>JAQSVV010000054.1:600000-982727 GCA_036375495.1 Agrotis segetum
AGGTGTAAAAAAGGCATTTGGAATGTTTCCAAATTGTTTTTTCACATCTACAACTATATACTTATTTGGTGTCACGATATTAATTATTACATTCCCTTATCAATTTTTTAGTGAACTACAGAGCTATATTTCTTATTCCATACAGTAACATTGCCAAATTAATTAAAACTTCTTAATATTTTGCGACGTTACCAACTTTTAGAATACGCGCTCTTAAATCTAAATCATCAAATTATGGATATAGGTAATGAAGACGTCTTTGTAGGTTTACTATCTGTAGATTCTATCTAGCACTACTATCTAACACTGACTCAATAGGCATGGCCTAATTACCAATGTGTGTGTAACTGACAATGAGCTTACTACAATCTAGTACAATACCTACTAGGTGACTAGTTAAACGAGGGATTTAATTAAGATTCAAATTTAAATTATTATCAGCCTATTGCCGTCCACTGCTGGACGTAAGCCTCCCCCAAAGAGTGCCTACCATCCCGGTCCTGGGCAGACCGCATCTGTCTACTGCCAGCAACCTTCCTTAAATTATCGACCCATCTTGCAGCACCTACGGGTCCTACACTACGTTTGCCCATTCGCGGTCTCCACTCTAGCACATGTTTACTCTATCTGCCATCTGTCCGTCTACAGACGTGGTGCCAGGTTACTGATTTACTGATTTGCTGATTCTACGGGCAATGTCGGTTACTTTGGTTCTCTGGCGAATGACTTCGTTCAGAATTCTATCCACCAGAGAAACTCCGAGCATTGCTCTCTCGATTGCACGCTGAGTAACCTTAAATTTGTGGACTAGTCCGATGGTAAGTGTCCATGTTTCGGCTCCGTAAGTCATTACGGGTTGACACACTGGTTTGTAAACCCTGGTTTTAAGGGATTCTGGGATCGATGATTCAAAGATATGACGCAGCTTCCCGAATGCTGCCCAGCCCTAGCGTATTCTTCTAGCTGCCTCCTTCTCAAAGTTGTGCCGGGACAGTTGTACAGTTTGGTCTAGTTAAATGTAATTAATATACTCGCTAATTTTTTGTATTCCGTACCCAAAGGGAGTGACCCCGCCGTCCGTCTGTCTGTGTGCAACAGGCTTTATCTCAGAAACCGTGATAGACAATTTAAATTTTCCCACAATCATGATGTATGTCTGATTTTCTGTTGCTGATGCTAAAACAACAAATATACAAAAAAATGTAATAAAATTTTATTTTATTATTTGTGGGGCTTTTTTAAATGGGACAAACCCCCAACCACTGCAACTCCTGAAAGTCAGAATCAACAGTGGCAACCACCAGAAAAGCGCCGAGACAATTAAGCTGGACGTGTCCCGGAGAATGAATTTACCTGTCTTGGATCCTGCAACGAAATTAATCAGAAAAGAATAGTGGAGGAGTAGGAAATAAATATAACGGAGAGTTCGTTATCAGAGGGGTTGGGATATCGGAAATAACATTCACAAAATCTTCGTTAACACTTTTAATTACTTGCTAACACACACTGAATACAAAATAGTCAAGGATGTCCGAGATATCGCTCGATTAAAAACTTAGGAACGCGAGAAGTTTAACATGGCGGAGCAACCAAAATGTCTACCCAGCTTGCCGGACCGATTCAAAGTGTTCACTTCACTAAAACTGTCCGCCCATGTGGCCTTCCCCACACAGGTTAGCCAACATCTGTCAACGTCACTACCTGTCAACGTCGAATAGCTGATTTAACTTCCGCACCGACATTTGACTCGACTATTCGTTCGGTGTTTCCGTTGCTCCCCATGCTAACCATCTCCAAATTACGACTAATTTGACGTTCCTAAACAATCTGTCAATTCTAACTTAATAGTTACTCCAATGAGAGATAGATGGCGTTATTCTAAATTAACAATAATGAATAAAGATTCCAAAATTGTGTTTGTTTTGATACCGCAGCATGATAATAGATGGCGTTATTCTAAAATATTGTGCTTCTATGTTCATTCTCCGACACGGCCATTCTGACAATCACACGTCCTCGTGTGAGACACTCGTCCTCGTGTCAGACATCACATCCTTGTGTGAGAAATCTGAAATGAGAAAAAAATCTCGAACAGTAATCATTCTAACCGTTCGGCCATTCCTGACCCAAATGGAAAAGGTTTTCTCATCAAAATAATTACAGGGTCTAATAAAAATCACAAGGAACTCTTTCTCTAAAAGCTGACATGTCGAACAACACCCATACTCATTCAATTAAGGGAACTCATTAAAATATTGCAGTGCTCATACTCTGACCTCCATCCGGTCTTCATCATCACACATTATAACCTCCATCCGGTCATAAGCATGAAATCTATCGACCTCTATCCAGTCTTCAAATCATTTCGAGCCTTTATCAAAATAATTTCAAAAAGGTTTGTTCAACATGCTACCTTATTTTTCCTATAACGTTACAGATTATAAGAAACTCTTACTATGCTACATACTTTAAATGTTAAGTTGACTACTGCCAAACCAAAACAAAACAAACTAAAATGAAAGAATAAGGCACATAATAGAAATTGGCACAAAATTAAGAAAGCATTATGACTCTACCAAACATATCCACAGCACTTAACCAGCACCATGCATCACTTCTTACCCACAGTCACTGAAGTACTTAACCAGTATTTAACATTGTAGCGCTTAACCAGCGTTACAAATCCTATCACTTAACCAGTGATAATAATAACGCTTACCCAGCGATATTAACCCTCTAACGCTTAACCAGCGAAAGCACACATAACACCCTTAACCAGCGATTCAACAGCTAACTCTTAACTAGCGAAAGTCTACATCATTACACGCTTAACCAGCAATTTTACAGCTAACTCTTAACCAGCGAAAGCCCACATCATAACACGCTTAACCAGCGCTTTAACAGCTAACGCTTAACCAGCGAAAGCCCACGCAATCCGCTTAACCAGCGATTACACTACTAACGCTTAACCAGCGGTAGTCAGCACAACTCGCTTAACCAGCGATTCAACAGCTAACGCTTAACCAGCGAAAGCCCACGTAATCCGCTTAACCAGCGATTACACTACTTACGCTTAACCAGCGATAGTCAACACAACTCGCTTAACCAGCGATTCAACAGCTAACGCTTAACCAGCGACAGCCAACGAAATCCGCTTAACCAGCGATTACACCACTAACGCTTAACCAGCGATAGTCAACTCAACTCGCTTAACCAGCGATTCAACAGCTAACGCTTAACCAGCGAAAGCCAAAGTAATCCGCTTAACCAGCGATTACACAACTAACGCTTAACCAGCAATTACGTCACTACCGCTTAACCAGAGACAGCCAAGTAAAGTTTAAGTTCAAACACTATCCATCGAAAATCCTAGAGCAGCCAAGTACCTTTGCAGTTGTACCATTACAATGCAAGAAACTAATCATCAAAAAGCAGGAATCAAATTCGTGGCCTATGGCTAACACTAGCCCCACCAACAAACTTCTGTTTGTTTCACACCGTTCATCATGAACGCACAATACACGACCTCCGCCAGTGCCACCCGCACACCGCGCATCCATGGACACCACCGGGATGTCAATCAGATAAGGACTACGGCTACGAAACAGCTACTGGTACGGTCTGACCAGCCGAAATAAGATTCCACACTTATCATCAAACTCAAAATGGTACTTAACCCTCAGGCATTCTCTGCAATCGATCAAGTGCCCGCTACAATCAGGCAACACATGAAAACAAATCTCAATACTAGGTTTAAACTAGGGGTACAGACTTTAATAAAGAACACAAGGCACCAGAGTCGTAAACAAAATGAAAATTGCTCACCGGATAGGTTCCCAGTCGACGCGCTCAGGAGGCACAGGTCAACCCTCTCCTCATTAACAGGCTTCGACGCCCGGAGTCGGCGCTGCTCCTTTCTCCGCACCGTGGCAGTGGAAGCAGGCGACCCCGGATGCATGAAACCTCGCAGTTGTTGCCATTGCTGTGGTTGTGGTGCTTCGAAGTAGCTTGAGTATCCTGTTTCACATCTTTGCGGTAGCAGTGCACGGATTTATGACCCGGCATTGCGGCAGGCAAAACACTTCAGAGGCTTCACAACACTATTCGCTTCGCTGCAGCTCTTGTTGTAGCTAGCCACGTGTCTTGCAATAAAAATTCGCTTGAAATCAGTCCACGTTATCCCAGGAAACGACACGGTAGGCAGCCAGGTAGAATCTCCTCCCTTCAAGGCGCGGCTTACAGCGACCATAAGCGGGGCACCCGCCATGTTGATCTTGGTCCGAAAGCACATCACTGTAGTCGTCACCCAACCACGTGCATCCACATTTTGTTTCTCAGGATTGAAATTCGGTAAACGAAGGCCATTTGACAACGTGGTAGGTGTTTTCACGGCTTGAATCAGTATCAGAAAATTGCGGTTCCATTGTTCCAACAAACGCATCCATTTTTCGTCGTTAGCGTTTTTATTTCCAACACGTGTGTCGTCGTGGTCCATCCCACTTCTGATAACGGAGAGTTCGTTATCAGAGGGGTTGGGATATCGGAAATAACATTCACAAAATCTTCGTTAACACTTTTAATTACTTGCTAACACACACTGAATACAAAATAGTCAAGGATGTCCGAGATATCGCTCGATTAAAAACTTAGGAACGCGAGAAGTTTAACATGGCGGAGCAACCAAAATGTCTACCCAGCTTGCCGGACCGATTCAAAGTGTTCACTTCACTAAAACTGTCCGCCCATGTGGCCTTCCCCACACAGGTTAGCCAACATCTGTCAACGTCACTACCTGTCAACGTCGAATAGCTGATTTAACTTCCGCACCGACATTTGACTCGACTATTCGTTCGGTGTTTCCGTTGCTCCCCATGCTAACCATCTCCAAATTACGACTAATTTGACGTTCCTAAACAATCTGTCAATTCTAACTTAATAGTTACTCCAATGAGAGATAGATGGCGTTATTCTAAATTCACAATAATCAATAGAGATTCTAAATCGCGTTTATGTTTTGATTCCAGGTCAACGATAATAGATGGCGTTATTCTAAATTAACAATAATGAATAAAGATTCCAAAATTGTGTTTGTTTTGATACCGCAGCATGATAATAGATGGCGTTATTCTAAAATATTGTGCTTCTATGTTCATTCTCCGACATATATTATTTGTGGGGCTAAAATCGCAACTAGTTGCTTGGTAGCAAGTAGAAAAACGTATTTGCGTAGGTTCCCTCCCTGATGATAACATTTGCATAATGACTTGCCCGGGCAACGACTTCCTGCAAATGACCTTTGATAACACATGACGTTGATGTTATCCGGGTAGCCCTTATCTTCATTTTCGGCTTGAGATAAGCAGAAATGCGAATACCCGCAATATTACTAGATTTATCCTCATTTTCTGATAAAGGCTTATTCAAACTTAATGGTAGCCATACACCATCCTGCCAATCGTATGACGCTTGCAATTGTTTCAAATTGGCAGTTCGTCCATATACACCATACACCATACTGCCTATCGTACGATCGATTTGACACAACTTCAAATCTGCAGCAGCGATGCCAACTAAGCAACTTTATAGCTAGATCTAGCTATTATTCGGTGACCGATAGCTACAAACCCCGGTGTAGCTGTCGTCACCGAATAATAGCCAAATGCATCGTTGCTGCCGATTTGACGTTGTGTCAAATCGATTTGATGACCTATCAAATTGGCATGTCATGCCATCAAATACAACAAAACAATTGCTAGCGTCAAATCGATCGTCGATAGGCAGGATGGTGTATGGCTACTATAAGCGGTATTCGCTACCGGTCGAACACTAAAGCGGATTAAGCAATTCTTGTGGAATACCGAGTGTGAGTTTCGGATTGGTTAACTTCCACTCACAGCGGTAGCGATTTCCAGTCGGGACGCTTTAGCCTTGGGACTTGATACTTAATAATAATCTTTATTATGATACACACAAGATTCATGATAAATAATGGGTACAAAATAAAACATTTTGAAATATCTACATAAATCTACACAAAACATTATGTAACCCTGTCTCCTAAACTAGGTAGTCCTGTATCTTAGGAGACAGTGTTAGGCCATACAGGGTGGTTAGTCATGTAGGTATAGCTGCAGCCATGGAGTAGCGTGTAAGTGGATGCCCAATAATACTTGTGTACCAGTGCGTGTGTAGTGTGAATAAGTGGGGTGTATGAGTGGTTTGTGTTCCTCTAAGGGAGTGTGTGAAAGTGTTATGTGTGTGAAAGGGGTAGAGTACGCTTAAAAATTTCTGAATGAAATACACGTGGAATCTATATACCGTAACTTTTTAGTCGTCTTACAACGACAGCCCAGTTCAGTATCCAATGACTAGAAGGTTTATAATAAAAAATAGGTTTTTAAGCAACTTGAAAAAGTGTAAATTTACTCGTAAATTTTAATTCGTTATTATGACGCAGGTCGTGTTAGAAACACCCTTGTCTCATAGAAAATGAGATTGAATGATCTGCCCGACTATTGCGCTGGGTAGGTAAACTTTACAGCTTGATACGTAAACATTTTAACAGGGTGTTTCATGTTTGTAATGTACCTGTTTATTAATAATAAAAATTATTATTAACGATTTAAAAAAAATAAACTCGCCTAGAGGATCTTTAGGTCGGATACATTAAGTGGACCTCTTTTGTAAGACGCCTAAAAAGTCACGGTGTATAGTGTACGACGTGGGTTTAGTCAGTCAGCTAGTTTGAAACTCTCACTTCGTATTCCTTATGGAATTATGGATAGTTAAATCCGCTTAAGTGTGAACAGTAATATCACCTTGTAGTACCAACTTGGCTTTCTCTTCCCACAGCTACAACGAATACCGCTTAGGTTTGAATAGGGGGTACACTACGATAATACGAAAAACTTTATTCCGAATTTCATAAATACGAATTTCAAAATACCGATTTTTATAATTCCGAATGGTTCAAAACTCCTAATATAACGACTCCGATGGATCAATATTCCTATTTTAATAATTCCGAAATTTCAAAATTCCTAACGTTTTAAATTACTATTTTCAAAATACCTAATTTCAATAGACCGAACATCAAAAATTCCGACTTAATATATTTTCCGAAACATCAAAACACGAATACCGAATATTAAAATTCCGATTATTGGAATTCCGATTCGGATCCATCAGGTCGAAAAGTCCGAGTCGGGGTGCCCCAAGACGCATTTTGCTCGCTATTGCATCCTGAGTTATAGCACCACCAAGGTGGTTCAACGGAGCCCCTATTTCTGTGAGAACGGTTTAAAGTAACCTAACACGAACTTTCAGACCCCGCCATCCCCTTCTAACCTAACCTGTCCGTGTCGGGGTGTCCCCAATCCCGAGCTCGCTTCGCTCGCTCTTGCATCCTTGGTCAATTTGTTGACTACCACCTACCAAGGTAGACCGACGGAGCCCCGCTTCGCGGGGCTCCTTTTTCTGTGAGCAAGGTTTAAAGTAACCTAACACGAAGGGGATGGCGGGGTCTACCTGTCCGAGTCGGGGTGCCCCAAGTCCCGAGCTCGCTTCGATCGCTCTTGGATCCTAAGCTAAGTTCTCCTAATAACAATAAAAATCCTGAAGGCAAACAGAGAAAGTTAAGAGGATACGCCTCACCACTCCGTGCCTAAACAGGCTAAGGGTTGAACTACATCTGGCAGCACGGAATCGCCTTTTTCCGTCGCCCTTTCTCTTTCTGTCGCTTAGAACTGCCATTAGCTAGACCGAGACAATGCGATAGCACACGGTCGTCTCCAGGATTCCGCCGCGTGCTATCGCATTATGCTTTCTGTCTCGGTCTAGCAATGGCAGTTCTAAGCGACAGAAAGAGAAAGGGTGACGGGAAAAGGCGATTCCGTGCTGCCAGATGTAGTTCAACCCTTAAATAACACTCTGGGAGTACGGTAGACAAAATTACGTGGAGCCGGTTTTGCACCAATTTGTTTCTGTCACTGACTTTGTGGAATGTGAAACGAAATTCCGATTTTCAATATTCCGAAAAAAACAGTTTATTTGGAATATTGAAAATCGTAATTTATTTTTTCGGAATGAGAACTCATCGAGCAGTTACATTTTTCGAATATGTGAAAATCGCGTAAAAAGAAGAAATGGGGACATTACGAATTTCGGTCAAATAAATTTCGAGATTTTTAATAATAGATATTGTAATTTTTAGGTATTATGATATTCGGAGTTTTGAAAATCGGAATATCGAAATTCGGAATAAAATTTTTCGGAGTATTTGGGTCTTCCCTTGAATAGGCCTTAATTGAGCGAAAATCGAACGCTAGTCCAATAATAGGTGTGTCCCTTGTTTTGGCAGTCGAACTGGATGTGCGTAAACACCACTATTCAAACTGAATGAAGTAACTATTCATGTTTATGGATGTTGACGACTGTTCTCACATTAGTTTATGATTCAGGGCTTCAGTCACGTCCTAAACTAGGAGATCATGCCCTTCATATATTGTTATTAATATTTTATATCTCTGTTTAAATGCCCGGAGCTTTGTGCTCAAGTTGAAATCAAACGTGTGTTATGACAAAAGATTGCTAAAGGCTGCATGCCACATTCACCGTAGAGGAAACAAGTGATAGTCATGTAGATACGTGCATTGACGTAAGTTTCGCTATCTGTACCCTTAGCACGAATTTTCACTCTTTTACTTTACAGTATTTACAGCGTTTCTTGATTGGAAAAATGCAACAGCGCCTCTGGTGTGCGAAGCGTCAACGAATTTAACTAACTTCAAAAAAGGAGGGATTCTAAATTCGTCGTAATCTTTTTTCTTATGTACTTTCCCTGATTTCTCAAAGACTCCTGACTGAAAATTGACCGATTTTGAAAATTCTTCTTTTTAAAATTACATTCAGAGGATCAGAATTTAGTTAGTACGCATAAGTATTTTGATGGGCAACTACGGAACCCTACGACTGTGCAGGCCCGACACGCACTTGGCCGGTTTTAATTAGACAAAATAACACCGTATGAAACCGCGAGTGTCGTTCGAAGCGTAATGGCCGACGGCTGACTTACTATGGTGTGAATGTGTGTGTGCTGGCTTGTGTGGACAAGCGCACTGACTTACTATGGGTGCTTCAATTGTTTCTTAGTGAAGTTCCGTCCGCCTTTTTTTTTAGGTCCATGCTTTTAACTGAATATCTGGCAGAAAAGTGTTTGGTTGAAAGCGCTAATAAAATGTTCAAATTAAAAAATGTGTTGTGTAAACCGTTATAACGAAGAAGGCTATACGCTACAACCAATACCAGCTATTCAGAGGGCTGAAGCAACAAAACTAGTGTACTAATAATAGGCTGTTTTCAAACAAACCTTAAAATAACGTTTAATTATATTTGTACACAGAAAACGGTTTATTTTAACGAGTGTAATCACCCCTAAAAGTTTCTCCAGCAGCGTTGTTTTCCATCTTACCAGCTAAGCATAGATTTGTATAGCATATAGTATGAATTTCGCTTTTAGACTGAACAAACTTTTTGTATGAGTAAACAAAAAACAGAAAGAAGTTCTCATATACGAGAGTGCAGATAATGTCAGCTTGAGAAAGTGGGAAAGTTCTAGACGTGTATTTGAGTAATGATACCAATATTAAATCAAAACTGCTGTTCAGTGTGATCATTATGAAGATATATAGGCGGAATATTTTCCTCGCTTTTCAAACCCTTCGACCCCACTCAAATAACATGCACGACACGCGATGCTTGACACTGAACTATGTTGAACCTGAGTTTATATTTAGAATAAAATTATTATTCTAGTCAACAGGTGCTTTATTTTCAGTAAAATTTCATTTAACAGTCTCGTTTTCAAGAGTCATTCGATTCAATATAACAATTGTGGAGATATCTTGTCGCCAAATCCAGCATTATGTAACTCGATGAGGCCTCTACGAAACGTCAGAAAAAGATGAAAATTCCGTTACGTCTCTCATTACTACCACGTTTGCGTTTGCGTGTGCCCTAATAAAACTACTTGAGGTAACAACAAAAAATATTTTTCTAAATTAAACTTTTAAATAAATCGACCAAAGACAATAAGGAATTCTAGGAAGGGACAAAAATGCAAATAAGGCAGATTTCCTTAACATTGTTTATGCAAATCGATGCATGGAGATTCAGGCAGAATACAAATGTACTGGAAAAAAAGATTCCTGAAATAAAATTTTATATTAAGTCAAGATAAGCCTCAAGTTCAGAAGAAGATAACCTAAGGTCGCACCCTCACTGCGAGCGTAAGTACTGTAACGTTACATTCACCTGTAATGTAACGTTACAGATTCAAATATTTTGAAGATAGTTGAGCATCAGATTGCGCACTTTTGTGTTTCATTACAGGTGAATGTAACAATGCTCACAGTGAGGGAGTCACCTTAAAATGTAAGATGTACCCCAGACTTAATTTGTTCCAACACACCGCCTCCTTGCTGGGCTTTTATTGATGATGTTGATTATGCTCGACGTAGATAAATAGCTGAAGTAACACAGGTCCTCTAAATTGGACAGTCGCCAACTCTTCGGGGAGAAAAAATGGTCTGCAGTGAAAATCCTCAGAAGTGTTCTCGTATACCTAATAAGTCTTATATTTATTGTCAAAAAACCATGTTAGCCTGAGGCACAAAGTCCCGATATTTGTATCTGATGGTCATAATATAGATTCATAAATATTATATTTGTAATAAAAAAAAGTACAAAGTAAGTACGCTCAAGTCAGATTCATGAAAAACATTTTATCATATTGTAGCTTTTTCCTGATGGGTTAGCTCGCATTATATGTAATTCTAAGTTATCCCCAGGAAACAATACTTGTCAACTACAGATGTGCGTGCTGCATGGCATCGTTCGCCGTGATAGAAATTTTGGAGTAACATTACCGGGTCTAATAGGGCCACTTTATCAGAACCTAATAATTAGGTATTATTGATTAAGAAACTGCAATCTTTGTATTATGGAATGTTCAATTTTATTGCTCTAGCAGTCAGTGGCGTAGCAAGACCGAATATAGGTGGGGGGCAAGATGAATCTGCGAACCCCGCCCAGCTCGCACAAAGTATTGTAAGTTGACTTGCTTCCTCCAAGTCATTCATACCCTTGAGGAGTGGCTGGAGAGACGTCATCGCGCAGGTCCTCACCGGACGAAATGCGAAAGGAGGAAACGCCTGGGTGTCACCACTGCGAAGATCGCCCTTAGGACACGGTGGAGCATACGGTGCAAGACTGCCCCGCTTGGGCAGAGCACCGATGTGTCCTCATGGCTGCGATAGGCGGAGACCTCTCGCGCCCAGCATTGGTCGCGGCCATGCTGCGGGGCGAGACGGAGTGGGAAGCGGTCGCCTCCTTTAACGAAGCAGTAATGCTCGCGAAGGAGGAGGCGGGCCGCGTGCGAGATCAATCAATCAATCAATCAAAATAATTTATGTCAACTAAGCCAATTACAGGCACTTTTGAATTGTCAAGAGACATAAAATAAAACTAGTACTAGAAAATAGTTATGGTGCTACAGTCCCAGTCACAAGACATAAAAACTGTGAAAGTACCGTAGGTGCTCATTCCAAAGCGTAGATCTCTATGGAGAAGAATGAGCAAGAAACTCCATGGACACTCTTTTTCAATCGCCAAAATTATTACAGATCTTTTATGACATCATTCATCATCAGATGGTACATTATGCGAGAACGATGTGGCAAGTTATTAGTGTCCATAGTAATAACATAAAAAAAAGACAATTCAAAAACAAAGTTGATAATACGTTATTAAAATAAACCGTGGCAGCTAAGAGTCCACCTGACAGCGCCCGTTCACGAACATGACACATATATCAGCACCATTCAGCTCAACCATTTTGAAGGGAACTAAATGATCCGACACACACGCCACCATCAGCGAGACATTTGAGTGAGCATGACATACTCTCATCTGCCAGAGTCATTCAAGTCAATAAAGACGTAGGTATCTAGTCAATAATAGCTCTCACACAATGCTGGCTATGAAGTTATATAATACTAGGCAGATTGACTCTATATAATGCAAGGAATCTTATAAAATCTTCATCCGCTTCGAAATTGTTAATAAAAAGATAACCTACAAATGTCCAGACATAAAAAAAATGCACAAAGGAAAATAAATAAAAACTAAAATAAAAAAGGACGATAATGTCCGTTAATCAATATAAAATAAAACAAACACAAACACATACAAATAAAAAATGAAAAAAATAAAAAATGACTTAACAAAGTCAAATAAAAATATAAAATAAATAAACAGTTACATGGATTCATATAACTCGTCCGGAAGTTAAAACTAATCAATCAAATCTATACAATGCAAAAATAGTTCAACGATCTTCTGCAGCTCCTAGAATAATTTCACATACTAATCCACCAGTTTCCCCTGTGTTTGTGGAGCAGGACCAGCATTAAGCCAAGCATTTTTATCAGCAATGTAATCCCCCAACTTATAATAAGCTTTACTACATAGTGTGCGTTTAATGCAAGTTTTAAATTTCGTCTCATTCAGTTGGAGTATGTGAGGAGGTATTTTATTGTAACATTTTAAACAGTTCCCCATGAAGGATGAGTCTACTTTGGCTAACCTGAAACCTGGTTGAACTAATTGGTCCCTTGTTCTAGTACTATAATTGTGCCTTTCACCTCTTTTACTAAATAGATGCAGATTCTTGAGAGAGGACAGTGTCCTCCCTCCGCCCCACCCGCGGTGTTGGACGCCTACGGCGATGGACGTCGCAATACGATCTCCGGCCACCGTAGGCGCGGGCATGCGGGCAGCGAGTAAAGGGCAACTCGCTACCCGACCATGATGGACCATGCCCGGGTCGACAACGCGTTGTGTCCCACGCGCGCCTCAAAGAGCGTCAGCATAGTGACGGGGCGCGGGATTGTTCCCTTTCCGTGACCCCGGAACATAAAGGGCTATTGAAGGACACCGTGGATTTTAGTCAGTAGAAGTCTGTCAGAAAGGGGGTGGATAGACTCATTTGATGATTTTACTACGCTAAAAAATAAAATCATTCATACCCAACCTACTTTACTAATTGGTTTCAACTTGTGATCGCCGTTGTCAACATTTTTTTGCCTCTGACCGCGAGGCCCTTCTAGGCACGAGGCCGGGGGCTAGGGTCCGCTTTGCTCCCACCTAGCTACGCCACTGCTATCAATAGAATCGATCAAAACTATAGGACGCTGCCGGACTCTACTGGTCGTAGGGCGGGAGTAGGCGATCTTGTTGAGGCACAACCGTCATTACAGGTTATAAGAAGCCTATGGCAACGTTTTCCGAGTTGTACCGTTGGGGATTAGATCCCACTCATTCCAAACAAAATCTACTTGTTTATCATACATCATCATCAGACGGAAGACGTCCACTGCTGAACATGGCCTCCCCCTGTTTGTCATACGTAGGTAAAGATGAATAAGTGAAATTGTTAAGAAAACTTGTTCCGGAAGTGGCTCGCCGTTGCAAAGCGTACCCACTAGTAAATTTTACTTCATTTTCTCAAGTAGTTCGTGGCTTCACCATTATTTGCACGAACTTTTCCCTATAAGCGGCGTTCACTTATCAAAAACTGGGAAGTGGGACGTTTGTTTCAATTACGATCCGAGTGCTGTTTATTGAAAAAGTTATAGATGGATTGTTAGGGAAAAAGGGTGGATGAAAGGACGCTCACGTCTTACAGACACGTAGTTGGTTCGTTTATGAGTAGGTATGTTCTGTTAAACTCGTTATTTTCTCATATTTTTAAGCTCTCCGAAGATCACACTGTAATTTCACATGAACTTAACTTATTCATGAAATTTCTCACAAAAACTTATAAGTAATATGATTACTTTTTGTTTTACTCTAATAAAAATATTAAAACCTCTTTCAGATACTCTGGAATTTTTTGTCGTTGTATTTTCTTCTTATTTTTATTTTTTGCGCGTATCACAAAACAGCAAAGACTTTTTTAGTCTACTCAAGTGAATATAAGTATCATCTAGCAATCATCTAATCCAATAACCCAGCTCAAGTAACAATAAAAGATGGATACGCGTCACTCATCTATATTGTAAAGCTGATGATGAGTTTGTTTGTTTGTCTGATTGTTCGGTTGAACGCGCTAATCTCAGAACCCACTAATTAATATAATATATTCCACAATATATTTCACAACTATCACACAGCGCCATCTAGTCCCAAGCTAAGCTAAGAGCTTGTGTTATGGGTACTAGACAACTGATAAGCATACTTATATATTTCTAAATACATACATATTATTAAAGATAAATTACACCCAGACACAGAACAAATGATCGTGCTCATCACACAAACATTTGTCCTGTGTGGTAATCGAACCCACGACCTCCGACATAGCAGTCGGGGCCACTAACCAGTAGACCAACAGGCCAGTCAATAATTAAAATTGAAAAATTCTTTTTGTGTTTTTCATAATGCATTTATCAAGGTAGGGTATACGCTATAAAACATCACGCTATTACCAAAAGGTGCCAAGCAATGTGGGTGAAACCACCGGGGACAACTAGTGTAAAATAATAATCTCCAATCAAGAAAAAATGCTCTGATATTTTTAGAAATGTAACTAGTTTAAATCAGACTTCATTTATGATTCTTTGTATTGTACCTACTCATAATTTTTACGTTCCTTGCGTAGGGAACGTAAAATTATGAGTTTTTATATTTTTTTTTATAAAACGCAATTTTCAGGAGAGCATTTACAAAAAAGCCGGCGGAGATATTTTCCTCAATTTTCTTCCAGAAAAGTTAAGAATATTATAGTAGTACTTACATAACGCTAAAGAAGTTGATAATCTTAAATCAGGTAACAACCACCTAAGTGCTTTCGTGTAAATTATGGGACCTGCACGTTATTTCATTGTCCGTTGCTTTTACGGTCGCTAGCGATTTAGTCGTATATTGTCCCACGATAATATTGAATGAGTTTAAAATACGGCAAATGAGTCTGTTCCTGTTTAAGCAACTTTCCCAGGTGCATTCACACACATCAGTGACGTCACTTCACCGCCACGTCATCGGCAACGGATCGGTAACGGTTTGTGTACGTATCCACAAACATCAGTCAAAGTCACGTCGGTCGTCAGTTACGTCGCCGATTTTACTGAATCATTGAACAATAACATCAATCAAGTTACAGGTTGGTCACACGTGTAGCAATGACGGTAGCACGACGCTGACTGAACTGAGACGTGACGATCCCGGGTACGTGGTATGAAACGTGAATGGATATGGAAATATTATTTGACGTGCCTGACCGGTGCCGTCACATCACGTGCCGGTGACTGACTGAAGAGTATAGAAACATTTTTTTATTTAAACCGTGCCGGTGACGTGACATGACGGTGACTGATTTGTGTAAATGCACCTTTAATGAAAAAGTTTTGATTTAAAAAAGTATAGTCAGTTCCGAATGTTCACTCTTATGTCCATACTTTATCTCTTTAAATTCATATTTAATACAATAACATCTGTTTTTGAAATAATGTTAAAATATGATACTACGAGTATTACCTTAGTCAAAGGCGAGTTAGTAGAGACCAAGTGACGCCTTAATTAAGTACAAGGCCAATATAATTAATCATTTTTCAGACTCAACACAATCACATTACAATTTTTTTACCAATTTAAAAAAGGAGGAGGTTCGCAATTCGACTGTTTCTGAATTTCTTTTAACTTTTTTCAGAACAATCGTTTTTATTTTATGACCATTTCCTATGGTGTCTTGAGCGATGCTATTAGCGCTCTACCGATTACGTATTCGACAAGAAACTGGGTTGAATAATTAAAATAAAAATAGCAAAAAAACGACCTAAAAAAAATATATTTTCTTCCGGAGTGGTTTAAAAAAAAAATAATTTACCTGATTTATGAAAGATACGTTATTTTTCCAGTTTTTGTGATGATTTATGAAGGCAGTTAGTATTTTTTTCTAAGTTTTCATCACAAAATATTCATTGGTGATAAGCCAAGTACCTACCTACCTAAATGTAACAATAATAATTATTGCAATCACTTTATCATATTTTAATTTAACGGCGGTTATTTCGTTGTGTGGTCTTTTTATTAATAATATCATTGTGTGTGGTGGTGTTGAGGTTTTGGCACCTCCGTAAAGATACTAAGTGACACGTGAGTATAAATATTTTAATATTTTGACTCATGAGCAAACAAACCACTAGCATGTAAATATTTATTCAAAAGAATGAAATACTAAACGCAAAAACCTATAGAATTACCTTTATGAATTATGTACGTAAATAATAACAAAATGTATTTTTTTTTAAAGTAAACAGATGTATTTACGTAACAACATGGAGAATTGTGTTTATGGAGATTTAAATCATGATATTTGACGTACGTATCCAGATTTTAGATTTTTTTCAGACCATTTACGTATTCTTTCGATAAAAATAATTATGTTTTACCTACCTAATCTTTTCGTGTGTGTTTGTGTCAAAATAATAAGACAAAATTACTTTTATTTACACGTGGAGCAAGGTTAGGATTATACATATTATTCAGATTTCTATAAAATAAGTAATGCTAGAACAGATAGTGGGTGCGAGTTTTTACTTCATTTTCACTATT
Organism: Agrotis segetum; assembly: GCA_036375495.1. Taxonomy (NCBI): domain Eukaryota; kingdom Metazoa; phylum Arthropoda; class Insecta; order Lepidoptera; family Noctuidae; genus Agrotis; species Agrotis segetum. The sequence continues at coordinate 616,672 of JAQSVV010000054.1, forward strand.
ATATAGACTGTGTAGAGATAAGTAAAAATAGATTTTCCTTAAGGGGCAGGTCTTGTAAAATTCACGCGCGCCGAATTATTTGCGTAACTTTCTTTGTGATTTTTGAACAAAATAGTGCAATAGCTTGAAATATTATTATTGCACATAAATAACCATAATATAAGTAACAGCTAGTTATTTTTTTAAAGTTGATTTAAGTAGATTATATTAGGTAAATCAAGCGTTCAAAACAGCTCTTTCCTGCCCGACGTCATTTCGAGTTACGTTGGTGCACTCAATCTGAGACAATGAAGAATTCATTTAAAAATCTGATCAGCGCATAATGACCGCAATATCCTCGTCTTCAAACTGCGCTGATTAGTTTTTTATATTTATCTTTCATTTTCTAAATTAAGATGGCAGAACATCATCAAAATTCTCGGATTTCATCTCTTAATAAATGGTTTTTTTTCATAGGAACTATGCATCGTAGGTATGTAATATTACATTATCTTGATGTCAACAGATCAATAAAGCAAATTCAAAAAAAAATTGTACCTAAAGCGATTTTTTCAACAATAAAAAATATCTCAAATAACCTCTCAAAAAGTGTTTATAAACGAGAATTGCAAGAGAAATTCCTTAGTGGCCGGTGGACGGCCGGAGCGATCGGACGTGAGGTCCACGACGAATTTAAGTGGTCCCTCTCGCTCGCACCTTCTCTCGCTCTAACGGTGATGACGCGCAGTTACGCATCTCAGGTTGCTCTACTTTATTATGTTAAAATATATTTTTTAACCGACGGAAAAAAAGGAGGAGGTTCTCAATTCGACATGTATATATATTTTTTTTTTTTTTATTTATGACCATTCTTTACTTTCTCTAAGGTGGTCCAATATCAAAAAATTTTTTTTTGTTGGACAGAGTTTATCTGAAAGTTGGTCCCATTTAAATATCAAAATTAAACTCGGCCTATAGGGGTAGAAAAAGAGGAATTAATTGTCAAATTTCCTACAGAATTTTCAGTTGTGAACCGATTATTGTTAAAAGATATGGAGAAGTAACTAAACAAGTTGGAGCGAATTCCGACCTTATTGACATTTAAAATTTAGTTTGTTTTTTCTCACTTTCACGATCGCTTACATTGCTCCTTCATTAAAATCCGGTGTTTGCATAAATGTCAGTAAGGTCGAAAATAGTTTGAACATGTTTTTTAAATTGCTTAACGATAGCAAGTTAAAAAACAGCTTCAAGCGATTTTCGCCCTTATTGACATTTAAAATTTAGTTTGTTTTTTCTCACTTTCACGTTCGCTAACATTGCTCCTTCATTAAATTCCGGTTTTTGTATAAATGTCAATAAGGTCGAAAATCGTTTGAACCTGTTTTTAAATTGCTTAACGATAGCAAGTTAAAAAACAGCTTCAAGCGATTTTCGACCTTATTGACATTTATAATTAAACCTAACAGAATTTAACCTATGAGAGTATTTAAATAGTATTAAAACACTTGTGTGATACTCGTATTATTACAAACCAAGCAGGGTTGGCATAATTAAAACAAGTTGTTTTAAAACACCTGTTTAAAACAGTTTGAAATTAAACAGTGTTTTTTATTACCCGTTTCAACTACTTTTTAAGGCAGATGAATGCATATTAAAATGAAAATAAATTAATATTCAGGAGTCTAAATAGTTTGACATAAAACCTTTCGAGTTTAATGCCATTGTTATGTCATATTTTTAACTTTTATTGACACTATAATAAATGAAATAATGCTTAAAATTTTTAGATCACATGTTATTCCATTGATCTTTTTTCGTAAAAAAATCATTTCAAAGGGTAAATTTGAAAAAATATAGTCTAGAAATGAAACATAACTGATTTATACGTTTAGAAATCAACAAACAAGGTGGAATTAATTTTAAAAAATAACCAGAAACTAAAAAAAAAACTTATTTAAAACATTTTGAACTGTTGGTTTTATAAATTTGAAAAAAAACTGTTTTTATTTCCAACCCTGAAACCAAGTCATATTAAAACTCCTTATTAAGCAAAAATTTCTATAACTCCTTTTAAATAATCCTTAGTTGAGCAATGTTCTTACCGTATCAAAATTGTTTTATAATAATTCAGTGGGCAGGATGTATGCGGGGGATTGCGGGAAGGGAGCCCGAAATTTGACGTACGATCGACTGGCCGAACGCGATTCAATTTTGTGCAAAAGAAGACGGAAGCCTTAAGTAGGTATTAAAATGAATACAAAATAGGCTAGTTGCCTAAAAAAATGTAATTAGTCCGTCTTTTAGATTATTCAAAAATAAGGGACACGTATTTTTTTTATTTGTAAATTAGACCAAAAATGACAAAGATATAGCCTATTAAAGTTACGTGTGACGTCACGATGCGTGGCATTTTTCGCGCAGAGTGACGTCACAGGTAACTTAAATAGGCTATCTGGGGGCACGGTAGTGCCCCCGCCAAGACGAGCCAAGCGAAGCGCAAGGGCACTACCTACCTTTTCTCGAAGTGTTTCGTCGTTTTTTTGAACCCTCATAGAGTTGGTTTCCGATGTACCAGATAGTTCATATTCGCAGGATATGATGCCAATAATAGACTTGTTAACCATACAAAGTCTCAATAGAATAGCTATAATACTTTAGATTTTATTGATATCTAAAATACACGGATTTCGTCACTGACACACTGATGATCATCAAAATGTTTGGCTACTTCCTCATTCCTGAAGTGCTAGAGAGCTGAAATTCAGTATGTAGTTTAAGTTTAGTATACAACCAACAAAAAAATTCATAAACTTATAACTTTCGCCCCCCATCCCCCTAAAATGGGGGGTGGAAGTTAGTATGAGACCTTAAAATGTTAGGGTACTTCCTGAAGTGCTAGAAAGCCGAAATTCGGTATGTATACAAAATTTAGTATACAATGACTACGGAACCCTAAAAAACATCCCCCATCTCTCATGATCATGAAATTCTACTCAATAAATTGGCGTTCAATGGAATCCGTGGTAATCTTCTGAGATGGTTTGTTTCGTACATTACTAACCGCAGTCAGAAAGTTGTAATTAATGGTCATTCCTCCTGCATCGCGCAAGTTACCTCTGGTGTACCACAAGGTTCGATTCTTGGTCCTCTTTTATTTGTTATTTACATTAACGACATCAGCCAGTGTTTTATGAACTCCAAATTCCTTTTATATGCCGATGACCTTAAGGTATACAGAACCATTCGCAATGTAAATGACTGCCATCTGTTGCAGCACGACCTGGACAGGCTGTCTAACTACTGTCGTAGAAATAAGCTGCAGCTTAGTTTACCTAAATGTAATCACCTACACTTCACAAAAAATAAAAACATTATAAAACACACATACACACTGTGCGATGCTCCCCTAAATAGATTGGATTCCATCCGGGATCTTGGTATTATCTTTGACTCCAAGCTTTGCTTAGACTTACATATTGGCAAGATAGTGAATAAGGCATACCAACTATATGGATTTGTTATGCGGTCGACACTAGATTTTAAGAAGCCTTCTTCATATCTTTGCCTATATAAGTCGCTGGTACGCTCTCAACTGGAGTATGCCGTATCCGTATGGAGTCCATATTATAAGAAATACGTTGAGGCGATTGAGCGTGTTCAACAGAAATTCCTTCGTTCCATGCATTTTAGATGCTTCGGATGCTATTTGCCTTATAAGGATTTACTTAGTAGATACAAACTAAAAACACTTGAAAATAGACGTAGGTATTTGGAAGCTGTGAATCTGTATGACATTGTTTCTAATAACTTTGACTGCATTGAGTTAACCAACATGTTATGCTATGTTGTCCCTAGAAAAGTGTACAAGCGAAGGGTGCGCGTGGCGACTCTATTCTCCACGCGCACTTGCCACAGTAACACCGGCCTGCGCTCACCCGTTCGCAAAATGATAGATACCTACAATAGGACCTTTGAACATATAGACATATTTGCATGTTCCCCTGGTAAGTTCAAGGGTCTTATTCTTAAGGAGCTCACTTGATATGTTATGTACGGTTTAAGGTGAGCATGATAGTCAAGTAAGTTTAGTTTTTAATATTTTTGCATGTCTAGCGTTTTAATTATCTTTTACTTAAATATTATACATATATCCTACAGTTAATCTGTGAACAGCGTTGTGGGCTACAATATTGCCTATTTTACATGTACCTAGATTTAAGTTTTTACATTGTATATTGTAGCTGTTATATGTTCCTTTTGAATAAAAATAAAAATCCCCCCATCCCCTAAAATTGGGCGGAGGGGGGGGGGTGATAGTTATTTCTAATGCACTTCAACAATATGGGTACCAAATGAAACAGCTCATTGAGAGCAACTTAAAAATAATGTGACGTCATTATAAATCCAATATGGTGGACCATCTAAGATGTCGGAATAGTTATTTTTAATGCACTTCTACAATATGGGTATCAAATGAAAGGGCTCGTTGAGAGCAACTCGATGAATAATGTGACGTCATTCAAAATCCAAGATGGCGGAATAATTATTTTTAATGCACTTCTGCAATATGAGTATAAAAAGAAATGAATCGTTGAGAGAAAGTCGAAAAATAATGTGACATTATTATGAATCCAATATGGCGGGCCATCTAAGATGGCGGAATAGTTATTTTTAATGCACTTTTACAATATGGGTACCAAATGAAAGGGCTCGTTGAGAGCAACTTGAAGAATAACGTGACGTCATTATAAATCCAAGATGCTAGGCAACTTACAAAAAGAACTGAAATCCCACCAAAAACATTTCATGTAAAATGTTGCCAAAACGAGCACATAAGGTTTGCCCTAGCAAAAAGATATCATATCTCATGTAGAACCAAGCTTCTGAATCTACGCGGCCTAACTCTACCAACCCTATATTCACAAATTCTACACATCAGTAAAAATGTATTGCTTGGCTGTTTCGTTACTTACTTCAGAAAATTAATATTAGCATCACCTCCATGACGGTAGCGAAACGGTGAAGCCATACATTGTTACTGATGTATAGAATTTGTGAAGTTAGGGTTGGTAGAGTTAGGCCGCGTAGATTCAGGAGCTTGGTTCTACATGAGATATGATATCTTTTTGCTAGGGCAAACCTTATGTGCTCGTTTTGGCAACATTTTACATGAAATGTTTTTGGTGGGATTATCTTTGTTCTTTTTTGTTTAATCGAAAAAAGAAAAAATACGTGTCCAATATTTTTTTATAATCTAAAATACGGACTAAATAGAATGTAATTATTTTGACCCTGGGAACTATCCTATTTAATAAAATAGGTTAGAATGTAAGTCGTTAAAATGCCGTCAAATTTTCCAAGTTTCATCACCAATTCCTGAAATGAAGACAAAACTTCGGCCCTAACAAACTGCTTCAAAGTACAAAGAAAAATGGCTACCGCGATTGGCACTTAAGAACCCATTTAAGGTCACGCTGGTCAGCTTTCTCTGAAACGATTAAAATTACAATCAAGTGCCAGAGATTGTAAAGTTTAATGGCCCAGTAAATAGTCTGTTGTGGGCCAACTTGATTGATTGATGTAAAATCGGAAAATGCTTCTTCTGGACCACAATGAGTATGCAACGAATAATTTCAGCCACACCAGTCGATCATTCCGGTTAAGCCGCGCTTGCTGAGGTTGGTTTGTGGATGAGTGACCAATGACCATTTGTCAGAGCGAGTTACCTCCGTGCCTCGGAAAGCACCTAAAGCCATTGGTCCGGACTGTCTTCTGTAGATCTTTGATAGATAGTCGTTACGGTCAGTAAGAAGCTCTAAGGTCTGATAACCAGTCTTACCATGGCGTATCGTATTACCCAGTTACTAGGTTGTGGAGGACCGATAGGCAGTCGCTTCATGTAAAATACTGATATTCAGCTGTATTTGGTTCGACTGGAAGCCGACCCCAATATAGTTAGGCTAGGCAGATGATGATGAGTATGCAACAAACAAATGAAAATAAAGAAGACGTTGAAAGGCCAGCCGCTCACTGGACACTTTTGTCACGCTGCAGCTGATTATTTGTCTCCCAGTTGCGTGCTATGAAGATATAAGAGAGTGTGTGCTGATTATGGTGTGAAATAGTTTCTAGCGGCTGGTACATTTGACTAGGTGAGCGGCTGGCCTTAGAACAATTGTGACAGGTTTTCTGCATTTTCATATGTGGCAGTTGCGCGGTGCTCACAGTCCGGTAACACATTCAGCTTTCACACCCAGACGGTTTTGTATCCAGTAGCGAATGTGCGTGACCTCCCTTCCTGGTTGCCAAAGCATTTGTGTATTTGTATACAACATTGTAAGATCGGCCGTGGGGTATCCGGCAGGCTAGGACCGGATGAGCAGTGCTTGATTCGACGTATTTACAACATTATTTTTTTGTGATATGTGTGTTATTTATGATACTAGTGCGGTAAGTTGGTTTTTACAAACGAGTAGACGAATGTAAGCACGAGGCGAAGCCGAGGGCTTACCATAGTCACGAGTTATGATCATTATGATATTAATTTATTTGACCCAGAAATCCATCGATAAAATATTGTGATCCCTGATACACTACCCTAAATGTCAATAAATATCGTAATCCGAAAGTTTATATTGATTGATCACAATTTAGATAATATTACGTGTAGCACTCGCCTTACTTTCTGAGTAACGTAAATCACACAAAAGAAACAAGAGGGACGCGCGGGTAAAGCCTCATTTAGACGATGCAAGAACATGCACGCAAGTTGCGTTGCATTGCAGACTTTATAGGTACAACCAGGGTTGGCATGATTAAAACAAGTTGTTTTAAAACACATGTTTAAAACAGTTTGAAATTAAACAGTGTTTTTTATTACATGTTTAAAAACAAAGATTAAAACAAGTTTAAAACATTGTATTAAACAATATGAAAAAAAAACATGTTTAAAACTACTTTTCATGGCGCTTATTAACTGAATATAAAATGAAAATAATATCTGAGTCTGAATAGTTCAACATAAGACCAATCGAGTCTATATTACTATTATATTTTTGAACTTTCATTGGCGTTGAAATTAACTTAATTTTTTTTTTATAAAATCTTGCCCCACACTAGGAATTTCTACCTACTGTGTCGTAGGTGCATTTACAAATGTAAACTCACACACAAAAAAGCCCAGCCCCGCCAACATTATTTTTATAATATGTAAGTATTTCATTCAATATGCATTCAATCAAACAAATATCTAAGTACCAGGATTTAAAATTGTAACAATTTTAATTAATAAACAACATTGGTCATATAAAAAAGTTAAACGTAAACTTCGATCTCTAATGTCAGCTGTCGAAAGAAAGTAAAGGATTAGGTATTGGTTACTCCCCTATTTTTTAGACATCAAGTACCGCAAACGAAACACGGTCGGTGTTTCGTTTGCGGTACCTAACTCCCCGCGGCGAGGGGATTTACCTTATGAACAATTGAACAATTCTACGAATAACAAGCGCGCCGCCTGTCCCGCTAGGAAAGTCCCTACGTCGCCCAATATAAAATCAACATTAGAAATTACCTACCAGGTGAATGTGAAGCGTTTGATTATGTAACATACAAATAAATGTTATCTATTGATCAATTTTTGTAAATATTTAATTAAATATGCCGAGTTTATAAAGATCTAGTCTAGACAAGAAACACAGTCGATTTAATTGGAAATAATATATGCGTGAACTGAAAAAAAACACTTTTATATAAACATTTTGAACTGTTTGTTCATACACCGTGTTTTTAGTCGTCTTACGAAAAGTGGTCCCTTAATGTATCCGAACTGAAAATACTCTAGGCGAGTTTTTTTTTTTTTTAATTCATTCATAATTTTTATCTTTAATATTTAGGTGCACTATAAATATGTAAACAGCCTGTTAAAATGTTTACGTATCAAGCTGTAGAGTATACCTACCCAGCGCAAGAGTCGGACAGATCACTCCATTAAAAATTTTTCTATGAGACAAGGGTGTTTCTAACTTACGCCTTGCGTACATATGAGTAGAAGAATTAAAATTTTATGGGCATTATTACTTTTTCAAATCTCATAAACACCTATTTTTTTATTATAAATCACTGTTCTAGTCATTGGATATAAACTGGGATGATAAAGTTTGTAAGACGAAAAAAGTCACGGTGTATAATTAAAAAAAAACTTGGTTTTTTTCTCAACCCTGGGTACAGGATGCGTATTTTTAGTTATATTTCATAACAGCATACCGCTGACGGGGTAAAACTCGGAACATGCGAGTTCTTGCTCCGTACTTACGACGTGATTTTGTTCGGGTGTTGTAAGTTCGCACACAAAAATAATTTCCCACGAAGGAGGGTGAGCGGGTATGTATTTCACTGAGTTTGAAGTTAGAAACATTTCGCAGACGAAGTCGGGGATAGCAGAACAATTGAATTATAAAATCCAGCACAAAACTACCGAAGACGAGGACACGAACGTGGAATCTGAACAGAAAGTACTAGGAGAACAGGATCTAAACTTATTTTCGAGGGGAATAATTTTTGTGGCGAACTTACAACACCACTTTTGTTCGATGCGACTGAGCTTTTCATTTTAAATCAACCTTTGATTCAAAATACCTGAAACTCAGATTTTGAAAGCTAAAAACATCGCTGATAAATCGAATTTCGTTATAAGATGAACAAAACTTTTGTTGGATTTTAACTTAAAACAGCTAAAACAGAGCTAAGCTGTATACTGTCTGAGTTCACTTGAGTGAATAAAATAACACTGAGCTTCTTGTATATCGTTTTTATTAAAACATCGATCGTATCGGATCACAACGATCTGAGGCCTTATCACGAGTTTTCACGTTTTTGTGGTTTAAAATAAACAGGAACTTTGACGTTAATTTTATGGAAAGTATAGTTCCTCAGTTGTACAGTAGAGCAGGGGCTTGCAAACTCGCTTGTTTCATCTCGCGGCGCACATACAGTACCCTTTTTTTTTAGCCTGGTAAAATCATCAAATGAGTCCTCCAACTCCGGGCAGGGCGGGAGGGACTGTCAGACTTCTACTGACTAAAATCCACGGTGTCTTTCAGTAGCCTGTTATCTTCCGGGGTCACGGTAAGGGAATAATCCCGCGACCCCGGCACATACAGTACCCTTAGCATGAATTTTCAGTATTTGAGACGTAAAGTAAACTGGAACTTCGACAATTTCAAATTGACAATTTTTGAGGAAAAAATTAGTTAGTAATTTTTCCATACAAGAAACGCTGTAAATACTGTAAAGTAAAAGAGTGAAAATTCGTGGTAAGGATACTGTTCCGAACTCTACGAAATTAGAGCACGTGAATCTGGGTTTGTTGCTGCAAGAGATTAATTAGACTATCCTCTTCTTTCTGGTGAGTCTTGGATCCTCGGAATATAATCCGTAGGATGGTAGACCCTCGCGTCTCACGGCGCCCCTCTCTAAGACGCACCAGGGCGTCGTGACGCACAGTTTTGGAACCTGCACTAGAGGCATTTTTTCATTTTCCATACAATAACTGCCGCACATACTTCAGGTAAGTAGTACGTTAGAAATACGGAAAACTTGTGATAACGCCTCAGTTATATTAGATTTGAATATAAAACATTTTTATTTAATTATCCAACTGTATCGAAAAGTACGGTTCTCTGAGTCTTTCACCTTGAGCTTAATTTGCGCTACCTTATTATTTATTTAACGTGGGTGCGTTAAGTAAAATTTAAACTCACAACGAATATCCAGACTCGGAAAAAACTAGCAGGGCATATAAATTTGTTCCTTGCGGGAATCGAACCCGCGCCACATAGCGCAGTGACCACTCAGTGTGCGAACTGTACCACCAAAACTGTTTTACGAGTTAGCATTAAATTATTAATGCGTATAATACAATATGCATGTAATGAAATTAAGCGGTCATGCATGCGCTGAAATTGTTCAGTTTTCTACAAATGCATAGTTGCATACAATAGTTATGTAAATGAATGCGACCCATTGTTCAACTTCCCTTATTTGTTGAAATTGCACAATACCTATTCGTACTGACTTGGCAAAAGCTCTTGAAATCTAAACTAATACAATAATAATTGTGATAGTTGTGTGATGGATGGATGGATGGAAGTTTGTTACTATTTCACACATAAACTGCTGAACGGGTTTACGCGTAGGTAGATGAAATTTTGAACACAGATGGTTATAAGCTGCTTTGTTTTGTGCTGGTATTCCAATCCAGTGGGATTATTTTCGCGAAGCCGCTGCTGGCAACAGCTACAGCAACAGCAACACAATAATGTTTTTTTTTAAAACCCATAACACTGAGCTTCTTGTATTCCCATATATACCCATACCCATATTATGTATATATCATATCATTTCATCACCGTGAAAGAAAATATCGTGCTGAACCATAAAGCCAGAAATTCGTAGATGTGCTACTATCAACGAGCTGCCAGGGTAGGTGCTTTATCGCCCATTATTCCTTCATAAAGAGGGGGCTTGCATCTCAGCAGTGAGTAAGGCTTTCAGGCTGAGTTTATAACATGCTTATATTATTCCTAAAGGCAAAATAACAGCCAGTTACGTGAAAACGTTAACGAAGCTCGCTAACGAGACTGCATCAGAAATACTGTTTATTCACTTTGAAAGCTTGTCCGATAAACCGATTATCACGATGTTTGGCACAAAGGCTTTCTCATAGTTACACTTAATTAAAGTAGAGATTAACTCTATTGCGCGTAGCACGGAACTGGCAGTGATGAAAATAAAATAGCAAGCCCCTAACAAGGAGTTTCATTAAAACCTTATAATCTGTGCCAGTTTAAAACCGGCCAAGTGCGAGTCGGACTCGCCCATAAAGGGTTCCATAGCAGCAAGTAACATAATTATAAAAGTTCTTGTAATTGGTTGTAATTTTGCAACGTAAATTGCGGTTTACGATTTATCACGTATTAAAAAAAACAAATAAGTCGATCTCGTTCAAATAAATTTTCAATTAAAGTTTGCATGGTAATGTACGTCATTATTTTTTTTAGTTTTATTATTCTCTTATTTTAGAAGTTACAGGGGGGGACACATTTTACCACTTTGGAAATGTCTCACGCGCACACTAAACTAACTTTAGAAAAAAAATATGTTAGTAACCCCAATATCATTTTTCAATACCTATTCATAGATACCCCACACGTATGGGTCAGTATTATATTTCAATTCTAAGTATGGGGGTCACCCCCAAAATGGGTTTTTGTTTTATTTCTGTATAAAAATCCTAATGTGGTTTACAAAATACATCTACTTACCAAGTTTCAACAGGATAGCTCTAATACTTTCGTCAAAAAGTGGCTGTGACATACGGACGGACAGACAGACATGACGAATCTATAAGGGTTCTGTTTTCTGCCATTTGGCTATGGAACCCTAAAAATGGAATGTTAATACAGTTACAGGGCTTTTGGGATTGGAACCTTTTCAGTACCTATTCAAAATATTCGTTCAACTAATTTTGTACCTATTTGTAAACCCTTTTCACCCAAAAATCCCTAACTAGGTGGTTCTTTAGGTAACAAACATTATTACATAGTATAAAACATAAGTCTTCTCGCTGTTTGCCTATAGGCTATGTATGCTTAGATCGTTAAAACTACGCAACGGATTTTGATGCGGTGTTTTTAATAGATAGAGAGATTCAAAGGAAGGTTTATATGTACAAAATGCATAATATATTAGAGGTTGTCCTTAGCTTGATTTGTTGAAAATTTGTGGTATCTTGCTATGATATAATCTCGAACCAACAAGAACAGAACAAAACATTGCGAGCCATCCAACTAATGAATAACCTAGATCTTGTGGTTATCCAGGTTCTTAAACTATTTGTAATTAAGATTTCAACCAAATTCATTAAATTGGATATGCATAACAGACTTACAAATAACCAACTAGAAGACAGATACTCAAAGATTCACCTCAAAAGGTCTTTTCAAGAACAGCCAATATACGTGGTTCTAAATGAAGATTTCAAAATTGCACGAATTGATACAAAATACAATACAATCAATGACTAAATTGGGTTTGTTGTACTTTCAATTATGCTTGTTTATTATTTTGAAGTGGTATCATATTAAATATTCATAATTCAACCCGAAGTTTTATCTAATTAATTATTTATTAAACCAATGTAATTATGCATCAAAATTAGGTGCGGCGCGATCTATATTACGCTGTAATTAATAATTAATTAAGTGCCATGTCGCTAATTTGTAACATAGCAGAAATCCGGCATAGTTTGGTGTTCTACATGAGGTTGTAATTGAAACACGTGTCCCATTATTTACTTAGAATTAGAAACTAGTATGTGGCTGCAGGAGTGACGGCTCAAGAGAGCTATGTTTAAAACAAGTTTTTGTTTTTGTTTATCCCTTTTTGTTGTAATGGAGCGACATATTATTGTGAGGATGCAATAGCAGATCATTTGAACTAGATTGGGGTCGCGTTAGCTTCCAGTCGAACCAGATGTTGAATATATCAGTATTTTACATGAAGCGACTGCCTATCGGAACTCCACAACCAATTGGGCGTTTTTCCATGAGACGGCACGGCACCTCAATTTTTGAGTCCGCACTCTATCAACAATATCGGTCACCTTAGTTAATTTTCTTATATCTAGATTTTAATTTTATCTGAAATTCTGATTCCTAACATACTTCTTTCCATTTTGCGTTGACATAATTATTGCTAACTTATCTTATCTATAAACCCCGCAAAACGGATCTTGAATAGTTCTTTTTTGGGAGGTATATGTATTACGTTATAATTTAGATTTTATTACCCATTCTAAAAGGACCTACGCACATATTATTCAAAGTCTATCGATCATAAATAGTTATTCATAAACCATGTTACTTTACACTTGAGTGACCTTATTTTATGTGACGTAAAGCCGAACTAACGTAGTTATACAACTTAGATTAAGTCGTAAGCAAGAAGTTATTACGACAATAAAGTAAACCAGCAGGAGCAGTGTGAAGGGAGGACCAATATTTTCATCATCTGCCTAGTTATTTAATTAAACTAAAATATTTACGACTGTCAAAGATCTATACAAAAGGCAGCCGGGACCAACAGTTTTACGTGCTTTGCGAGGCTCGGAGGAAACTAGCTATATAAATTGTCACCCATCTACAGACTAACCTTGGCAAGCGCGGCTTAATCTTAATAATTGACCCTTTTTTATTTAGCCAGGCTCTCTTGGCTAAATAAGCACGAATATTTTATGAACTTTAACAGAAAATTGTCCGTCAGTGTTTTGTATCAGTTTTAATTGCGTTGTCTTGAAAGTGTAATTAATGTGGGAGAGTGGAAGGCGGCTACGGACTGAGCTGGACGAATTTACTGCTTGCTTTACTGATACTGTGTGCGCCCAAAGTTGAGCGGACATTTGTATCCGTCAGCTATGCTCGGCATTGCGGTCTGATTTGTGTGAATTAAGTAAGTATCATGCAACTGAAGATAGTTGCATGATACTTACTTAATTCATAATTATTTAAATAAAAATCCATCGTATAAGTAAAAATTATTATAACTCTTGTTAGTTAAAAAGTTTAAAGCCTCTATAAAAATGCTTTAAAACCGAGAAGCAAGGAAGGATTATTAATTGTTACTTTCTATTAATACTTTTTTTGTTGTGATTTATAATTCAGACACTTGTGCTTTCTAGATCACAAAAAAAACAGGCAACAACTAAAACAGTCGACTACTACGCACTCATGAAGTCGACGTAGCTGATGTTTTGAATTTCGTAGCGGATGTTTGAGATGTCGTAGCGGTTGTAGCAGATAGCGTAGCAGATGTCGTAGTTATCATAATTATGGGATGTCGTAGCTGTTGTTATAGACGGCGTAGCACATGTCGTAGCCATCGTAGTGGATGTCGTAGCAACGTCGTAGCACAGGTCATACCGGTCGTCTTAGATTTATTACGAGTATGTTCACATCACAATAAACACAGTTGACATCATTGAAACATGCCTAAATGAAGGGCATTTTTAATACTCCAATATTTTGTAAGAAGTATAAAATTAAACCAACAGCTCGACCATAAGTCTGCCTAGACATTTTACTGTGAATTCTTATCGCTGACTCGCATCGGGAGAAATAAAAAAGGCTGTTTTCTATAGAAACTTTCTGAAAGACGTTCAAGCCAAACGAACATTGCTCAGGAAGTCACGACCGCGACCGAACGTGACCTGAAATATCACAGTAACTTAGGCAAAGATCGAAGAAATGAGACGCTTATGTAAATATTCCAAATTATTATAATAGGCAAAGAAACCTAAGTAAACATTTATACGGAGGATTGACCGGAAGACATACTTATAATAAAGTTTATTTCAAATCGAGAAGGATAAATATTATTTAAAATAACAGCGGTTGTTCTTGTTATCAAAACAGATTTTACTTCGGCTATGTGTCGGATTGTTTCTGAATTTTTATGACCCAATTTGAATATATCCTCATTCCATACAAATATATACTTTATACAGAAACAATGATGGCTGTTTCCATAGAGAGCAATTAATTACTGATATCAGAATGCGAGTAAAATAATGCAAGTTCATTATTTTTTACTTCGAAAGCCCTTTACGTTCCAATTTCGTTAAATAATTTAATTTGTACATATAAAATCATTTTCACTTTTTGTCGTATGAACATTTTGTCACTTGATCTTTATAACAAAACTTTTGACTTTTTTACGTAATGACATGTGGACAATTTAACATTTGGACGAAGGTTACCATAATTCATTTATAGCTACAAGTTATACTTATTTCTAAACAGGACTGAAAATAATCTACTTCTAAACTTCAAAGTTACAAGCTAAGGACACCCAAATGAGCTCATCCTTTATAAGTACAGTTACAAAGCAAACAGTATTTTGGTATTTAGTACCCATTTATTACACTTTTAGGGCTTCCACGTTATACTAATTAGAGTACCAATTTAAATTGATGCTCGCACATAATATATATCTCCCTATTTTGGTTCAAAGGATAGCAAACACACTTAATGAATCAGCCTTTTCATATAATTATCTTCATCGAGCACTTGCGCTTCTGTATGTAAAAGTTGTTTTTTATATTTCTTGACGTATCTAAGGTTATGTCAAAATGTCTTCAAAGATCATTTCACACCGAGACGCGTCGCATCGCGAAGTGACGCGATAGGTAAGATTCACACCAACCGGCCGGTTCCGGCGGCATTTTACAATGCGGTAAAAAACATTGAACTCTATCAAGAGTAAATACAGTTCATGTTTGATGCCGCCGTGTCCGGCCGGTTGGTGTGAATCTTACCATACTGGACATGTGTGTATTTTCGTGTAGTAAATGAAGTTAGATTTTGAGTCGCTTGATTTTAATGTGCATGCAGCGCCGCATCTCGCATAATCGCGCAAAATCGCGGCCATAAGTTTGTCATGACTGTATAATTATTAAAGACGTTTGAAGGTACATAAAGACACTGCTTGAGTAAGTTAGTACCCCTTAAGGCGCCGCTAGTCGCGAGCTCGAACTCACTGGCAGGCATGGTCAAAAACCATGATATTTCACCGGAAATC
Source organism: Agrotis segetum (assembly GCA_036375495.1). Taxonomy (NCBI): domain Eukaryota; kingdom Metazoa; phylum Arthropoda; class Insecta; order Lepidoptera; family Noctuidae; genus Agrotis; species Agrotis segetum. The sequence continues at coordinate 632,287 of JAQSVV010000054.1, forward strand.
GAGCCATATTGTTCATGTGTGCGCGAGCGTCATCGCCCCGTGGAGAAAACAGGGGAAAACTTATTCAGTGAGATGCAGGATCATCCAGAGTAAAAGGCGCGCGTAAAAAAGTACGAAAAAGCCTTTGGCTGTTGGGGTTTTATGAAAAAACCACTGCACCAATTAATTTCAAATAAAATTTATTAAATTCTTCGATAAATTTGCTGTGTCGGTACGGACTTCGTTTTGGAAATTTGATGCTTCTTTAGCTTCTAATTTACACCTAAAGTTGTGTTAAAATTAGCAAAAAAACGAATCTTTAGAAGCTCGTAACTTTTTAATAGCTTCATATTTTACAATTCTGCTTCCGTACAGACAAAATTAATAATGAGACAAAACGATACCATGTTTAATTTTGGATGTACTTTGTCAATTAATGGAGTAAAACCCCAACGAAGTTTCTATGGAAAAAATGTTGACTTGTTTGCTCTTAATTGTCTCAAACGTAATGTGAGTACGTCTCACAAGATTAGCAAGTTCCGTGCTTTACGCTAATTAAACGTTGTAATTAATGTTATATGCGGTTAATCTGTATTTCACTGATTTACTGTTTTCAGTGTATAGATTGCGTGAATAATGAACATAATGGACCGCAATCGAAATTTAGGTTTCCGGTCCATTTATGCATAACGTCCAAACTGTGTGGTGGGAGCACACATTAATGTTACTTTCTATAAAATTAAATGTTTACATTTATTTATGAGTATTTCACAAGAAAATTGTTCTTTGACACGAATGAAAGGTATTAAAGTCAAAATTGGTTTAATTGGAAGAGGAGGTGTAGTAGATTGCCTATTTCACCGTCAATGAACAAGGTCTATATGCCTGGGCGCGTGGTTAATTGGCTATAATAAGTCAAGAAAGTTATGAAATTTGTTCCTTTTTTATGTAGAGTTTTATCCTTTCTTCATTATATTTCGAGGTATATAGGGTGACTGGTAATTAGTGTACGATACTTAAACACGTGATTGTGCTAATGATAACAAACAACTTTTATAACGGGAGCAAAGCCGAAATCGTGACAAAAAAATATCTGCTGTTCACTACAATAAACAAACATAAATGTACTGAACAGCTGATTTTATTCCCGCGTTTTCAGGTTTGTTCCCGTAGTAAAAGTTGTTTGTTATCATACACTAATTACCAGTCACCCTATATGTATATTAAAAGCGAGAAATTGAGTTTTGTCTATTTGTTATACCTTCACAGATGTCAATGATTGGCGCGCAGGTAGACTAAAATCTGGGTTAGCTGGACACGCAATAATCCGGAAAGACGCCACGGCGGCGGCGTCCTGACCTTAAATTCTGTCTTACGTTAATTCTCACTGAACACGGTTGTTTTGGATTAACGTTTCTCCAGCCAAGACGTATACTTTTTATCCCGATAGTTATTCACTGCAGGATGTTTTCCGACTGCCACTCCACCGCAAATTTTTGATTAAATCATTATTGAACTTTCCATTCTGAACGTAGAATATAGCAACTAAGTACTAAACTTACTAGCAAATCAACTTGTTTGAAGTTGAAAATTAGTTCTGAAATTCTGATCTTCCCCTAATAGCAATTAGCACCGTGTCCTAATTCTCGTTTGCTATTGGCATTTTGGTTCAAAGACTTTGAAATTAAGCTTCCGTTTCGACAATGGGCATTGTTCATTTTTTTTTAATATGCTGTAATTGAAAAACCGTTTCGAGGAATAGCGTTACTGATCATTATGTACTAATTAAAAATGAAAAATATTCATATTTCATTGATATTTTTAATAAAATACGTTTGACCTTCCTTGCCCTTCAAATGTTTAACACCTTCTTCAAACATTTGGCTGTACACAGTTTTGTATCTTTGCCTCAGAAAACAGAAAATATAAAAAATATAAAACCGGCCAAGTGCGAGTCGGACTCGCCCATAAAGGGTTCCGTAGCAGCAAGTAAAATTCTTGTAGTTGGTTGTAACTTTGCAAGGTAAATTGCAGTTTATGATTTATTAAAAAAAAACTAATAACTCGATCTCGTTCAAAACAATTTTCAATTGAAGTTTGCATGTTAATGCACATCAGATATATTTTTTTTGTTTTATCATTCTCTTAGTTTAGAAGTTACAGAGGGTGGTGGGGGGCACATTTTACCACTTTGGAAGTGTCTCTCGAGCAAACTGTTCAGTTTAGAAAAAAATAATTATGTTTGTAACCTCAATCACAGAATAATAGTACTACCTCAATATAATTTTTCAAGACCTATTCATAGATATCCCACACGAATGGGTAAGGCGAAAAAAAAATATTTTGAGTTTGAATTCTAAGTATGGGAGGTACCCCCAAAATTGGTTTTTGTTTTATTTTTGTGTGAAAGTCCTAACGCGGTTCACATAATACATCTACTTCCAAAGTTTCAACTTTTTGTCGAAATTATAAGAGCTATCTCTTATAATTTCGACAAAAAGTGGCTGTGACATACGGACGAACAGACAGACAGACAGACAGACATGTCGAATCTATAAGGGTTCCGTTTTCTGCCATTGGCTGCGGAACCCTAAAAAATAAGTGACAAGTATTTTCCAGGGTTGTCAGGCATAAGTACCAATGTCTTGGTATACATACCAGTTTTCAGTGTCACGTACCATGTACCAAGATTATTACTCGAGAAAAAAAAACCAAGATTGGACGTTGACCAACAATACATAATAAAAGACAAATTTTAGGGTGCAATCGAGTATTATTATTATTATAGTCTTTATTTAACAATCTTACAAAACAAAAATATTAAAAGTAAGTTTACATTTTTTTCCCTCTCTTTTATATACTTATCTATATATGTATTATTAGACACCGATATTGAGATTGTCTTTCGATTTCGCAAAGGCCTCGCCTGTAGCTTGCCACTCCTTCCGATTACGGGTCATCCTCCTCCAAGTAGCACCAGCCATCTTTCGAAAGTCGTCTTCCCATCTTAGGCGTTGCCTTCCTTTCTTTCTTTTGTTATATCTTGGACCTCGTCCTTGTCCTTAGCCTATTTATTATTAGTACTCCTCAACATATGACCTGCCCATCTCCATTTCAATTTCCATATGCAATATGTGATTTCGTTGATTTTAGTTTGGTTTAGTAATTTCTCTAGTTTGATTTTGTCTTTTAACTTGTCGTTGAGCATGCTACGCTCCATGCTATGTTGACAGGGCTCTAGATTTCGCATATTTTGTTTAGTAATGCTCCAAGTTTGACATCCATACGTCAATAATAGGTAAAAGAAGAAATCAAATACTTTCTTAGATTTGGGAGGAACCCGAGGATTTTTGACAACCTTGTGTGACCAATATCTCTTCCACGCTAGCTGTACTCTGTTATCTATTTCTTTAGTTACAATCGAGTATTGCTTACTAAAAAAAATCTCTTTTTTTGCCCTCTATTAACAGCAAAAGAAAAAAAGATTTTCGACACATTTTACCGATGTACCAATATTTCATATTGGTACATCACAGTGGCCGTCTGACATCCCTGATGAGAAAATCAGGGATGTCAGACGGCCACTGACAAGTGTCAATTTGTAAATGTCAAAGATGTAAACAAACAAGTTTTTATTGTAACTGCAAATTGCTTCATTATCTCGGTTAAATCTGTTAAATCGGCATCGGCAATATAACATAAACTACAAGTAAAATAGAATACAGGAAGTGCTTTGTCCCAACTTGCAACAATAATACTATTATTAATCCAAACAACATTTTGTTCGTACTAAAGAAGATTTGCGAGAAAAGTGGTGTGTGATGACGGCGTGGAATGTTGCAAGGTTTATACAATGTACTGTTGCGAAGATCACTTTGATTTTAGTATTTCAGAAGCCTTAGATTCCTTTGTATGTTCATCTAGGAGTAATTTTGTTTTGTAAACAATAACCTAGCAGGATGTAAGTGACGTTTAGACAGTTGACGTTGTGTTGACTGTTTTTTAATTTTGCTCTAGTAAGGAAACGGCACAACTTTTAGGCCAATGGTGACGTCACCTACCTCAAAAATTAAAATATTAAAAATAAAAAAACTATTGAGCCAATCATTAAAATATTCAAATTAGTTTCTCAAAATGCTCTATATTTGCAGAAAATGAAATAAAATAGAATGTTTAAAAAATTAAGACAATCCCCATTGTTCGTGATGTTGTTGGCACATTGTACTGCTAAAGGTGCGTACAGACGTAACATATTATATAGGTAACACTACAAATCTATGTATAATGCTAAATAACAATGTTATATCACATGACCACACCATGAAAAATGTTATACCTATAACAATGTTATACAACGTGTAACGTTAATAGCGCAAAACCTCTCGTGGTGTAACTCAGCCCACGTTACTGAACAATGTTTTTTCTAAGACTTTTGGAAATTCGCAAAAAAAAATGATTTTTCATACTGATGGGCCCAATCAATTTCTCATTTTGTATGAAAAAGCTTATTTTTTTTGCGAATTTCCAAAAGTCTTAGACCAAACATTGTTCAGTAACATAGGGCTGAGTTACACCACGAGAGGTATTGCGCTATTAACGTTACACGTTGTATATGTTATGTTATAAAGTCTGTACGCACCGTAATAATTTACAACCATGAGTTTTTTTTATTTTATTTTGTTGATGTCGCCCTTCAAAATTCAGAAGTTCATAGAATTGTAAACAAATAAAAAGCCTAGAGAAAACGTTTTCTTTACACTTTATCCATGTTGCGAGATCGATTCCCACACAGCACAAATATTTTTATAGCCAACGACGATATAATACTAGACTCGTAATAACAGGCGACCGATGTCTGCCAACACATTAGGCAAAAAAGTCTTATATTCGTCTCATTTCGACCAATCCTGTGAGCCGTAAACATACCTTGAGACAGCACAGACCTTGAGTTAGCCAATCACAACGCAGTGCCCCGTCCCCCTCGCTTACGTAGTACCTCAGCAACTTGGCAGAATAGTTTATGTTCTTTAGATCGTGCATGCGGAGTTTAGTATTATATCGTCGTTGTGTATAGCCTATAGTTCAATCCGGGTTTAGATGTTAAAATGCTAAACCGAAGAAATTAGAACTATCAGCAATCTGGCGTGGCCCCCACAGAGGACCCTGGAACGTAAAGGGCTTTTGAAGTAACGCCGTTGATTTTATTCAGTACAAGTCTGACAGACCTTTTTATAGCTCCCAACACAGGAGGAACGTGTAGGAGATAGCCTATTCTACGAGTATGTCCCATTGCTGGGCAAAGGCCTCCTCTTTCTCCTTCAAAATCTCTCTATTTTGGGCATTTTTGTGGCCATTGGACCTAGTCAAATAAAACTTATCGAGTCAGAGACATAATAATATAACTTATATAGAAACTATATCTGTGCCCGCGACTTCGTTCGGGTGGATGTCGGAACTCAACAACGTACTTTTTTTTTAAACAAAGGAATTTTTCTAAATTAAAAACCTCTGTACTCCTTATTACATCAGCATAAATCTTAACAAACGTTATTTTGGTGTATGTACCGTATATATTCGTATGCATGTAGTAAAAAACGGTTATTTCAATATTACAAACAGACACTCCAATATCTACTTTATAAAAATAAGTCGTGTTTTCCTTCCTGACGCTATAACTCCAGAACGCACCAACCGATTGCCACGGTTTTGCATTCTTTGGAAAGGTCTTGGGCTCCGTGAGGATTATAGCAAAAAATGGTGGCGAAACGGAGTTCGCCGGGTTTGCATGCATAGATGTATAGATAAATGAGCTTCCACTTAACGGCTTAGATTCTGAAAGTCTAAATAATTAATCATTTTATGCTCAAGTTCATAGTATTATTCTTTGAACTACGATAACTTATTTCATGTAAAGGATTTAGAATACAAAAGCTATTTTCTTTTTGAGAAAAGTAAGTATATGGTTGATCTTTTTACTCGTACTGTAAGCAGTTCAAAAATATTGCGCCACTTATAAGTCTCTCGTATATTGCGATTTATAAGGTGCCTATCTAAATCTATTCTAAGTCCCGGGGCGCGTAAACGGTACTGTGGTATTATAACTACGAGTTTAGTCACTTAATAGTAGATTATGCACCGAGGGGCTAAAGTTGTGTCTTATGTCACGGGCGTCATATTGAATCTCGAGCTCAATGAAGGATTCGGGATTTAACTCACGAGCGAAGCGAGGGAGTTAATACAAGAATCCTGAATGCAGCGAGGGATTCAAGCTAGCCCAAGGCAAAGACACCTTTAGCCCAGAGGAGGATACTCTACTTTTTACACCTACTGTGAGAAAATAATAGCCATAGTACGAAAAACAAAGTATCTTCTATGGTTTTGTCGTGTTTGTCCTAATAGTACGAGATCCGGTAGAAGAAATATATACCCTCATCTGTTATTTGAAAATGGCATATGATACACGCTAGATACTCTAAACGACAATATTTTGGTGATAGGTTGTCGGGCTGAATCGCGTACCGTCACTGTTAATTCATAAAAATTGTCTTCAAAAAATTTTTGTTCCACTTCCCTCATCGGTTATTTAGAAATATCAAGCATTAGCTGATAGAATATACCGCAAGGAATCTAAAAAATATAGGTTGTCGGTGTCTAACCCTGTCCTTCTAATTAGTTGTCGGGTTTAAACAGGTGAGTTACCTAGATAATATTCATCTGTTATTTAGTCGAATCAGATATCAAATGATAGATTCTTTCATTCTGAATCCAACAGTATTTAGTTGTCGAAGCAATACTGTGGCTGAATTTCGGTTGTCTAAATTTTAATCGTAAAAATTGGCCTAAGCGTTGAACAACAAAAGACAAGATAATGATGCAGGTGTGCAGTTCTGCACCCAGACAGGTCGAAAAGTGTTTGAAAGACTAGTTTCACTTCCTACTAAGGTCGCGGCAATAGTATTAAGTGTTGTGCGCGAAACCGTACAGACAGGTCGAAAATTGTTACGAAGGGGCGCGCCAAAGTTCACCTAAAATTTAAACTCTGATAATTGGAAACCTGAAAATGTTCTTCCTAACATTTTTCATCCTAATAATCACGTTTCCTAACTACTCTGTCTCTAATTTTCATAATTCCGAAGCAACTTGGAACGAATTGAAGACAATTTTTATGAATTAACATTGACGGTACGCGATTCAGGCCGACAACCTATCACCAAAATATTGTCGTTTAGAGTATCTAGCGTGTATTAGATGCCATTTTCAAATAACAGATGAGGGTATATATTTCTTCAATGTATCCTAGACTATAATGATATCACTCTCATGGATGTGGCGTTTGTGTAAACTAAGTTTTATACAGGGCTGGTAGAATGGTTTTGGATGATTGGCTGTATGCATTTTGAATTTAGAACGTCATTGGAGACGCTCGTGAAAATAGAGTATTTTTGATAAAATGTGATAAATCGACTATATTATAGATAGGTTTTATTATTTATTTATTTATTTACAAAATCCACAGCAATCTTAGTGCAGTTTATTTAAAATAAATTAACTAATGTTACAGCCAATTACTATTACCTACGGTATTACGGCGCGGTACGGTATTTGTTATTATTAATGCCAGTTTTAATGTTATTTCATTCCTTTTAAAAAATGGTTCGTAGGTAGTTATCTAATTATTCTTACAATATTATGTCTTCGAAAACATGGCAACGATATGAAGAAGCAATCGTTATGATTTTTTAGGAAATCGAGAATATCATCCACGCGTAGTAAGGGTTTCGAGAATAGCTTTCCTCTTTCTGGCACACTAAATCAGACTTGGCTGTATGGGCTCAGCTCCCTTTGCCTGCCCCAAAGAGGGACGAAAAGAACCAAAAAAAAAAAAATCTAGGCTGCATGGGCTAGATAGATCCCTTTGTCTTCCCAAAAGGGAAAAGAAAATTAAAAAAAAAAAATCTTTCTGGCACCAAAGGGTGTTTGTTGTTTAAAAACATATTCCAAATTCAAATCACATTATTGACCAGTGGTGTGAAAAATATTTTTCACACCACCTGCTCGAAAATGTCTAATTATATGTCAAGCAACCTTAACCTAAAGTGAGTCATTAGTGGCCGAGGGCACAGCCGGGCAATAATGTTGTACTGGATTTCATTATTACCCGCTGGTCAATAATGTGATTTGAATTTGGACGGCATGGCAACGATATGAAGAAGCAATCATAACGATTGCTTCTTCATATCGTTGCCATGTTAGTCTATATAACTAGTTCTAAATGTTATTCTTACTGTTTTTTTATTTAATAAATACTTTGTTTTTCGTACTATGGCTATTATTTTCTCACAGTAGGTGTAAAAAGTAGAGTATCCTCCTCTGGGCTAAAGGTGTCTTTGCCTTGGGCTAGCTTGAATCCCTCGCTGCATTCAGGATTCTTGTATTAACTCCCTCGCTTCGCTCGTGAGTTAAACTCTTAACTCCCTCGCTACGCTCGGGAGTTAAATCCCGAATCCTTCATTGCGCTCGAGATTCAATATGACGCCCGTGACATAAGACACAACTTTAGCCCCTCGGTGCATAATCTACTATTTATGGCGAAGATGTTCTTCAGCTTAATAATATTCGGAATGTTTTTCAGGTAAAAGTATAAACATGCGACGTTTTTTTTTGAATAACATTGTGCATTATGAAAGTTTTATGGTTAAAAGACTAGTTAATGAAACTGCATATTTTAAAATAAACAACAGGATGTTAAAAAAAAATGAAAAGAAAAGGAACCGACTTCAAAATCAAACACAAACAAATGCGTGTCGGGCCACGCACAGTGTAGGGTTCCGTAGTTGCCCATCAAAATACTTATGCATCGGGGAAAAGATTACGACGAATTTAGAACCTCCTCCTTTTTTTGAAGTTAAATAAAAATTGTTGACGATAAAAACCTAGCTATCCCCAAAACATGGCCCACCTATCTGTAAAAATAAAGTTGACAAACTTACATTTGCAGTTGAAGAGCATGTTCTCCGATACATTTTGTATAGCAAAATATGTTATCCAAGTACGTGTTATAAGTTGGTCGACTATTACTCGTAAACTTGTAGAGCCTACTTAGTCATGATAATTTTCTTTTAAACTTCATTATATATACCACTATTGTGAATTTTTTCACACTCTCAAACATAACCGTTTAGCTGGTAGAGGGGGGGACACTCGAGTCGAGCAAAAATTAGCACTTTAAAGCTTAATATTTCACAAACGAATCTTTTTATCAAAAAAATTGTTAATGGAAACTATCAATATTTTTTAAATACCTATTTATTGATACCCCACACTAAGGGGTACGCGAGGAAAAAAAACATTACCACGTTACGTGTACAGGAGGTACCCTGAAAAAAATATTTTACGAGATTTTATTTTACCACTTTTTCGGCACTACAAAACCGTATATTTACACCACATTACAGCTTTCTAGTGCTGGGCGTCTCTGAGCTAAGCTGCGAACAGACGGACGGACGGACGCACGGACTGACGGACGGACGGACATGGCGAAACTATAAGGGTTCCTTGTTGACTACGGAACCCTAAAAATAGAAAAATAACTCCGTTATTGTTATAAACTGAAACCTTTCCCAGAATGTAACGATATATTCTCTGAAAACCACATCGAAATCGGTATAGCCAAACGCGAGATATTCGCGAAAATACGTTTATACAAACATACAGGTCGAACTGAGAACTTACTTTTTTTGATTATTTAATTTGCATTTAAAAAATAAAAAAGTCAAAGTCTAATGAATCCTCTTGAAACATTCCGAACATCCCAAATGTATGAGTCGGTTTTAACAACATACCTTGTGGATTTTTAAGGCGCTCCCTCCCCGCGAGCATTCACCTGTAACGTAAGGGCCGAGTCACACCGGAATGACAGCGGCCGGCAGCGACGCGGCGAACACTTTCAGTGTGAAATAATTTTAAACTTTAACTATGTACATACTTAAAAGATCAGTATCGCTTGAAAAGATCGCGAGGCCCTGCGGGCGGATTTGCCTTTTTCTTTTTTCCTTTGTTTGTTTCTTTCTTCTTTTTCTTCCGAAATAAGTGCTACAATAACCAATTCCATCATGTTCACTCCAAACACACGAGTTACCTTGCCGAATGTAGAAACTAAACTAGTCAAGAAGATACCAGGCGTGTGGGGCTGGAGGTCGCTCGCAGCCGCTGCCGGCCGCTGACATTTCGGTGTGACTCGGCCCTAACGTTACAGATTCGAGCATTTCATCGGTGAGGGAGATCAATCGAGCATTACAAATATCACAATGCGTATCTTGTACAAATCTATAATAAATGTCAACGAATGCTCGTCAGTCATGGAAGTAGTACATACTGTAATGTAACGATCAGGTGAGCGGTGAGGTTTACGTGTCGTTAACACGAGTAGGCAGGATAAGTAGCAAGATTACTTGTAAATCCCCGCAAAGTTTGTGAGGTAAACGCTGGGTAAGTTTGTACGCTCGTTATAACTGAGAAGTAATTCAATATCCAGCTATCTACAGAATAACTCAGCCGTAGTGTTCCTATTAGTGTCCGACCGAAACTGATTTTTCAGCCGAAACCGAAACCGAAACCGAACTTTCGGCCTAGTTCTCAGTTTCGGCCGAAACCGAAACTTATTAGAACATTTAAAACTTCGATTATTTTCTTAAATTTTATGTTTTTTTTTTACATTTATTATCACTTAAGAAAAAGTGTATAATTATACAGGAATTACAGGTTGACTGAAGACCGATTTTGTCGAAAACGAAAACTGCATCATTGGATTGTAGAAAAATCAACAGTGCTGGTCAGGAATCGAAACCGCAGATTTTGGAAAAAAAAAAACACATTATTACACCATTCGATAGTTTTGCTAATAAGGATCAAATTCTGGAAATTAATGTTATACGACAAACTTATGGAACAAATAGGTTTCTAAGAAATTGCTATTTTTTTATGTTATTTAACTTCTACTGAGCCATGACGATTGATAAGTTTAAATATATTTTATTATTACATGAATATACAAGACTTACTCTTGGCAGTAAACTCGAAAACATAAACTCAACTCACGATTAAATGAACGGTGGCGAACAGCGCCGGGCCCGCCGCCGCCGTCAAGCAAGCACGTGTTGGCTACGAATGTTACCGAACGACGCACGAAAATACACGAACACTTGAGTTTCGTCATGTTTCGGTTTCGGCAAAGTTTTGGCCGAAACCGAAACTAGGGCCGAAACTAGATTTTTTGGCCGAAACCAGGGACCGAAACCGGTATGATTAATACGGGTGTTTTTTCGGTAACAACCTTTTTTTCTTTTACAGGTAATTTTAAAGATTACCTTTATTATTAAAAGTGAATACATAACCAGTATTAATACCGGTTACCGAAATAAAAATTACCCCTATCTTGCACACTTCACACGTGCCGTCGGCAATAGTCACAGGGCGCGCATCGCATGTGTGTGTGACAAAGAGTCGTTATCTTTAGTTAACCGGTATTAAAACGGTAACCTGAATAGAGGTTACATTTTTAGGGTTCCGTAGTCAACAAGGAACCCTTATAGTTTCGCCATGTCCGTCCGTCCGTCCGTCCGCAGTTTAGCTCAGAGACGCACAGTACTAGAGAGCTGTAATTTGGTGTAAATATACGGATTTGTTGTGCCGAAAAAGTGGTAAAATAAAATCTCGTAAAATATTTTTTTTTAGGGTACCTCCAGTACTTACACATAAAGTGAGGATTTTTTTTTCTCGCGTACCCCTTAGTGTGGGGTATCATTAAATAGGCCTTTAAAAAATAATGTGAGTTTCCATTAGCAATTTTTTGATAAAAAAATTTGTTTGTGAACTATTAAGCTTTAAAGTGCTAAATTTTGCTCGATTCGAGTGTCCCCCCCCTCTACCAGCTAAACGGTTCTGTTTGGGGGTGTGAAAAAATTCACAATAGTAGTTTAAATAACGAAGTTTAAAAGAAAATTATCACGACTAAGTAGGCTTTACAACTTTACGAGTAATAGTCGACCAACTTATAAAATGTACTTGGATATCATATTTTCTTAAACAAAATGTATCGGAGACAACTGCAAATGTAAGTTTGTCAACTTTATTTTTACAGCTTTAATACGTATGTTTTTTGGGGATAGGTAGGTTTTTATCGTCAACTATTTTTAACTAACTTCAAAAAAAGGAGGAGATTCTAAATTCGTTGTAATCTTTTTTCTTATGTATTTTCCCCGATTTCTCAAAGAATTCTGGACCAATTTTGAAAATTCTTCTTTTTAAAATTAAATTCAGCGAATCAGTTTTAGTTAGTTCGCATAAGTATTTTGATGGGCAACTACGGAACCCTACACTGTGCGTGGCCCGACACGCACTTGGCCGGTTTTTCTTCGGTCTGGTTACCCAGATAGCGGTTACCTAAGTCTGAAAAATAACCAAATGTCTTCAAAACCGAAACCGAAACCGAAATTTCGGTCGGTCACTAGTTCCTATTAGTTCACAATAAATCACGTCTCTAAATTCTTCTAAAACTGTAGGTATTCAGTTGCTCAATCTAGTGTTTTTTTTTTTTAAAAACAACAAACACTAGGAATTTCTCCTGCGTATAAACTCACATGCACAAACACTCAGACCCGGAACAACTACTTGCAGATCATACAAATATTTGTTCCGTGTGGGGGTCGAACCCGCGACACGCTGTGCAGCAGTCGATCTCTCAGCCACTGTGCCATGCATTTTGGTTACCATTTGTCTCTGTCTCTGGTTGTAGGTATGATCAATACGACATTGCCCATGCAATGCTAACCTGCGCGGTTCTGCGCTTGCTGGGGCGATGTGCGTGTGTTACCGCCTGACCTCTGGATAAATCGCTTCAGCGAAAATTCGCTCGACGTGAACTGCGAATTATCCTGCGACTTCACTGTGGCGAATTTTCACTGTAGCGATTTTCCCGTGGCGAGGCGGTTAGTCATGAACGGAGTTCATATAGTTAAAGGGATGTTAGCACGTGGACGAGCCAGTTCATGTTAGAAATAGGATGACTCATTGACTTCTTCCCGGAAACCTATAAATAAAAAGGATCTTCAAATCAAACCTTTATTTATGGACCGTTCTTTTGTTCCGGTAGGAAAAACCTTTTCCGGGTGTTACACTCGAGTGATGCTGTACTCATTGTCTCATTGTGTCCCATCTGCCGTTGTCTCGTATCCTTGTCCACTTCGGTAGAGTCGGTCCTTTCAATCAATCAATCAATTCATCCAATTCCAGTCCCTCGTTGTCTACTGTCAATCCAAATCAAAGGCCGATAAAACAACTGAAAAGCTGTGACCGAGAATGTGCTTCTCTTTAATTGGTATTTACTTGATTAAGGGCTGGTTTTTCAATAGTCAGATAACCTTTATCTGAGGAATAAAAATGGTGGCTTGACATATTTTCTATAGACAAGCTGTCAAACCGCCATTTTTATTCTTCAGATAAACGATATCTGCCTATTGAAAAATCAGCTCTAAGGGCTGGTTTCAATAGTCAGATAACCTTTATCTGAGGAATAAAAATGGCAGTTTGACAGCTTGTCTATAGAAAATATGTCAAGCCGCCATTTTATTTCCTCAGATAAAGGTTATCTGACTATTGAAAAACCGGCCAAGTGCGTGTCGGGCCACGCACAGTGTAGGGTTCCGTAGTTGCCCATCAAAATACTTATGCGAACTCACTAAACTGATTCGCTGAATTTAATTTTAAAAAGAAGAATTTTCAAAATCGGTCGAGGAGTCTTTGAGAAATCAGGGAAAATACATAAGAAAAAAGATTACGACGAATTTAGAAACTCCTCCTTTTTTTGAAGTTATAGTTAAAAATAGTTGGCGATAAAAACCTACTTCTCCCCAATAAACATACCGTAAAAACATACGTATTAAAGCTGTAAAAATTAAGTTGACAAACTTACATTTGCAGTTGAAGAGGATGTTCTCCGATACATTTTGTTTAAGAAAATATGTTATCCAAGTACATTTTATAAGTTGGTCGACTATTACTCGAAAAGTTGTAAAGCCTACTTAGTCATGATAATTTTCTTTTAAACTTCGTTATATATACTACTATTGTGAATTTTTTCACACCCCCAAACATAACCGTTTAGCTGGTAGAGGGGGGGGACACTCGAATCGAGCAAAATTTAGCACTTTAAAGCTTAATATTTCACAAACGAATTTTTTTATCAAAAAACTGTTATTGGAAACTATCATTATTTTTTAAAGGCCTATTTAATGATACCCCACACTAAGCAGAACGCGAGAAAAAAAAAATCCTCACTTTACGTGTAAGTACAGGAGGTACACAAAAAAAAAATATTTTACGAGATTTTATTTTACCACTTTTTCGGCACAACAGATCCGTATATTTACACCAAATTACAGCTCTCTAGTACTGTGCGTCTCTGAGCTAAACTGCGGACAGACGGACGGACGGACGGACGGACGGACATAGCGAAACTATAAGGGTTCCTTGTTGACTACGGAACCCTAAAAATCAGTTCTTAAACTTTTGTTTCTCATTAGGGTAGGATCATACTTCTGTAGATACATATTTTTAAATATTATTGTTACGAGCTGGGTATTGGGATAAATTAATTAACACCAATTAAAACCAAATACAACTTTATTCACAGACAAATCACAAATTAAAACAATCACAAAACACTACTCAACACTTTAACACTTATACACACTCTTAATCACACGTAGAACTCACTTAGATATCGCTTGTAGTTCGCTTCGAGTTGCCTCGATCGTAGTCAAAACCAGACTGACTCGGTCGCCGATCTGCGCCCCTTTTTATACCTCGGCCGGACCCACTAGATGTTTCTAGAAGGTGGTCGAATGTTCTGGAAACATCCTTTGACTTCGATGTAAACCCATACCTTCTGGAACATTCTAGAACCATCTCGAAACATCTAGAACAGGGTAGAACTTTCTAGAAATTTCCTGACCGAACTTGAGTAGAATTGTCGAGAACCTTGTGGAACTTTCGAGAACCTCATAGATAGGTCTCGCAATCCGATCGACGTAACACTGCCCCCTCCTTAGACATGCTCGTCCCGAGCATCGTTAGTCCCGTTGTATCGCGCCAAACGGTCAACATGGACAATCTTGGGCGCGCCACGTAGACCCTTTTGTATCCGGTAGGTGACGTCGTTAATCCTGGTCACGACTCGGTATGGCCCATCCCATTTTGCTTGTAATTTAGGAGACTTCCCTTTGCTACGCACTGGGTTATGCAACCACACAAGTGACCCCTCGTCGAAACCTCTATTGTTTGTCTTCCGGTCGTATCGGGTCTTCATCTTTTCAGACATTTGTTGGCCGGATTGTCTGACATGCTCATATACATCGTTCAACTTGTTACGCAAGTCATTTGCATAATCGGTTACACTGCATGGAGTATCAGGAGGGGTTCCGGTGATGAGATCAGCAGGCAACCGCAATTCCCTTCCAAAGTTCGCGAAGGCTGGTGTCACAGCTGTACTTTCGTGAACTGCACTACGGTATGACAGAAGAAATGGCTGTATGTGCTTATCCCAATCTCTTTGCCTGCTTTCCACAACCTTGGCCAGGTATCTCTCCAACGTTTGATTGAACCGCTCCACCATTCCATCAGATTGTGGATGGTAGGAAGTCGTTCTAGTCTTGTGAGTACCCATCAGCCGGCAAGTCTCCTGGAATACCTGTGATTCAAAATTCCTTCCTTGGTCGCTGTGTATTTCCAAGGGTACTCCAAAACGACAGAAGACCTCCTGAACCAATTTATCTGCGACTGTTGTAGCTTCCTGGTTAGGAATGGCGAAGACTTCTGGCCACTTTGTGAAGTAATCCATGACAACCATGAAGTACTTGTTCCCGTTTTCACTTTCAGGAAATGGTCCTGCCACGTCTAGTGCTATCCTTTCCCACGGGGCTC
The DNA here is from genome assembly GCA_036375495.1 of Agrotis segetum. NCBI lineage: Eukaryota > Metazoa > Arthropoda > Insecta > Lepidoptera > Noctuidae > Agrotis > Agrotis segetum. The sequence goes on from JAQSVV010000054.1 coordinate 648,244, forward strand.
CAACGTTGTATATCTGCAAAGCACCTCTGCTGCGTGTCTGGGGTCCCTTCACAGCCGCACAACTGGTACATTTCCGACACCAGTCCTCCACATCTTCACGACAATGGATCCAGTAAAATCGCTCACGTATTTTCAGTAGGGTCCTTTTTACACCCATATGTCCCCCTGAACATCCGTCGTGGTAGAGCCGCAACACTTCCGGTACTTTGGCTCTGGGGACAACCATTTGTAAGTGACAGTTGTCTCCTCGAGCGTTTTCCCATTTACGGCACAAGACTCCTTCCTGGATAACCAAGCTGTTCCATTGCGCCCAATAACTCTTAGTGATGGAACTCATCGCAGCTACATCACTCCACTTGGGTTTAGGAGCACCAGCTTTAATCCAGTCGAAAATTGGTTTAATGTCTGCGTCATTTTGCTGAGCATGCTGTAAAGTTTCCTTCCATTCGTCACTGATATCCGTTCTCAGCATTCTTACAGGCACAACCTCCTTGGCCTCTTGCCTGTTGCAGTGCTTACAGTCTTCAGGGCAAGGTCTTCTAGACAGTGCATCTGCGTTACCATGTGCCCTCCCACTGCGATGTTCAGTTACGAAGTCAAACTCTTGTAGTAGCTCAATCCACCTCGCCACCTGTCCCTCTGGATTCTTGAATTGCAATAGCCACTTTAATGCGGCATGGTCCGTTCGCAATAAGAATTTTCGCCCCAGCAGATACTTACTGAAGTGCTGTAAAGTCTTTACTACGGCAAGTAATTCCCTTCTCGTAACGCAGTAATTTCTTTCCGGTTTCGATAGAGATTTGCTGTAGTAAGCTATAACAACTTCCTGATTTCCTTTCCGTTGAGACAACACGCCACCAATTCCAGTATTACTTGCCTGTGTCAACTATGAAGTCATTTTCAGTGTCAGGATAGTCAAGAATAGGTGAATTGCACAGACGTTTCTTTAATTCCTGGAATGCGATTTCACAGTTCTCGTCCCAACAGAATTGTTGCTTCTCCTCAGTAAGTTTGTGTAGGGGTTTTGCAATGTCAGCAAAATTCTTGACAAACCGTCGATAGTAGGAGCATAAACCTAAAAATGCTCTGACCTCCGTCTTGTCTTTCGGAACTGGCCATTCCTTGACGGCGACGATTTTCTCCGGGTCTGTCTGAACACCTTCCTCCGAAACTATGTGTCCTAAAAAGTTCACTTGTCTCCTGAAGAATGAACACTTTTCCGGACTTAACTTAAGATTTGCCCTTCGGATTTTCGACAGCACTTTAGTTAGGTTTTGAAGGTGGTCTTGAAATGTTCGGCCCACGATGATGATGTCATCCAAATAGACAAGACATGCATCTCCGATCAATCCAGCAAGTACTTGCTCCATCAACCTTTCAAAAGTCGCAGGAGCATTGCACAATCCAAATGGCATGACTTTAAACTGCCATAGGCCCTTTCCTGTGGAAAATGCAGTTTTCTCCTTGTCTTTAGGGTCTATTTCCACTTGCCAGTAGCCGCTTTTCAGGTCTAACGTTGTGAACCACCTCATTCCTGTTAGCATATCCAATGTGTCATCGATCCTAGGTAGTGGGTAACTGTCTTTTTTCGTGACGTCGTTTAACCGTCGATAGTCCACACAAAACCGCGTATTGCCGTCCTTTTTCTTCACTAGGACCACAGGAGAACACCACGGGCTAGATGAAGGCTCTATAAAACTGTTCTTCACCATGCGCTCAATCATCTCCTTCACTTCCTTTTCACGAGCAACCGGCACCCTTCTTGGTCGTTGTCGGATTGGTATCTCATTGCCAGTATTAATTTTGTGCTGAACTAGCCCTGTTCTCCCTATGTCAGCATCATCTGTAGAGAACATGTCGGCATACTGGAGTAACGTTTTCTTAGCCTTATCCATTTCTACTCCAGTTAGATCGCAGTTTTCTAGAAGTGTTGACACGTCAAATTTCAAGCGAAGCACTTTTTCTGACGGTGTACTTTCCATTAAGATCTCTTCTTTACCACATTTCAACACTCCTCGATCAACATCAATCTCACAACGATATTTCCGCATAAAGTCCAAGCCCAAAATGCAATCGTCTACTATGTCGGCCACGATGACATTATGCCAATATGCTTTATGACCTAGTTTTAACTTCACCTCCTTCTTGCCTCGGACGGTTATGTGCTGACCGGTAGCTGTCAGTAATTGTATGCGGTCGTGGTTGTTGAAGAAGTCCCCAAGGAACCGACTTGCTAGGTTTGAATTGACGACCGTGTGAGAAGCTCCTGTATCGAGAGTCAATTTGCATGGTTTTCCGTTGACTTCGCCTTTGATGATCAGGCTGTTTCCGTCATGGGCCTGTGAGATCGAGATCCTCGGGGCTCTTTCCATACCAGCCAGCACCCGCCCCTCAGTCCTGGCGTTTACTCGTTTCCCTGCTGTTGCTGGGCAGTATTATCGGCCCCTCTTCCCTGCTGGGATTGATCTTCTCTTGGTGTATTTCGCTTGGGACAGCTGGACCGAAGATGACCTTTTTCCCCACAAGTATAGCACCTGGGACTGTACCCTTGTGGTCGGTCGCGTACAGGTGATTCCACTACTTCTCTGACGCGATGCGTGCGATGATCTTGCCTCACTGCTTCTACTTCCAACGCATGAGCCAAGGCGTCCTTTAATGTTTCGTGATGCCCAAGTCTTACGGCGGCTCTGACTTCCAAGTCACGTATTCCGTCGACGAATGCCTGTACGAGATTACCATTGATCAGGGCAGGAGCAGACTGGTATGCCTTTCGGACCATCTTTTCAATTTCCAGGGCCCACTGCTGCAGGCTCTCGGCACTACGTTGAACACGATCCTTTAGCTTAGCGCGAAATACGTGCTCCAAGTGCGCGTCGCCATACCTGGATTCCAACGCTTCCAGCAGCTGATCATAAGTCACATCCTTGCCAAGAGCCTCAAGTACGGTCAGGGCCTGGTCTCGTAGGCCTAAGGTGAGCGCGGTCATTGCTTGCTCTTTCGTCCACCCATTCGCCTTCATAACGGCTTCAAACTGCATCCTGTAAGCCGACCATGAAGATGTTCCGTCGAATGGCGGCACCTTAAACCCTCGTGCCGAAGGTGCAGCAATCACTGGACACACAACCCCGTCTCCAGTCCTAAGTTCACCCAAAGCCTTCTTCACCCCGGCAATTTGGACCTCAGCTTCAGAGATGCGATTCTCGTGCTGATTGACCTGCTCCTTAACCACTTTTAGCTCCTTGCCGAATGTCGAGTGCAGGTCCTTTATCAGGAACATCTGCTCTTCTTGACGGCGGGCCTGCTCCTCTTTATCCTTTTGTAGCTGTTCTTGCAGCAGGCGTGCCTGTTCTTCCTGGCGGCGGGCCAATTCCTCCTGACGGCGGGCCTGCTCCTCCTTATCCTTCTGGAGCTGCTCTTGCAGCAAGCGCACCTGCTCTTCCTTGTCCTTCTGTAGCTGTTCTTGCAGCGAGCGTGCCTGTTCTTCTTGGCGCCGGGCCTGCTCCTGCAGCAGCACCATAAGCGCAGACAGGTCTGGGACCGCGGGTGCTGAAGAGACTGCAGATGGACCAGCGGCTGGTTCCGTCGTAGGCTGAGCACCACCCGGCGTCTGTATCGGGGAACCTCCAAACCGCCTCTGGTCCATGTCTTGCTGGCGCTGACTCCTGGTACGATACCGTCCGTGTCGTCCTTTGGTAAAATCGGCATTTTATCCCTCACTTCTGACACCAAATGTTACGAGCTGGGTATTGGGATAAATTAATTAACACCAATTAAAACCAAATACAACTTTATTCACAGACAAATCACAAATTAAAACAATCACAAAACACTACTCAACACTTTAACACTTATACACACTCTTAATCACACGTAGAACTCACTTAGATATCGCTTGTAGTTCGCTTCGAGTTGCCTCGATCGTAGTCAAAACCAGACTGACTCGGTCGCCGATCTGCGCCCCTTTTTATACCTCGGCCGGACCCACTAGATGTTTCTAGAAGGTGGTCGAATGTTCTGGAAACATCCTTTGACTTCGATGTAAACCCATACCTTCTGGAACATTCTAGAACCATCTCGAAACATCTAGAACAGGGTAGAACTTTCTAGAAATTTCCTGACCGAACTTGAGTAGAATTGTCGAGAACCTTGTGGAACTTTCGAGAACCTCATAGATAGGTCTCGCAATCCGATCGACGTAACATTATTATCAGAAGCCATACGTGTGTGAAGAACTTTTAAAATGTTGTGGTTTGGGTAAGTGGTTAAATTAAAATGTATAGGATAAAGGGTCTGGAGAAGTATGTAGTTCAATTACTTACACTCAGAATATAGGTAGTAGGTATATTATGAAACATTAGAAGCCCATCACAACGAGCATAATGTGTAGACTGTAGATCCTTTAAAACCATGACTGAAACTAAGTACTTTCTCTATCTGGTGGGATATTTTCCAGAAGTAAATTGCCTTTTATTTTATTACGGTATATTTTTACGCCTGTTCAATAAAAACTTGATGCTAATGTATTACGTTGCTTCTAACAATTGGTGCTAAACTTAAAATTAAGGGTTGCTTTTTGGATCTGGTGAACACGTAGTCCAGGCTGAGGAAATTGTAATTCTGTGATTCTATGATTGGGTCTTACCTCTAGAGGGGATTTGAAAAAAAAAATGCTACTTGGAGTATTTTGTGCCCGGATCTGATATCCCTTTGAGATTTCAACACAAATAGAGGCTTAAAACCGGAATCCGCACCAGCAGGCGGTAGATAGGTAATTTATCATCTCATCACCCTATTTTAGGGGATATTAAAATCATCAAGTAACTTCTTCTACTTACTGACTAAAAACGTCCAGGGAGGGTATTTCCGTCTTAAAACCAGGCTTATTCCGACAACTGAAAGTGACAGAGCTATACGTGTCGTCTAGCGCCACCTCTTTCACTTACTGGAACACGCCTGCTTTTAAGACGCTGTAATCGAAGCTTGGTAGACACCTTGGTTGCTCCTCCATGCTAAAGTTCCCGCGTTCCTAAGTTTTTAATCGAGCCATATCTCGGGCATCCTTGATTATTTTGTGTGTAGCCGTTAAAACGTTTTAAGTCTCGCATTTCAAGGACCTGTCCGCAAAATGATGGAGCCCAACAGGGCGAAGAATCGCAAGAATCTGTTGAGAGCTAACCCCTGTTGGAATACAAAAAACAACTGAAGAGAAAGGGTGGTTTTTAGTCAATCAAATCTGGCAGTACCTTCCGTTCCACCCACAAAGAGAGAGCTCAAACGATAATTTTCTATTCCAAACAAAAAATGGTGTTCACATACCTAAACATACAACACACTGACATTATAATTTCTCCAAAATTTGATTACTAGTGTAAGTAAGTAGGTATTATTATGCCAAGAAAATGCCAGCTTTGTAAAATGAAGTCCTTTGAACCAAGCTTCAAATATCTTTGTAATCTTGGGATAATATTTAGGTAGGCAGTTCCGCATTCTGTTCGAACTCGGAGTGTGTGATGATGTGGGCTGGCACGTGGATGTTACGTGCCTAAGGTGGAATACACTTGTCTTAAAGACACCGACTCACTTCAACATTGAAGAGATCAAGATTGCGCTTTCCGTAGTTTATATTAGACAAAGACAACAGTCTTGCGACTCATGAATTTGACCTAAGATCACAACTTAAATTGAAATTTTTCATTACGTTTTACAGACTTAAAAAAAAGGAGGCTATCAATTCGACCCATAAATACGAGTAGAGCAGTTTGCAGTTGAGCAGTGTGGAATGTAAACGGCACAACTCAGTTGAGCAGTTACGAGCAGTTGGGCAGTTTAGTTGAGCAGTGGGGAAAGCAGCGAAAGAAGATTTTTACTATTTCTTTCGAATAACATATGATTTCAAAACTTTTTAAATGAAAAAAAATAATAATTGTTAGAAATAAAAATAATGGCTGGAAAGTTGGCCGGCAAAATGAAAAATAGTTATTTGTTATACAAGAGTGCAAAGTTGCTTTTTAACCGCGTGCTCAATTTTGATGACCGAGCAAGCGAATGATTCTGTTGAATCATGAAAGTTTTACGAGTGCAACGAGTGATTCAAAAATTGGAATCATGAGGCGTAGCGACGGAATCAAAAGAGCACTTAAGGTGAAATAATCTTTGCACTAAAGTGCAACACGTAACTTTTCATCCCACCTCAGCGAGGAAATGACTAAACGCAGAAAAAGATGTTCATTGTACGACACAAGATACTTTTATTTCAGTTTAGGTATTGACTACTACATTATTATAGGTAAGTATTACAGAATAATTTTTAAATTAAAACAAATATAGATGGTATAGGTAGTAGTTTTCAAGTTTCTATTTTATCTTGGTTTGTCTTTACGACGTTAGAAAACCGACAACGCAAATAAAAAGAAGGTTAAAAAAAGTTCTGAGTCAGGTTCCGAGTCTTCTAATAATAGTACCTAGATACGCATACGCACCAAAGGTTTGCTGTTTCGGGATTCAAGTGTAGGAAGGCAACGCAGCTACTCCCGAGGTCCGTACTCTGCTTTTCACACCTAATGCGGGGCACCTAGTTCTATTTTTGAAATTTGATGTGGTAGACAAACAGTTCGAACGTCAAGTTGGCACCACAGCAAGCGATCAGCTGTTGGGGTCATAGCCGCCATTACTGTACAACTCTTTAGTGCACGTGCATGTTCTAAATTCAATTTACTTTATCCACTAGAGGATAAAAACGGCTTTTACGCTCAGATATCGAAGAGAAAAAGTAGCCTTTCCGAGATGGGGGGATGAAAAAAAAATTGTAGCGGGAAAGCGGCAATCTGATCTAGGTATGCTCTTTTTTGCTCTTATTAATTTCATGTTCTTTTTTTTCCTCGTCTTCGTAATAAAAAGCACATTTATCCCAGGTAAATTCTTAATAAGTAAGTAGGGTAAAGTACCCAACTGCTGACCTCTCACCAACTATTGACCGCATAACAGTTTTTATCAAAAATAATAATAAATCTTCTTGCAGTGCTGCATAAAGTATACAGAAAATGAAATATAATTTATCTTGTAGTATATTGGCGTCACAGAAAATTTAAATAAAGCAATAATGCGTCCGTAAACCTATGATAACAAAATACCCTCCTAAAATCATCAAGAAATTTAACAATTTGCTAAGCTGACGGTTGTTTTCAATGTCATTTTATTTCAGTTTTACACGATATGAGTTTGGTATTTTTTGGTTATTTAAGACAGACACAATGCTTTTCCACATGATTTTCAAGTTTTAATGAGCGTTAACTTGTTAAAATGATGAGGTCAATATCTGGTACACTCAAATGTATGAATAACCATTTTATTAACATGACATGTCAAAAGCTGGTAATTTACCAAATGTACGAGAATACTAGTTACTGACACCACGGTGTGTACGTATGGTTCATTTTTAATGGTGAGGTAGCTTAACTTTAATGCATCTGTATTAAGCCCATGGGCGTTGGCACCCCTAAAGGTGTGTATCTGCATAACCACAAACATAAAAAATACCTTACGTAGTAACCTGACTACCTAGCATAATTTGGATCGAGGTACGTAAATTTTCGGTCTACTGTCACATTCTGGATCCTCCTGAATATTTTAGACTTTTAGACTTACTAATATTATAGGAAAAGTGAACGGCTGAATGGATTTTGACACAATTGGGCAAGCAGATTATTTTAAAACCTGGTTAAGTGGGTGTCCCTGGACGCAGGATACTTTTTATGTCGGTATATGGTCCCGTGGGACAATTGCAGAATATAACACGAGCAAAGCTTCAGCCACAGGTTGGTTTAATGCATAAAATGACAAAATATACCCTAACCTGCATGTTTAGGCAAAGTGTGAGCTAGTTTTTTATTTGTACCTATGTTCTCTTCATTTGTAAGGTCTTTTACATAAGTTTAAAAAGTTAAAAGCGTCTTATGTAATTAGGAAAATATTAATTCAAAGGTTTTGAAACTCACTTTGTAGAACTAAAGCCGTGTTCTTTCAATTTATATTTTTCCGGCGAGTATTTTTATATCTGCTGCATAATACAGAACAGTGAAATTAATAACTACTAATAAAGAAGAAAAATTGGACAAAAAGTGATAAAAACTACAACAAAAAGTGATAAAAACTACAAAATTTCAAAATTAAGTACAAGAAAATTATTAACGGCGTTTGAAGACTGAAGACCTAAATAGTGTGAAAAAAGAAAATGAGAAGGGCTATAAGACTAGCTTTGTTTGTTTTTTTGTCAAATAAAACCTCGTATCACATTCATAATAAAAATTATTTGAGTTTATTCTTATACTACAGGAGGTCAAAAATTGGTCATTTGCATGATGAAAATTTGGTACAAGCATGTTAATAACTGGTCAAATGGCCTGTTCTTGCTAAACTCGAGAAAAAAAAAACACTTTTTACCTTTGTATGACTGGAAATAATGTTTTAATTACATTCTCCAATGTTTATTTTATCTTCCAAAAACATTCATTTCCACTTGCAACTCGTACATTAGTTTATTTTACGAAAGAAGCAAGGAAAACCGCTTAAGGTGTCAATAGTTAGGTGTTTTACCCTAGTTGTAAATAGTTAATATAAGTCCCTCGAACTATTAGCGCCCTCGTTCCGCTTGATCGCAGAATAGAAAGTAAATAATCAACTTTCGCCTCTAGGATAACAATGTCTACTATTAATCATTCCTCTATAATTATTATCATGACACAATTATTTTCAATAAATTAATGAAATCGAAGGTATCCAATTACAAACCAACTTAATTGTTTCAAATTAAATGGTTTTCCGAAACAGATCTGAAATTATCGTTTTTCAGGAATCCAATAAAACCAATAAAGTATTAATGGAGAACTTATAGGCGATTTAACGAAATTTATTGCGTCTTTAAGAAAAACTAGTGACCGAACGAAATTTCGGTTTCGGCCGGTTTCGGCCAAAAAATCTAGTTTCGGCCTTAGTTTCGGTTTCGGCCAAAATATAGCCTAAACTTTGCCGAAATCGAAACCTGACGAAACTCAAGTGTTCGTGTATTTTCGTGCGTCGTTGGTAACATTAAATTTGTAGCCAACACGTGCTTGCTCGACGGCGGGGCCTGGCGCTGTTCGCCACCGTTCATTTAATCGTGAGTTGAGGTTATGTTTTCGAGTTTACTGCCAACTGCACTTAAACTTATCAATCGTCAAGGCAGAAAATATAGATTATGGCTCAGTAGAAGTTAAATAACATAGAAAAATAGCAATTTCTTAAAAACCTATTTTTCCCATAATTTCCAGAATTTGATCCTTATTAGCAACACTATCGAATGGTGTAATAATGTGTGGTTTTTTTTCCAAAATCTGCGTTTACGATTCCTGACCAGGACTATTGATTTTTCTAAAATCCAATGATGCAGTTTTCGTCAAAATCGGTCTTCAGTCATCCTGTAATTCCTGTATAATTAAACACTTTTTCTTAAGTGTTATAATATTATGTTAAGAGTTGAAATAAATGTAAAAAAAAAACATAAAATTTTAGAAAATAAGCGAAATTTTAAATGTTTAATAAGTTTCGGTTTCGGTTTCGGCCGAAACTGAGAGCTAGGCCGAAAGTTCGGTTTCGGTTTCGGTTTCGGCTGAAAAACAATTTCGGTCGGACACTAAGAAAAACATAATGTATGTACTTACTCGTATATCTAAAATCTAAATCTATCACGAAAGTGAAAGAGCTGGATTTAAAATGCCATTCAGAATACAACATGCTGTGAATTGTACCAAATAAGGCCCCATCATGACTTCCCGTTTTCGTGATGTAAACTGTTTGACGTTAATTTGATGGATATAAAATATTTGCTCCTTTATTTACTTATTTGTTTTTAATTATAGAAGCGCTCTTTCGTTACAAAGAGTAGTGTTCGAACGAGAACGAGAGAATCGATCAAAATCATAGAATAAATAAAAGAAAGCATAAGACTCTATTCTTACATCCCTGCTATCTCTCTGGTTCATAAAAAACTCAAGGTTTACCATCATCTGAAATTGAGTACAGCAAAATCTTTGAAATGATAGCCTTTATTGAGATCCCAAATGCGAAGAGACAATCCCACTGGAGATGACTAATATGTAGCAGCCAAAGGTTAATGTGAGATTTCCCGTATTACTATTACTTTCTTCTATCATTCTCGTTCTCAATTAATTCCGTCGGTATTTTTTCTTACCATAATGCAATGCACTACACCATAGTAAATTAGGTATTCTTAAACTCTGTAAAAAATACAACAATCTTGTGGTGAGACCTCTGAGGCCCCAATTTAGGTATTTTGTTGACAGTAGACAATTGTAGAATCACAAAGACTGAAAACATAAAAGAGTCTTGACTTGAATCAACCCAGACTTTTGCCAATATCTGTTTTTTTAACTAAAATGCTCATAACTTAGTTTAAAAAAAAATCTGATTAAAAAAAAAGAATCAGAATTAATCTAGGTATTATTTGAGACACAAATGAAACCAAGTGCTGATTTAATTTTATCTTTGAAATATTTTAATTTAAGTTTATGTTCTAATTAAATAACTTTTTCACACCACCTGCTCGTAATGTCAAATTATATTTCTGCTAACCGGCCGTAAAGCAAGGCATTGTTCCCTCCCGCTCGAGCAGGGAATAATATAGGGTAAAACACCCAACTATTGACCCCTTAAGCGGTTTTCCTTGCTTTTTTCGCAAAATAAACTAATGTACGAGTTGCAAGTGGAAATTAATGTTTTTGGAAGATAAAATACACATTGGAGAATGTAACTAAAACATTATTTCCAGTCATACAAAGGTAAAAAGTGTTTTTTTTCTCGAGTTTAGCAAGAACAGGCCATTTGACCAGTTATTAACATGCTTGTACCAAATTTCATCATGCAAATGACCAATTTTTGACCTCCTGTAGTATAAGAATAAACTTAAATATTTTTTATTATGAATGTGATACGAGGTTTTATTTGACAAAAAAACAAACAAAGCTAGTCATAGAGCCCTTCTCATTTTCTTTTTTCACACTATTTAGGTCTTCAGTCTTCAAACGCCGTCAATAATATTCTTGCACTTAATTTTGAAATTTTGTAGTTTTTATCACTTTTTGTTGTAGTTTTTATCACTTTTTGTCCAATTTTTCTTCAAAATATAAATTGAAAGAACACGGCTTTAGTTCTACAAAGTGAGTTTCAAAACCTTTGAATTAATATTTTCCTAATTACATAAGTTTTAACTTTTTAAACTTATGTAAAAGACCTCACAAATGAAGAGAACATAGATACAAATAAAAAACTAGCTCACACTTTGCCTAAACATGCAGGTTAGGGTGTATTTTGTCATTTTATGCATTAAACCAACCTGTGGCTGAGGCATTGCTCGTGTTATATTCTGCAATTGTCCCACGGGACCATATACCGACATAAAAAGTATCCTGCGTCCAGGTACACCCACTTAATCAGGTTTTAAAATAATCTGCTTGCCAAATTGTGTCAAAATCCATTCAGCCGTTCACTTTTCCTATAATATTAGTAAGTCTAAAAGTCTAAAATATTTAGGAGGATCCAGAATGTGACAGTAGACCGAAAATTTAAGTACCTCACTCAAATTATGCTAGGTAGTCAGGTTACTACGTTAGGTATTTTTTATGTTTGTGATTATGCAGATACACACCTTTAGGGGTTCCAACGCCCATGGGCTTAATACAGATGCATTAAAGTTAAGCTACCTCACCATTAAAAATGAACTATACGTACACACCGTGGTGTCAGTAACTGGTATTCTCGTACATTTGGTAAATTACCAGCTATTGACATGCCATGTTAAAAAAATGGTTATTCATACATTTGAGTGTACCAGATATTGACCTCATCATTTTAACAAGTTAACGCTCATTAAAACTTGAAAATCATGTGGAAAAGCATTGTGTCTGTCTTAAATAACCAAAAAATACCAAACTCAAAGGAATGTATCGTGTAAAACTGAAATAAAATGACATTGAAAACAACCGTCAGCTTAGCAAATTGTTAAATTTCTTGATGATTTTAGAATAACTTGTTTGCAGTGTGTATTTTGTTATCATAGGTTTACGGACGCATTATTGCTTTATTTAAATTTTCTGTGACGCCAATATATTAAAAGATAAATTATATTTCATTTTCTTTATGCTTTATGCAGCACTGCTAGAAGAATTATTATTATTTTTGATAAAAACTGTTATGCGGTCAATAGTTGGTGGGAGGTCAGCAGTTGGGTACTTTACCCTATGTACTGAATTTCATTATTCCCGTGGGAATAATGTGATTTGAATTTGGAACCTCAAACAAAACATAGTATGAAAACTTTGAACGAAGGAATTGAGGCAGCGGCGGCTGCCCCCCGGCAGTCCCCACTGACACAGCTGATCGCTTGCTGAGGGGGGCACCACAGCATGCTCACGTTCGAAGGTTGTCGTACCACATCAAATTTCAAAATTCGAATTTATTTCCTCACAGGTGGTGTGAAAAGCAGAGTACTCACCTCAGCAATAAAGCTGCCTTTGTCTTGGGCTAACTTAAATCCCTCGCTACACTAAGGATTCTTAGCTTAATTCCCTCGTTTCACTCGGGAATTAACACTTGAACCTCCTCGCTGCGCTGCGGAGGTTCACCCCCAGAATCCTCAGTGTCGCTTCGGGATTCAATATGCCCGTGACGTAAGGCACTGCTTTATTCCCTTGGTGCGTAATCTACTATTACGCAGCAGTTTAATCGCAGATTAGAGATAAAATACTGTTCTCCCTAACATTGGACGACAGACAATGACCATTAACGATTTACTGCGTATTTAAAAAGATTGTATTTAGGTTAATTCTGATTCTGCGATCTATGCTATTGTCCATAAAGAAAAAAATGCATTATCAACATTATTTGAGAAAAAAACAGTAATATACAGTGTTAAAAACATAAACAACCTTAAGCAACTTTCACTACGAAAAAATCAAAAAATAAAAGAAAACAGCTGTTTCTTCTTAATACTCATAATTACTTCCAGCCCATACAATGTTTAATAAATAATCCTATACAATGAGGGATCCTGCCGGGGTTGCGGGACCTGCCGGGGTTGCGGGACATACGCATACCGCGACTCCGGCACCTTTGTGTGCCTACCGAAGAACACCGTGAATTTTAGTCAGTACAAGTCTGACAGTCCCTCCCGCCCTGCCCGGGGTGGGAGGACTCATTTGATGATTTTGCCACGTAAAAAAAATACAATGAGGGATTCTCGTTTTGGCTTTTGCTGTAGGGTAAAGGGAGATTATTTGGTGAGACAGGCAACTCAGTGCTGAGTCTTAAAAGTCTCTCAAAACGTTACCTACAGTAGGTAACGTAACATGCAATAACGCGAAATGATGCAGCTAGTTCACCACTAAAGTGGACAAGACGTAGTGACACATCATTTCGCATTACAGCATGCATAGGTAACATTTTGAAAGACTTTTAAGACTGTATCACTGAGTTGCCTGTCTCACCTAATAATCTCCCTTTACCTTACTCGTAGTTAGGAAAGACAGACAATTTTAGCGTCGGCTGAGATTATGCCTAATAACCGCCATATTTCACGCATAAATTCGCCTTTATCTAGATAATTCAGTTAGACGTTACTCTACGTTGTCTACCTAAGTTCCTAGATAGCTAGACAAACATTTACATAACTTAGATAACATAATTGAATTCTATATTTGCCCAGGATTTCTAGAATCCTAATTTTCACAAGTTAGATAAGTACGTGATGTCTGAGGCATTCTTGAAGAAGGAGATAAGTCCGACACAGATTGATAAGTGCGATGTAATTTTTTCATTACTTTTCCAATACCATTTATATTGTAACTAAACAAGAGACAATATAAATGGACGACTTTTAATCGAAATTTATAGGTAGTTTAAATTAATTCTGTTTACATGTATAAGATGCCAGGCTTATTAAAAAAGCGCTATTCGACCGTAAAAAGGCGTAGGTACCTAAAATGGGCAAACAGAATAATGGATGAATCCTTTTAAAGATTCAATGAATAGTCTTTTTACCCCATTTTAACAAGTAAAAATAAACACAGTTACGTTAATATTTAATCGTAAGCCTTAATGGATCAGATTGATAATATTGCAATAAATAAATGAACTAAATTTTATAAGATTTTTAATAATATTTCATGACAAAATGATACATCGATAATACATCATACTTCATACTTTACATTGAAAAACATATTTAATTTAATATTTTTAACAATAAGATCAAATACATATTTGGTACATAGACATTTGTACCACTTTTGGTACTATGAAAGTAGAACAAAATAGTAGTTCTTTATCCACTATACAGTAAGTTGAAAAACACATGAATACACAGACAAACTTATACACAGACAAACTTGGAGAGTGGCATCAGCCGCTCTTCTTTTCACACAGACCGCCTGCCTGAGCGCAGAAGACGGCAAATTCCTCTTATTACACAAGACAAAATAATCGTCATTATAATCATTCAAATATTTTTAAACTTGACAAAAATCTGCTCTTGTCCCCTAGCCGGCCTGTGTGACCCGAAGATGGTTATTCCAGCACTCCTCATCCGCGTAGGGCGATATTGATCTCAAGTCGTATGGGTGTTTATCAAATCCAATGATGCACACACGTGCACCGTCAGACCAAAGACAAACGACACTGACCGCCTCTCCGCGCGGGTCACATGTATACAATTAGGTCATCCACATCCGCCAACCCGCGCGGACGAGCGGTTTTTTGAGAGTTACAGACTTACACGTAGACTTTAATATTTTAAACTACCCATAGGCATGGCCAAGGAGAGAAATTTTCTGACAGAGTCTCAGTTTCCTGATAGTTACAATTTTGGGGTCTTTAAGTAAGAGTGAATAGGTTACTTTTAAGCAAGCGTGCTTTACCCTTGACCACATCATTGCTTACCCATACTTACTTACTAGAAATTAATTAAAAAAAAAAAACTTACCTAAAAAACAAAACTTGTATGGCTGTATACCATTAAGAAGAATTCATAATGTTACTTTGCCATGCTTCCTTTATATTATTTTGCAAATTAATGTAGGTACATAATTCCGATCATAATTTAAAGTTCAGGTTAAAAGGTGAAAATAAAAACAACTAGCAGAGGAGGTTGGGGTCAGTTGCATCACGTTTGAGTGGAAACAATACTAATAAATAACTCACGTAGTGACGGGGTCACGAAGGGTCTGCAGGGACAGGTTAGGGTATCGGATATTTCAACGCATTTATCAACGTTACGCTTGTGGACACAGATACTTGCCCCGAAGCATGGTTCAGTAGACTTTACTACCAACTATAAATCGTTAGTCGAGGACGAGAAACAGATACTTTTTCCTATATAAAAGTGGCTGAATTTTAGTAAAACAAAGTTCTTTTTAGGTGTATCATGGTGGGTTTTACTGAGGTGATTTCCGTCCAATTACTTTTTATCTATTTCGCCTTGGGGACTGGGGTACACAATCTTGCTTCGGAGCAAATGACATTAGGTGCGTACACACAGAGCGAGCAACCTTGCAAAGCAGCTCGGTTAGTGTGGACGCGTCTCGGCCGAGGCAAGCGGATATTCCCAAAGCTGCGGGCGAGCGACTGAACGCCCGAGCCATTTAGTGTCGGCTTTTTGTTTTACTCGCGTAAATTGTTTCGTGACTCAGTCAAAAAACAATAGGCGCGTCCCCACAGACGAGATGCCTCACCAGGCAGTTTCCTAACTCGTCAAATGCCGAGGCTGCTCGCTCTGTCTGGACGCAACTAATGACATTCAAAGTAGAGTACATTTGCCTAGGAACCTATTCGCTTGTGCCTAACGTTTCTAACTGCAGTAGTAAAAGCTCAAGATGTACCCATTTGGGAGCAAATAAAGTCACTTTATCGTTAAGAGCTCGGTTTCGTTACGACATCGCTACGAGCAAATGTTCCAACTGTCCTCTGCCTCCTCTATTTAAACTCTCAACTACTAGAATATGTACATCTAAACGAATTTTATTATTATAATTATGAAGACAACGAGAACAATGCGGAAATGTAAATGAACTTGTAGTGTCTACAAAAGCTCTCACGAGTAAAGATACTTGTACATTTTGACACTCGTATTAGACAATTAACAAAGTTGATGAAGTAAATATATACCGTAATGCGAGGTAAATAGGAACCAATAGGAAAAACTATGAAAGCTACTAAGGATGCGATATTAATTTAACATAAAAATCCCTTTATAAGGTTTGTCCCGATCCAACTCTGCGCTGCGTCCTTTTTCACCCCATTTGACTGTATTATGTTTTGAAATAACTGTTTTTTTTTATTTTATTTGTGTCATTACTTTTTGGATATCTTTAAATTTTATTAACTCGAACCCCCAGAAATTATTTCTCGAAGAGTTTTTCTTGTCACAAAAAATAAATATTGAATAGGTACTGATGAACTTTACTTGACTATAATATTATTTATTAATTGTGATAATTCTTTACAATTATGTACAATTCAATAACTAGTAAAAATAATTAGTATTTTGTAGATTTATATAAACTGTGGGAAAATATGCAAAATTTTTAATTGAATAATAAAGCTATTTTGGCAAACTTCCTTCATTTTACTTATGTTTAAAAGTAATTTTCTATTAAGTTATTTGGCCAACGTTTGCGATGTTTCTGCTATTAGGCGGAATGATTACGAATAACATTTAACTCGACTTCATTAGGGCATTTACGTATCAAAATATTTAGATATGTTCACTATTTACACGATTCTTCTACAATTGAACTTTAACCTAGTTTTATGATTTATTTCTTTTAAAACATCGTGATATTTCAGTAGCCATTTTACATAGTTAATTCGTATTATATTTGAAATTGTTATCATAATATTGTCAGATATCACGGCCCTAGAATTTAGTTGCTAAATTCGTAGCCAGCTTCTGCTACTAGCGATAACACGGTAAGCGGTATTTCGGTAGGATTGAATATAAATATTGCACTTCAATTTCTCAGGCCATGATGTCTTATTTAAAGCTCTATCTTGAAGCTTTGTGAGCCGAAGATCACAAGTTCCTAATGTAATGTAACATAGTCTTTCGTAGTACCAAGTGTAAATATCACATAACATCTACATTTAAAACAACTGTACTGACACGACTTACCAACACACATAAATATTCCTTTTATAAGTAAATTTCATGAATTTTAATAGCATATTTACAATTTTTACAATCATTTAGATTTTATACACTTATTTATAACCAGTTAATTTATAATCTTTACCTATCTAACAACAAATAAAGTCATAAATCGTCAATAGGATTAACTAAAGGATAACAGAAAGATATGTTACGTTTGGTCTTAACTCACTAGCCCTAGTTAATCCATCTAATAACAAACATATTCTATCTTTAAGCTCGCGAGATCACTAAGTTCACAATCACTCACACTCACTCACTTAGCATCAGAGTGCTAATCAGCAAAGTTTTCTACGAAGTCTTAAAAGTTTTAATTAAGTAATCGAACGCGCTTGCTTCTCTCACGCCTCTCAGTCGTATAGATCACGCCTGGACACCGTGGAGACAGTGTAGAAGCCGCTGCTGTCCGTCACTTCGTCGGTGCTCTCCGTCAATCAGGAAATATCAATGTTTTCCACCTTGTACAGGAAACGCCGCCGACGCATGTCTCATGACTCGCCATTAGGCGCTATGGTGACCGTGCTGCAGTTGGCTCGGGTGGACCGCGTCGAACTCCTGCGCAGCCCGACGCCACCCACCGGGTTTAAAAGAATTAAATTTTCGCTTTTTCTCTTTCCGTGGCAGTTGCAGAATATGAGCTCTTTCATACCTTTTCTAAAGTTCTTGGATAAGAAAGCGTATAAAAGTGGATTTATACCGGAATTGAAGTACGTGATGAGGAACGTGAGGGGGGTGAGCAATGTGCTGAAGTCACTGGGACCTTCGTAGCCACTGGACCAGTACTGCCACATCTTGCGGGCGTGGAAGGGCAGGTTGCAGATGGCGAAGGTGAGCACGACTACGATGAGCATGCGCACGACACCGCGGCGCGCACGCAGCACGTTGCGCGACAGATGACTGAGGTGGTGACAGTTGCGCGTCGCCTTCGACGTGGTCGTCTTGCCCGTCTGACTGCTGCTGCTCATCGTCACCACTTTCTGCATTATAAAAAAGGAGTATTTAGGTAAAGGCAGATATAGTTAATGTAGCTTTTCTATTCACACTTTGGCACGTTTTACCAAACTTCATGTTATTTATTTTATTCAACCAATATGTGACTATTGTGCATCATTTTACAAGTATGTAGGTATAAAGATATACATGTCTGAAAAATATTTTAAATTACGACAGCTAAAATTAATCTAATAAGTTATATCATAATCCGCCAAAGGACTGATGGCATGGCGTTCTATACAAAGTAAATACCTACGTCCCACGTACTTAATTAATTTCCCTGTAACACAACACGTTTTAATATAAACGGTTATGTACCTTCCTACTCATAAATACTTATCAGATAAACTCTCAAATTAATATTAATTTATTATTCCGCTTGATGTGAAATTAATATGTTCTGTATAAAAAAACAATAAGTATATTTTTTATTGACTTCCGCTTATGTTTTCCTGTTATGTCAGCCAAAATTTGAATAAAAGTATTAATTTATTAAAATCTTACCTACTTAAATGATGCAACTAGTTTACCACTAAAGTGGACAATACACATCATTGACACATCATTTCGCATTACAGCATGCATAGGTAAGGTTTTGAGAGACTTTTAAGACTCTATCACTAAGTTGCCTGTTTCACCGAATAACCTCCCTTTACCTATGTATATTTATGAAAGGTATAATCATAACCAGCTCCACATATGTCACAGTTAGTCTCTTAAAGACGCAAGGCTTTATATGCGTTTTTCATTATCGGAGTCGAAAATGTTTGCCGAGTGAAAAGTTTACGACCTGCCACAGGAACGTCGCTCTCGTGATCACTGCTTTATTCCTGATACATTGAGAAAATAACGTCTGCATTGTAATAATGTTAGTACTGCCTTGTATTTGATATGTAATAAAATAAATTCCTTACATGAAACACGTGTCACGAAATTTAAGTGAACTGTAAAGTTGAAATCATTTATTCTAGCGAAAATAATTGTACGAAGAAGTTGGCAGAAATATATAGTTAAATAAAGAGAGTTCTGTATCACCCTTTTTTGAAAACTTAAAGTTTTTGTAACAATATGAGAGTCTATTTTCTTAGGCAAAGTTTTCATTCAAAAGGAGCGATCTTTATAAAGGCCCCGTCTATCACGACTTTACTAAAGCCCATTCAGTTGCTAAACGTTCCAGCGCCTTAAGCCTTCGCGTTATAACTCGTGCTCATATCCCCAGTCAGACCATTATACAAGCGTTCCAGCTGCTTGTCACAAACTTTGTACCTGCCAAAATAATCTCCGAACTTGATCCTTAGGATAACTGACAAAGGGGTTTAAATTAAAAGCTTTTTCTCAACCTAAACAAAATTAGAAAGTTGGGAAGATTTTCTTTAGTATTGTTTTGATTGGTATTTAATTGGTTCCATGTTTTACTTTACTTTTAAACACATTCATGAATGTTTTAGTGGCAACGTTCTGTAAAACGTACGTGGAGTGAAAACTCAAATTAATCAATTCGGGTTTTCAGTTCACGCATTAATGTATGTAACTGAGGCAGAGGTCACATTCGTGTTAAATCGAATACTGTTTACCATCAAGCCGCAGCAGAATACATTATTTTATTTATTTTATTCAACTTTTATTGTATAGTTTGGGTTTCCTTAATTTATAGCGCAGTAAAATAATGCTTAACACGTTCGTTGCGTTACGAGATCTATCAGATCTCTTGCAGGACTTTTGTATTGTGCGTTGAACATAATCGTGTTGTTTCACTCCTTGCGGGAGGATCTAACGTGTAAAGTTCTTTAGGTATGAGTAGGACAAATATACATATTTGCTTCCTACTTAAAGCTGAATTCAAGGACATTAAAAAAGAAATTAGAGATGGATTAGGTCCCTAACGCACAGTACTGTAATTATTTTCATTCCTTGCGTTAGGAGATATGTCGGTACTCGTGGAATCGTACGCCTCGTAGACGCAAGAGAGGGAAGGTGACTCGTTTTAGTGTTGTCCTAGCATTGACGTGGGATGTCGCGCGCACGTTTGCGTAATAACATTCGCGTATAAACCTACGTGTTGATTATCATTTTTGTTACACAATGAGTGCTTTTAATAGAAAAAAAGTGTAAAAAATCTATTTTGGTGAGATTTCTAACAAAAAATCAACGCCGGATTATACTGCTGCATCGTCCAGTAAAATATTTTTTTTTGGAAAATGTTCAAATTTGCCCCCCATTGGCTAATAAATAATGACAGTAATTCTGATTACGAAATATTTGACGCACCTAAAAGAAAATGAAACTTTTTCAATCGACAACTGAGATATTATTTTATTCCCATCACTACTTACTACACATATTGAACTATCTTCGGTTGCGGTACGAGATACAATCGATATCATATTTTTTTTTGGTATTTGTAGTTTATTCAAATGTCATAACTGCGTGCGAACCTAGCAAAATATAATATAAAGCAATAGGCTATCTTTCACCCACAAAAACTTCAAAATATATTTGATTGTTTTTTTGGAAGATATAAATTATTTTCAAAACTGTATCTTTAGGAGACTGATTAGGTCTCAAACGCACCAAAAGGTAGATTAGTTTCGAGATCTTTTAGGTCTCTAACGTACCAGCTGAAAGTTCTTTGAAAGTGGTGGCGCAGGGAACGTGTTAACTTAGCTTCTTATTTACCTTTAATATGTAAGTTATTTTTAACAGGGTTAGCGCTTAGAATTTCAGAATAACGTAGTACCAAATGCCCGCTATGAATAATTTTATAGTTGGGCGAATAATGAAAGACGGATAGACATAGAAAGAGAATTGTTCAGTCTAATTGTTTAGTGCTGAATAATTAATTGAATAAAAAGCCTGGACAAGATTTGAATAATTTCACAGCTGAGCAGCTGGTGGAGGCGGACAAATGAACTGGTTGGTTAGGGTTGGTTCATTAAAATCATGGTAAAATTGACGTGTTTGTCTGAAACAAAAAAAAAGGATCAAGACAGAGAGTGGGATATAGACAGGCGTTGTATATATGTATATTAAATCTAAGACTAATTAATGATGATTATCTACTTGACAGCTGGGTTGCCTGGCACCATGGTGGTTAATACGCTGAATGTCGTGTTTCAATTCTCGTAAAATCACCCGTTCTGGCAAACGCACGTAAATGTAAAATACTTGCCTTTTCATCATTAGTGCCGACTAAGGGCCGATTTGGGTCAAATGGTGCTGTTGCCGTCTTCTCTGGGCGTGGGAACTGCGTTCCACAGCACTGAACCCGCTCCAAATGTTGTAGTGCATGAGAACTCTGCCACAATCCCACTGCGATGCGAGTGTACAAGACCTAAGACAAAACAAAAAACATTTGAGCCAACATTAAAAAGATTTCAAATTTCAATTAACAACTAAAACTAAAAATCTTCAAATATTACAAATGCAATATTTACACAAAAAAACTTAATTAAAAATAAATATATAGGGTGACTGGTAATTAGTGTACGATACTTTAACACGTGATTGTGCTCACAATCACGAGTTTAAGTATCGTACACTAATTTCCAGTCACCCTATACAGGGTGATTTTTTAGTCACCATCCAAATTTTAATATACATATTAATCTTTGGCGAAAATAATTGAATACGTGTTTTTTCTTTTTGTATCACTCAATACAAAAATATCGAGATGTCACGTCTCAATGTTATCTATAAAAAGTTGATGAATCTGGCCACCGCGCTGTGATGTGTCGCTCAGGTGTAGCGGGGCGAGGCCCCGGTCAGCGGGGTGCGCTCTACCCGTTTCATGCGTCAGCAAGTGTATATTATTAACGTTTAGCTTATTGACCACACAGAGCGGATGAGAAAATGATTTAATATGACAATTTGAAGTATCGATTTTTTTTCAAAAATGTGGTTGGTGATTGCCTTACCTAATGCCTAGAAAAATTTTGGATGGGGTGGTAAAAAAGTCACCCTGTATAATTAAAACTAGGCGTGTTCTTCATTTTTTAATACTCCGCATAATTACAGAGAATTAAAAAATAAATATAGACTGTATATTTGAAATCATTGGCATCTTTCCAGACGCTAATAAGTAGCTATGAAATATATTTTCTGTTCATTCATGTCGCAACTCTGAGTAATCAAAATGTTTAAAAGTGATTCTGCTTTTCTCTAAATTAGGATTCGTTCCATAAATCATAAAAATATTCAAGTTGTGTACTTACCTAAAAGATAGATTATTTTATTACTTGGAAGGATGCCAAAATTGTCTATACAGCCTGTAGGCTAGGATATAACTGGTAGTGCGCGGGTAAGTTACTTAGTTGAAAAAGTACGGATCCGAATTTCAGGAAATAATCAGTGGCCACAGATGCGGGCACGATTATTTCCTAGGTCCTCTTGTGTGGGGTGCTATGACAGGAAACCTCCACGTGCGTCCGTGGACTGGAGTTCCCTCTCGGATACGTCCGGGGGGAAGACCGTGGTCTCTTTGCCCGTATGCGAATAGCCTGTCGTGTGGATGCTCCAACGCGTGTCCCTCTGATTAGCAGAGGGCACAGCGGCGGAGCGGGCTTGCGGACGGTGAGTGATGGGTAGCTCGCCGTCCGACCAAAGACCAAGCCCGGGTCGGTGGCGCGTCGTGTTTCGCGCCAAATGCCTGCTGGGGTCGCGGGTTTTTTCTTAACCCAGGATACCGTGGCCCCGGAACGTAACGGGTATAGGAAGGAACACGGGTGGATTTTAGTCAGTAAGAGTCTGACAGTCCCTTCCGCCCCACCCAGGGCGGGAGGACTCATTTCAAAAAAAAAAGGTCGTCTTGTGTAGATAAAAAGAGAACCTATAAGATTAGGGCAAGATAAGGCAAGATAGATCTTGTATACATATAGAGTGACGCTAAATATGGCCGGTCCCAGCACCATTTCAAGACAACCTTTGGATGAAATTGAAGATGAAGGAGAAACAAAACTGTAGGTAGTCTATGATGTACATTTTAGATAGACATACTTATGCAAACATTTATTCCAAAAATTGTCCCTTAAGATATACAAAGTGAAATTTCCACATGGGTGTGCGGTAGGTATGTTAATTGTTAATCAAGGACAGAAAAGTACTACTTCGAAACGAAAGGCTTCAGAAGTATTATTTACAATTTCAATTAGGAAGTGTATAACAGAATATTATTTACATTCTCTGAACGAATACGATCGATTATATTTAATTGAATCGTCCTATTTATAGACTCCATCCTTTCAATATTGGTACAAATTGAAACTGTTCTATTACTCAAATCAAATAACAGTAAAGAGTTCAAACGTTTAGCTTAAACTGTGGGTAGCGGAAATTGATATCAAATCATTTATGGCTTGAGCCGCGTACAGACATCGCGAGGCGTGCGACACGAATGGTTCGTCTCGCATGCCTCAATCTGAGGCATACGATGGTACATTTGGATGCTGATAAGCAATAGTGTGTCAACCCACAAAAAGTGAAATTTGGAGATATTGATGTAGCCTCATAGTGAGTAACGTGTTTAACATTACGGAAAAGTGTTTCAAGTCACTTAAATCACAAAAGTACCAGAAAATGTGTTTTTATCATAAAACAAATGAGAAATCACATATACTACATTTTTCAATACGCCATCAAGTTCCTCAACCCTTTCATAACTTAAAACAGTGCCACCTATCATCACAATAAAAATGTTACGGCACTTGACACTTTATTGCGAAACGTCATTCAGTGATTCGTTGCAGTTGCAGAAAACAAACTCCGGAAAAAACTAAATATTCCCTTTTTAAAACAACTAGAAGTGACTTGTTTTTATTTATAAATTGTTGTTGTAGTTAATTGAACGCTATCCACGTTGGGGTAATGAAGATAAGTCAGTACTTATTGTGTTATTAAGATTTTATGATACGAAATTGTTAAGAGGTTTGGTTGCCGGTAAAAATCGCAAAAACAAAACAGTTAAGTGCTCAATAATGGTTGCTTACATATATTTTAAAGGTACAGCTTCATTTTATATTGAAATAATGTAGTTTGGTTCGATCAGATTGATGTATTTGTAGCCCACAGCAATGACGTCCACTCGATTGATTATTGATAAATACAAAACAACAAACTACGGACTTTAAAGTGAATCTTATAACACAGTTACGGTACTTGACATATTATAGCTGAATTTAGAGTGTTGATTTACGTGAAATAATTCGATTTTAAGTAACTTAAAATGTTATTGTTAAAACCGCTATTATACAATAAGCCTGGTAATTTACATACAAAAAAGAGTCACGCTTGAGTTATTTTGAGGGTTTTATTTAGCGTGGTGAAATTATCAAATGAGTCCTCCCACCCCGGGCAGGGCGAGAGGGACTGTCAGACTTCTGCTGACTAAAATCCACGGTGTCCTTCAATAGCCCTTTATGTTCCGGGGTCACGGTAATGAGAGAAGTCCCATTTTGAGGCGCGCGTGGAACACCATGCGCCGTCGACCCGGGCATGGTCCATGGTCGGGCAGCAAGTAAAGGGCAACCCCTTTACTTGCTGTCCGCATGCCCGCGCCTGCGGTGGTCGGAGATCGTCTTGCGACGTCTATCGCCGTGGGAGTCCACCACCGCGGGTAGGGTGGAGGGAGGACATTGTCCTCTCCCTCACGCGGAACGCCTCCTCCTTCGCGAGCAATACTGCTTCGCAGAGGGAGATGACCGCTTCCCACTTCGTCTCGCCCCGCAACGACCAATGCCGGGCGCGAGAGGTCTCCGCCTATCGCCGCCGTGAGGACACGTCGGTACTCTGCCCAAGCGGGGAGTCTTGCACTGTATGCTCTACTGTGTCCTCCGGGCGGTCCTCGCAGTCGTCACCCAGGCGTTTTCTCCTTTCTCATCAGACAAAGGAACCTCCTGAAACTTTCGTGTCCGGTGAGGAACTGAGTCATTCAATAGGTCAGGACGCCCTGACGTCTCTCCAGCCACTCCTCAAAGAGGGGTCTTACCGCCGCGATTGCGGCGTGCTCGGACATCGGTTGCGACAGTCGTCCCCTCCATACTGCCCTGAGATCGCGCCGGAGATCTTCCCGCCGCGCCTCGACTTCTCCAGGCAGCGGGGTTACACCCCGGCGCTGCGCCTCCACGCGCCACTCATAGACGCGCTGGAGGGCAGTCGCCTCCAGATCCCAGGGCAGTAATCCGGCAAGGAGGTTGGCCGATTCGCCGGCGATCGTGGGGTATCCCCGGATCATCCGGATAGCCATGACCCTCTGGCATGCGACCAACTTTAGTGGTTGCGTCCGGATGCTCAGGGCCCACACGGGGGCCCCGTAGAGGGCCTTAGGCCGCACGATACCGGTAGATAGAAGAATATAGAATTAATTTAATAGATTTCCCTTTTCAGCCTTATTAATAAAAATAAAATTGATATTTAACCACTTCCCTGTCCGATGAATCACATGTGATCCACGACTATTGTTTAGGTATTGTGTCTGCTGCGCGGACAGTGAAAGTGTTAAGTCTTTCATTTTAAAGTATTTTCCAAATTATAAACAAGAATTAAACTTTAATCAATATTCATTTAAGTCCCGTAACTTATACTTACTGTAAATAAATCTCAAAAGCGGAATTTAGCAAAACAGTGTTAAGTTCCTTGATTTCATGTTTCAAATAATAAAGTGTATTCTACATTTAGCAATATGCAAAAATCTATATTTTTAAGACAATATACTAATTTTTTCTCTTTTTTACGATACTAATCTACTTTCAAACCCAAATTCATCTTAAAGAAAATATAAAACAACAACTGGGTAGATATCTTTCAAACAATTTATTTAGGATTCTTGTTGAGATCTTTAGGTGCTTTTTTCTCAAAATGAAGTGTGTGTGGCTTGACACACTATTGCTTATCAGCATCCATTTATACGTGCGTCCCGAACGAAACATGCTCAAGCTGAGCAAGCAAACCACCACGCACGGTGTTCGTCGGTATTGGCCTCCATGATGCATGCGCGCAACGCAAACAACACCTGGCCGTCCACACGGAGCGCACGGCTCGTACTGAGGCGGCGTTCGCAACGATCGTATGGCGCGAATGCTCACTGTGAGCACACACGTCCACACAGCCCGAGGCATGCGAGACGAACCATTCGTGTCGCACGCCTCGCGATGTCTGTACGCGGCTGAAATAGGCAGATAGAGCGCTCAGAACACGCGAGTGGGTCCACCAAAGTTAATACAGAATCAAAATCGAATAGAAAGTCGCGACAGTACCAAGCTACGCGTCGTACCAAGCTGCGCGTCGTTGTTGTTTTTAGCCAAAATATGCCGTCTCGTGTCTATAGCCATCGTAAAAGTTGTTCTTAAAAACAAAGAAAACATTATGGAATGTAATTAGATTTGATTTTGTATAATCGCGTGTTCTGAGCGTTCTATCTGCCTATTTCTTTGATCTGAGGTCTAACTTGAAATCTCGTCGACCTGAGGCCTTACCACGAGCTCTTAACGCGATCCGGCTGTGGGAAAGAGATGGCGCTTGACTACTTGTATAGCTGTGTCTCTTTCCCATCGCCTAAAATGGATCGCGTTAAGAGCTCATGATAAGGCCTCTGTTCTCTTTATTCATTTTTATTTAACTCAGGCTTCATGGCTCATATCCCAGAAGTTTCAGGGTTAGGCTTATGTACTTACTAGCTGTTGCCAGCGGCTTCACCCGCTACTACTCGAAAGTTATCCCACGGGAACATAAAATCGGGATAAAGACTATCCTATGTGTTAATCCAGATTATAAACTATGTGTGTACCAAATTTTAGCCAAATCCGTTCAGTGGTTTTTGCGTGAAAGAGTAACAAACATCCATACATCCATACTTACAAACTTTCGCCTTTATAATAGTAGTAGGATTATTCCTATATTTCGTGTTTGCCCGTTGTAAGAGGGGTTGGATCTATTGCCATAAACCGGTGGACCGTGCATTAATCCAGACTCTGACTCTGAAAGAATCTTAATGAAAAATATGGGAATCGAACTTGGAGCTCAGATGTTGTAGTTACCACTACTATTCCATCGAGGAAGTCAACTTGTAAAATAACATAATTGATTGGGAATGTTCTATTCAGTACTGTTTGTCCTTAACAAAAAAACGAGATGTGCAAATCTTTATTCATAGAATTATTTTTACTGTTCATTACAAAGTAACTTTGCAAATATTTTTGCAATAAAATAGATGTTGTCTCTTAAAAGAAATTAAGTATTATGAATACAAAATTATTCATGTCTATGCAAATTTTAAGGCTCTGCGTTTCCACTGTTTTGTGAGAATTCAACCTTTTAACACTCTTAGCTGTATTTTTTTACTTCCAGTACCCTTAGCACGAATTTTCACTCTTTAACTTTACAGCGTCCTTCCAGTATTTACAGCGTTTCTTGTATGAAAAAAAACTTTTAAAAAAAAAGTACCGACTTCAAAAACAAATACTAAAAAGTTTAAAATAACCTTTCTTTCGAAAGTCGGTGGCTTTGATTTTTTTTTTATTATTATTTCACTGACTATTGCCACCGACTTCCGAAAGAAAGGTTATTTTAAACTTTTTTGTATTTGTTTTTGAAGTCGGTACTTTTTTTTTTTAAGTTTTTATTTTACCCTTTTAGTTTATTTACCCAAATTCTTGTAAAATACAAAGTCTCCTTACATGATGTGCACTAACCTTGTAATCCGTCACAACGAAAAAATACATATCTCTAAAACTACTGAACCGATTTTGATGAAACTTGCAGTGTACCCTAAGTTGAACAATACCTAGTACAACAAAAAAGAATTACTTAAATCTTGACTGGACTGGACTTGAAATTCCGGAGATATGCGTGCACAAACATAAAAACATACATACATACACTTATGAAATTTGGTACATTTGTTCAGACGCTGATATAGACTAACATATACGAAAACTGGGCAGTTCTGATAATATTACATACATACGGGTCGAATTGATAACCTCCTTTTTTTTGAAGTCGGTAAAAATGGAACAGCGCCTCTGGTGTGCGAAGACATAACTAATTTTTTCCTTGAAAATTGTCAAAGTTCCAGTTTACTTTACGTCTCAAATACTGAAAACTCGTGTTAAGGGTACTGTACCTAACATTACGTCAACTAAATCAAGTACCTACCGGAAAGGGTAGTGTTAAAGTCATAGTTGTTTACCCGAAACATAAAGATGGAGTTATGTAAAGTAAATAGCGTCATTCCCTTTTATATTTAACATAACATTCATTTCATAGCAACATGTACGTTTCGATTAATTGAAAAATTCTAAATTAGTGCGAGAGAAGACGAGCGCAAAAGCTAGTCAGTAATAAAATACACATTACCCAACATCGAGCCAACAATTCTCGAAAGATTACGCAGAGGTGATCATAAAATATGCGCATATTAAATTCTCTTCCTACAATAATGTACGTTTAAAATCCCCAATTCTACTAATGATCGTGTTATAGCCCTTACCTAGAGAGGCGGTAAGGGCATGATAAATAGTGTTTTATAACACGTAATACATTATAATATTTTGTTTGATGGCCGCTAAAGGTAAGCGTCCACAGGTCGGCATCGTACGTAACGGACGCATCAAACGGATTTTTGTATCGGCAGCGATCGGATTGCCGACGCGAGTATCAGCAATCGGATTGCCGATGACGCCTTCATCGCGTCCACTGATCGGCATTCCGTATGACGTTATCGGTACGCATCGCATGTAGGCATTGCCGATGAGCAGTCCGTACGATGCGGATCAGTGGATGCAGTTGTATGAGTTTTAATACAAGGCAAACTAAAATCCGTTACGTACGATACGTCCGATACGTGCGATGCGGACCTGTGGACGCTTACCATAATACCAGCCTTTAAAAGCACAAATACCTATAACGTTGGAAACGATTTAGAAAGACTGAATGAAAAGGCATTACCTAAATCAACCGAATTTTTGGCAGGCAGGGATTATCACCGATTTTTCTTTGTTTTAGATACGAAAAAGAAAAGTCTGTAACTACTTACCGAACAGTTAAGGCAACTGACTTGAATGTATTAAAGTTTTCTCTGATTAAAAAGTTTTGATCCAAAATTAATTACGACCAGCGCTTTCAAATAAACACGAAATACACTCCGATTTACGTGCGAAGAATTATAATAGTGCGCTGTCTAACTTTCAAGACTGAAGTTACTAAACTAACATCAAACATAGTGTTACATTGTTTTTTTGTGTTCCTAGCTCAGGTTGCTATTTCGCGGCTGCGTTTCTAATAAACAAAGTGTCAAGTACCTGCATTCAAGGGTCAACCATTCCTATGTATCGTTGGTTTCATTTCTAAACCATAAATCACTTTTCTAAATTCTTTTAAACCGTTTCACAATATTATTTTGACCAAAACATAGGTTGTTTACTAATGACATGACATTTATTACGTCAGACGTCAATTCTGACAGTTCGAGGCGCCCTCTGGCGCGCTCCTATTTAACAACCGTAAAAATAATCGATATTTTAATCTGATGATCACAAATCTTTAAATAATCTGAATAAACACATTCTGTAATAATTATCAGTTAAAGAAAATAAATAAGTAAAGGAAATTAATAATAAACTAAATATCCATAAACGGAAATGATTTAGTTTTTTCTATATGGACTTTATTCGAGAACCTTCGACCGAAACGGTACATTTTTAATCTGTGAACTTTTGCGTGGATTGTCTTTGGAACTGTCAACCTTAATGTTGTCACGTTGGGTTTTGTTTTTACCCATTTATTATTGTAGGAGTGGTTTCCCTGGTTGAAACTGTTTTGTTATCAATTGTTGGGAGAGATTATAATGGAGAACGGAATGGTATAGGATCTAGTGTTGTGTAATTTGTTGCCGACTGTGGCAAGTGTCGTTCCACAGTATTCAAGGTGAATTTCTGGTGTGAGGTGTTTGTGGTCGTTGCCGGGATATTGGTTTCTCCGCCGAATCCGGGAGTTCGACATGGGGTGGGCACCCGACCCTTAACCGATTTCCGGCCGGCGATTTGCGATGACTTTGCTGGAATGGCGTCGTCCACTTGCCCCCCAGCACTCGTGGTGTTCTCTCATGTCTGGAGGCGGTCCGCAGAAGGTAAGTTTATTTCTGGGATGGAGTCTGCGCGCGCTCCCCTGGGTGTGCGTGTGAGGGAATAATGTCGTGTTAATCTGAACGATTATTTCAGGATTCCTAACTGCACCTTTTCGTCGCGGGCCTGCCCAGTTGAACGTCCAGCAGCCCCAGCCCACGCCGCTTTTCCTCAGCAATAACCTGAGGTGAGGCCCCTCGAGTAATTCGATCCGCCGCCGAGATCTTAGCCCGTCTCATTAGAAGCTGGCTAGAACTGGGACGTGGACCCCGTTCCTCGACATCGCTGGGAGCCTAGCCGAGGCTGCTGTACGGCTGGCAGACACCGCCTAGCGTGAGCGCAGGCGTGACGGTTTTTTTTTCTTTATATTTATTTTTGTTATCACCGCACCTTGGAACACCGGTGTGATTTTGGTACCCGGTGTTGATGTCGGTACTACACCGAACGTTAGGTTGAGAATCTTGAGCTCTTTCTGCATTCCTCCGGAAGTGACAATAGATTTGAGGATATCTTCAGCTCCAGGATTCGGGACTCTCCAGGTCCCTGGCGCCCATTAATTAAATTATTATAATTGTTTTTAACTGGAAGGTTCCGGTAGTTACCTAGTTCTGCTTTAGTAAATATTCTTATAATTTAACCTTGTTGACGGAACAGTACTCGGTTAATCTCCAACCCCCCACGACCTCAGCTCTTCTATATATCCATAAGTTACAACTGGCTAGCTTTAATTAATTGGAAAGGGTAAAGAATCTCACCACAATATTTTATATGAATTTTATTCCCGGACTGTTGTCAAGGTTAAGGATTGTTATTATTCTATTAAGAATGTTAAGGTAATTAATTTATTATAATTCAATTTAGAGGTAATCAATTAATTAATCAAATAATTCTATTATACGGGAGATTGTTACTCGCAGTAATAAACCGGTTTATGTTATGTTGTGGTTTTATTTTAGTCCGACCCTCAACGGTTAGGGACAAAATATAAAATGTAACAGTGGCGACCAACGTGTGTATTAGTTGGAGATAGAGGTTACGTCTGTCGCTGTAACTTTAAAACCGGAGTACTGTTTCTGGAACCTTCCATTTATCTTAATTTTAAGAAGAAAAAACCGTCGTGCGGAATCCTTTGTTTGTGTTTGTGTTGTTTTATGCAATATTACATACATTTACTTTATCAATTTTATGTTAAAAACTTCTTGCTACATTGTGCAATCAGTTTCGTTCCACCTGCGCGCCAAGTTATTGTAACGGGACTTTTGTTTTTTTTAACAAAATATTATATTGTATTGCTCTGTAAGATCGCTACTACTGTAACTGCGTTTACCTTATAACATCTTCGTTAATTGTGACGGCCAGTTTTAACTTCGGTTCAGTTTTTAATTGACAATATGGAACGACCCATTAAATTTAATTTGCTTCGTAAAGATGAGCTCGTATATGAAGTACTGATCCGGGACGCTAAACCCGCCTCAACTGTGGAGGAACTGCGGATTCAAATTAGAGATCTTGGTAAATTAGTTAGTTCCGATGAAATCGTGGAGACGGATAGGGATCCGGAAGCAGAATTAAAGATAATTAAGGCCAAATTGCCGGAGGTTGGGGAAGTTCTGGATAAGTACCCCTCCAATTTTAAAAAATTTAACCGCGCCAGGGCTTTGGGTTTCCACCTCTTCCATCGTTTGGGTAGGATAACTCCTCCAGCTGAACGTGAAGCCGATTTCGCAGCCGTTGACAGACAACTTAGCGGGCTTTTATCAAGGCTTGATTCTATTAACGCAAGCTTTCATCAATCCTTTTCTCCTGCTGAAGGGACACCGGAGGTATTGACTGATTTGCAGTCGAAGGATGTCATCATTTCCTGCAAAAAGGATACGGTTAAAACCCTTGGGGTTAAATTTAACGGGACGGGTTGCGTAAAAGCTTTTATTGAGCGTCTAGAGGAGCTCTGCGAGGCCCGTGGAATAGACGAGCTGTCCTTACATCAGTCTGCTCTGGACATTTTCTCGGACGGAGCTTTATTGTGGTACCGAGGCATTAAGGCGTTGGTTGGTAATTGGCCGGAACTGAAGAAGCAGCTACTTATTGATTTCGCTCCACCAGATTACGACATGCGTCTCATGTCGGAAATCACAAATAGAACGCAGGGGTTGACTGAACAATCTTGTATCTTTATTGCGGTTATGGAAAATTTGTTTAATAGGCTTTCTTATAGAGTTCCGGAACACGATCGTTTGGCGCGGATTAAATACAACATGAGACCAGAGTACACTTCGGGATTGTCGTTGTTCAACATCAATACGCTTGGCGAGTTAAAGGAGAAGTGCAGGCAACTGGAGTTGGGCTTCCACAGCAAGGCTCAGTTCCATGAGCCGCCCAAACCGACGTCTTCTTTCGTCGCAGCGGACTTAGCCTACCAAGCCCCGAAGGGGACAAGGGTTGAGGCCGTGCAAAAGGACTCGGGTTCATTGTTCTGTGTTCGTTGTAGGGTTAAAGGGCACTCGTTATCTGATTGTAAATCGAAAGAAGTTGTTTGTTACCGTTGTGGCGAGAAGGGTGTACGTGCACCATCGTGCCCTAAGTGCAATAAAAAGCGGAAGGAGGTTCAGTCCTGCCCAACCTGCATTTCAAAAAACTGAATGTCCGGAACTACAGCCGAAGTTTTGATAAGTCCGATTGGAACAATCATTTACAATTTTTAAAATTATTTTTTAATACATTAAGGGTGAATACAGTACATTATAAGACTTCGGATGATAGTCGTCCACACTTAACTGTCTCGATATACGATGAGCAGTATTACGGCTTACTCGACTCGGGTTCTTGCATTTCGGTGTTGGGTTCCGATGTTGGCCAACATTTTATAAGGGCCGGTGCAACTGTGCACGCCGGTAAACAGTTGGGCAGCATAGTAACTGCCAATGATTCGCGAGCATCCGTGGAGGGTTATGTATTTTTACCAGTAACTCTCATGGGAGTAACTAGGGTTATTAAATTTTATATTATTCCGGATATTAGCACACCATTAATTTTTGGGGTTGATTTTTGGAAGGCCTTTAATTTGGCACCAAAAATTTTTAATACTTTACCTTTCCAATATATAAAACGTAAAAGAGGTCATACTTGCGTCTCGGAGGTTAGACATCTACAGCCGTTTGATGAATTAACACCGGATCAGAAGATTGAAGCGGAGTTATTAATTAAGGAGTTTGAAGGGGTTTCCTTTGAGGTGAAGGGATTGGGTCGCACCCACCTGCTGCGTCATAAGATTGACACGGGAAATGTTCCCCCTATTAAACAGCGTTATTACCCTTTGTCACCTGAACGCCTCAAGGAACTCAACCGTCAGCTGGATGAGATGTTGGAGATGGGGGTGGTGGAACCTAGCAATAGCGCTTGGAATAACCCGGTTCTGTTGGCTCCAAAACCAAATGGAGAATGGCGGTTTTGCCTGGACAGCCGAAAACTGAATGCGGTCAGTAAGCAAGATGCGTATCCACTACCCTACATCTCTCGCATCTTAGATCAGTTGCGTGACGCGCGTTATCTTTCGTCTATTGACTTAAAATCGGCTTTCTGGCAAATTGAACTGGACTCCGTTTCGTCCAAAGAAAAAACCGCGTTCACAGTCCCCGGTCGAGGTTTGTTCCAGTTTAAAGTTATGTGCTTTGGGTTGACAGGAGCCCCAGCCACCCAACAGCGATTAATGGACAGACTTTTCGGTCCGGAGTTCGATAATAAGGTCTTCGTGTATTTGGATGATATAATTATTTGCTCATCAACCTTCGAGGAGCACATTTCGCTTTTAAAACGGGTTTTAGATAAGTTGAGGCAGGCAAATTTGACAATTAATTTACCTAAGTGCTGTTTCTTTCGACGTGAACTTAAATATCTGGGTTACATAGTAGACGAGCGAGGCTTGCACACTGACCCGTCGAAAATTCAGTCAATTGTCGACTTTCCAACCCCTACAACTCGTAAGCAAGTGAAAATGTTTCTTGGAACGGCCTCCTACTATAGACGTTTTATTAAAAACTTTAGCTCCATAGCGGCCCCTTTAAATGCGCTAACTAGTACTAGTAAAAAAGCGCCGCCTTTCAAGTGGACGGCTGAGACCGAATCTGCGTTCTCAACCTTGAAAGAGGCATTGATGTCAGCTCCAGTATTAGCTTGCCCGGATTTCTCTCAACCTTTTGAGATTCATTGTGACGCATCCAGTTATGGGATAGCGGGCACTCTGACTCAGGTTGTTAATGGGGAGGAGCACCCGATCGCCTACTGCAGTCGTTCGCTTAATCCGGCGGAACGCAATTATTCTGCGACGGAGCGTGAGGCACTTGCGGTGGTCTTCGCCGTGGAACACTTTCGTCCTTACGTTGAAGGCGGGCCTGAGTTTAAAGTGATAACCGACCACTCTAGTTTGAAGTGGTTCTTTAATTTAACCAATCCCTCTGGGCGATTGGCCCGTTGGGGTTGTCGGTTATCACCTTACAATTTTACCATTGAGCACCGCAAGGGTAGGGACAATGTGGTCCCAGATGCCTTATCGCGTGGCGTTCCGGTGCTGGAAATTAAAGCGTCCGACACTGACACTTGGTTTAAGGGAGTGTGGGACAAATGCGTCAGTACGCCTAGGTCGTGTCCTAACTTTATTATTAAGGGGGATAAACTCTACCGCTATTCAAAGAATAAATTCGGAGTAGCCAGTGACAATGATTGGAAGCAGGTAGTACCGGAGAGTAATCGAGAAGAATTGCTAAGGAGTCATCACAGTGGCGAATTGTCACCACACTTCGGAGTGTTTAAAACGTATAAAAGACTCGCTCTCCGTTACTACTGGCCGAACATGTACAAAGATGTGGTTAGCCACGTTGGTAAATGTGATAAGTGCGCCGCGTACAAACACTCACAACAGCCTCCTTCCGGTCTCTTAGGTGATGCGAAAGACTGTTCCAAACCATTTGAAACAATAAGCATTGACTTGGTAGGTCCGTTACCACGGTCAAGGGCGGGATACACGTACCTGTTAGTGGTCGTGTGCTGTTTCACGAAGTATTGTCTGCTGTTTCCTTTACGTAGAGCGGTTGGAAAGGTTATAGCACAGAAACTGGAGGACGGCGTTTTCCTGGTACACGGTATTCCCCGCACGTTGATAGCAGACAACGGGTCGCAATTTACGGGCAATGAGATTCGCTCACTACTACAGAGGTACAAAATACCTCAAGTTCACTTCACACCTCGTTATTGCCCTAGCGTGAACACCGTGGAACGCTATAACCGTACCATAATGACCGCGGTATCAATACTCGTGGAGGATGATCATCGAGCATGGGACGTAAACATCTCTAAGATCCAGTTCGCTATGAACACCTCCACGAATGAAGTTACTCGTTTCACCCCGTTCTTCCTAGTTCATGGCAGGGAGGCAGTTAGTAGTGGTGATGTCTTCGGCAATGATACCGTGGGACAGCTCACTCTAGCTTGCGCCTCTCGCAGCTCATACGGAAACCAGCTGGGAACGTTAGGTGATATCTTCGATAAGGTAAAGGAAGCGCTCATCAAATCACATTCTCGTAGTGCTCGTTATTATAATAGAGGTAGGAGGCACGCGGAGTTTGAGGTAGGCGACACTGTGTGGAAGAGAACATATCCCCAGAGTGACGCCTCCAAATTCTTTATGGCCAAATTAGCACCGAAATACGAAAAATGTATAATTAGGAAAAAACTTTCACCCCTAGTGTATGAGTTAGAAGGCTGTAGTTCCGGCAAAAATCTAGGCACCTGGCATATAAAAGATTTTAAACCTCCAGGTGGCCATGATTAATTTTTTTTTTTTCAGGTATTAAACTGTAAAATAAAATATAATTTCACACCATTCATGGTGATACTTACGAGCGGACGCAACTCGTTAAATAAGCCTTGGCGGGAGCGGATGGTAACTCCTTAAATAAGCCTAACACCAAAACTTAATTTATCTTTTGGTTCAGCTACATTAAAACAGTAGTTGGTCGCGGTGACCATTAAGGGCTGTATATGCCTTGAGGTTGCTGGTTTTTATTTGAGCGTTAGTGGATTTATATTCACGGCGCTAGCTTACAGTCGGTTAAAGGTATTTTCCACTGTTTTTAAGGTTTGTAGTGGTACACAGGTTCCTGCTGTGTCCACGTTTGTTGACCATATTTGAAAGTGGTTGTTGCATGTTTAACAACCCAGTTGGGTATCCAAACCTCCGGACTGCTGATAAGGCAGCAAACTGATAGTCCTGAGATAGAAGGCCGTAATGGCGGGCGTGTAGGCTGCATTGATGGAATACGTTCTTGTTAGTATTTTTTTTTTTGCCAGGCCAAGGGCCGGTACTTTCCTTTTCAGTGAATTATTTGGATTCTAGCTCAGATGATTGTCGGCAGTTAACCAATTTGGGGTGTGAGGGGTGGTGTACGATTGAATAGGGTTGTCTGTCCTACATAAATATAGTGGGTCAGACTGGGACAGTGCGTAGAGACTTACTTACGTAATTTTTTTTTAAACTCTTTGGAGCTTGTCTTTTACATGTTTGTAAATGGATTAGACTCGCACCAGGAATAAAATTTAGTTAATATATTACAACAAATAATAATACTAATCGTACACCAGCATTCATATATTAAATTTTTACTTCTTTCGTTCTCCATTATTCTTTTCAGGCTCGAACGGAGTGGATTTGGAAAGCGAGCTTGGTACTTTGGAGTCTGCTTTAACGCTGGAGGGCCAGCGTCGAGATTTGCCCTAGTGGGTCAAATCTCTGGTGGTTGGGGAGGTACTGTTACATTGTTTTTTTGTGTTCCTAGCTCAGGTTGCTATTTCGCGGCTGCGTTTCTAATAAACAAAGTGTCAAGTACCTGCATTCAAGGGTCAACCATTCCTATGTATCGTTGGTTTCATTTCTAAAAATAAATCACTTTTCTAAATTCTTTTAAACCGTTTCACAATATTATTTTGACCAAAACATAGGTTGTTTACTAATGACATGACATTTATTACGTCAGACGTCAATTCTGACAGTTCGAGGCGCCCTCTGGCGCGCTCCGATTTAACAACCGTAAAAATAATCGATATTTTAATCTGATGATCACAAATCTTTAAATAATCTGAATAAACACATTCTGTAATAATTATGTCTCAGTTAAAGAAAATAAATAAGTAAAGGAAATTAATAATAAACTAAATATCCATAAACGGAAATGATTTAGTTTTTTCTATATGGACTTTATTCGAGAACCTTCGACCGAAACGGTACATTTTTAATCTGTGAACTTTTGCGTGGATTGTCTTTGGAACTGTCAACCTTAATGTTGTCACGTTGGGTTTTGTTTTTACCCATTTATTATTGTAGGAGTGGTTTCCCTGGTTGAAACTGTTTTGTTATCAATTGTTGGGAGAGATTATAATGGAGAACGGAATGGTATAGGATCTAGTGTTGTGTAATTTGTTGCCGACTGTGGCAAGTGTCGTTCCACAGTATTCAAGGTGAATTTCTGGTGTGAGGTGTTTGTGGTCGTTGCCGGGATATTGGTTTCTCCGCCGAATCCGGGAGTTCGACATGGGGTGGGCACCCGACCCTTAACCGATTTCCGGCCGGCGATTTGCGATGACTTTGCTGGAATGGCGTCGTCCACTTGCCCCCCAGCACTCGTGGTGTTCTCTCATGTCTGGAGGCGGTCCGCAGAAGGTAAGTTTATTTCTGGGATGGAGTCTGCGCGCGCTCCCCTGGGTGTGCGTGTGAGGGAATAATGTCGTGTTAATCTGAACGATTATTTCAGGATTCCTAACTGCACCTTTTCGTCGCGGGCCTGCCCAGTTGAACGTCCAGCAGCCCCAGCCCACGCCGCTTTTCCTCAGCAATAACCTGAGGTGAGGCCCCTCGAGTAATTCGATCCGCCGCCGAGATCTTAGCCCGTCTCATTAGAAGCTGGCTAGAACTGGGACGTGGACCCCGTTCCTCGACATCGCTGGGAGCCTAGCCGAGGCTGCTGTACGGCTGGCAGACACCGCCTAGCGTGAGCGCAGGCGTGACGGTTTTTTTTTCTTTATATTTATTTTTGTTATCACCGCACCTTGGAACACCGGTGTGATTTTGGTACCCGGTGTTGATGTCGGTACTACACCGAACGTTAGGTTGAGAATCTTGAGCTCTTTCTGCATTCCTCCGGAAGTGACAATAGATTTGAGGATATCTTCAGCTCCAGGATTCGGGACTCTCCAGGTCCCTGGCGCCCATTAATTAAATTATTATAATTGTTTTTAACTGGAAGGTTCCGGTAGTTACCTAGTTCTGCTTTAGTAAATATTCTTATAATTTAACCTTGTTGACGGAACAGTACTCGGTTAATCTCCAACCCCCCACGACCTCAGCTCTTCTATATATCCATAAGTTACAACTGGCTAGCTTTAATTAATTGGAAAGGGTAAAGAATCTCACCACAATATTTTTATATGAATTTTATTCCCGGACTGTTGTCAAGGTTAAGGATTGTTATTATTCTATTAAGAATGTTAAGGTAATTAATTTATTATAATTCAATTTAGAGGTAATCAATTAATTAATCAAATAATTCTATTATACGGGAGATTGTTACTCGCAGTAATAAACCGGTTTATGTTATGTTGTGGTTTTATTTTAGTCCGACCCTCAACGGTTAGGGACAAAATATAAAATGTAACAATAGCGACTGTTTTATTTTTAGATTATTTACTATTTGGTATGATAATACATTAGCTTACCTATAAGTAGCTATTGCAAGGAATAAATTATTATGTTTTGCCTATATCGATACTTTTTTTTCGTGGTAAAATCATCAAATGATTGCCCACCCATGGGACACAAGGCAGCACTGCACTGCACCTCCCAGACTAAAATCCACGGTGATCCTTCAGTAGCCCTTTAAGTTCCAGGATCACGGTTATTTAGTAAGACAGTCCTGCGACCCCAAGCAGACGAACTGGAACGAAAACTCCTGGAATGGAGACAGAAAACCGGCAAAGGTAGTAAAGGACGCCACCCGCTTAAAATGAAGGGGCACGTTTTAGCCCCCTAAGTCCAGTCAGATTGCTGTCAGCTCTTTGAGGCGTGCGTGGAACACGACGCGCTGTCGACCCAGGCAAGGTTCATGATCTGACGGCGAGTCTCCCATTACTCACCGTCCGCTTTTCGCGTCTATAGTGGCCGGTATCAGTACGAAGTTTCAAATCTACACAGGCGTAACTCGACTAAATTAAAATATCCGTTTTAATTATTGAATTAACTTCCTTTCATTAGAAGTTGGTGTTACTTTATTAATTAACGTATTTTTAATTTCAATTGAGAATCAATTGTGTATTATGATAGAAATAAATAAAAAATACATAGAAAAAGAGAATTAAGACGATTGCCAATTTAAATTGTAATTTCCTTCGAAGAGCAATAGAGGTCAGGAAGTTCACAATATGATTGTTTTGGATATTACACGAAACAACGATATTCAAAAACAACAGTGAAGCACTTCTTTTTCTTTTTCTGAAGAAATAGGTGTTTTTTGTCTTTATCATAAAAAATATATTAAATTGAACACTTGTTATGACGTAGGGTCACTTGAATGCGATTAGACTGGTTTGCTTTTTTTATTGGAACGGAGTTCCTTATCGCGCTTTGTGAAAGGGGGCTAGACGGAAAAATTTCTTACGAAAAGTTGTCACGACACTTTTTGGAACGAAGTTCCTTATCGCGCGTTGCGAAAGGGTGCTAGAGCTCAAAGAATGGAGTTTAGTGGAGCGGAGCGGAGTGGAGTGGAGTGGAGTCGCGACGATTATTTTTGTTGAGTGTATACGGTAACTTCGTTCCAGCCGGGTGTCCCTCAACTCCTCCTTTCGTCCCTCCGGGGACACCTCTCAAGTTTTTTTTTGTTTGTAAAAGACAAGATGACCGAAAAATCAAATTAATCCGTCAATTAAGTATAAGAAGATAAATAGTTTTCCCTTTCTTTTTATTAAATAAATAAAAGTAAACATTGAAGAATGCAATTGAAAATAATCCATTAGAAGTTAAACTATTTTGAAGAATATAATTTGTTGATACAGCTTCAAACTAATTCAGAATTAACAAGTCTGAGAAATGATCCGTCAAGTGACTAGAAGTACCTATCTATAGTTACAAGTTTATTAAATTTTGTTTCAATATTAGATAGAATTCTTTTCAAGGAGCAATTTTTGGAGATATTATGTTTTAAAGATTGGGGAGACTTCTGACTTTTAATATCTAAGTATGTACCTATCTTTTTTATCTTTTAGTATCTGACTTTTGACGAAATGAATAATCACTTTTTGTGTTTACCATAATAAATGTCATTTATTAAAAATTAAGTAAAACACTTTGAAACAGATTTCTATGGTCATAAAGGTGCGTCCACACAGAACGAGCAGCCGCGCGAAGCAGCTCGTTTGGTGTGTACGCGTACGGTCGAGGCAAGAACGCGCGCTGCCCACGTTTGAGCAACCGAGCGCTCGAGCCATCCAGTGTCTGCTTTTTGTTTTTCTCAAAAATGTGTATTGTTTCATGCCTCGGTCAAGAAACAATAGGCACGTTCACAAAGAGCAAGCTGCCTCGCGAGGCAGTTTCCTCGCGCGGCAAACGCCTCGCGAGGCTGCTCGCTCTGTGTGGACGCGCCTATTCACTGTTGACACGTGGCACTTGTTACCCCGAATATGAGAAGTTCTGATGTCTTTCCGTGGTTACAGACCAAATGTTCTATTATTTACACAGAACGACAAAAAAAACATTTTAGTGACGGATACTGAACACAAATTCGCATTATATAGAAACAGCCAGGCCCTTTTGAGCGCTTCCACTTTGAAGTGGAGTAAATGATACTGCCAAAAGAATCCGATTCACTAGATCAATTAATTTAAACCCGAACCGGATAGCAAAAGGTTTGACGGGAAACTAATTTATACCGAACTTTAGTGCGGGTACACATTGGGTGCTTCCAAACGCGCGTTTTGCTATCACGCGATGTAAGGACAAAAGAAGAAGCTAGCCATTGATGTGACCTGAATATCAACCGTACGTCGGACGAATTGATAGCGTTGTATGTTAAGTTGGAAACGCGCGATGAAAGCCACGCCACCCTGCGACCAATTTTTAACCGACTTAAAAAAAAAGTAGGTTCTCAGTTCGACCTATATGTATGTATGTATGTTTGTCCGCGATTATCTCGCGTTTGGCTGAACGGATTTTGATGCAGTTATCAGAAAAGTGTTTGTTACATTCTGGGGAAGGTTTTAGTATATAACAATAATGGACATTTCGTGAAGTTGCTCACATAGATC
Organism: Agrotis segetum; assembly: GCA_036375495.1. Lineage (NCBI taxonomy): Eukaryota > Metazoa > Arthropoda > Insecta > Lepidoptera > Noctuidae > Agrotis > Agrotis segetum. Next base: position 689,938 of record JAQSVV010000054.1, read on the forward strand.
CGATTTGCTTAATAGGATTGTAAATTTTCAAAGACGCCAATTTTATGAAGATTTTTGTTGATTATCTCAACTAAAAAGGGAAAAATAAAAACTTTTTGAAAAAAAAGGGAACCGACTTCAAAACCAAACACAAAAAAACTATAAAATAACTTAACTTTCGGAAGTCGGTGGCCATTATGTCAATGAAATAAAAAAAAAGCCACCGACTTCCGAAAAAAAAGTTATTTTATAGTTTTTTTGTGTTTGGTTTTGAAGTCGGTTCCCTTTTTTTCAAAAAGTTTTTATCAGCTGGCATTCTTTTTAGGTACTTAATTAAATCATCAAATGAGTCCTCCCGCAAATCAACAGTAGTTATTTCTTTAATTTCTCTTTAAGTTCCAGGGAGAGGAAGGGCCACTTCACCCAAGTGAGTGCATTATAGAACTCATTTTTTGCACGTAAATCATCTGAGATTCTCAATGAGACAACGCGTTCAAATTTCGGACGTGATGTTTAGACAATTTATTAACTCGTTCAGAATCTGCGATGATGAACTTTATTTTGAAATTAGTTAAATTGTGCACTCTACACTTTTAGACCTGAATTCCGCTTACCTAATATCGGTCACGAATGCCTTTGATGTAAAACATTCATCTACAGTACCTATAACCCGTTATACTGTTCCCTGATACCACAGAAGTTAAATAAGCTATGGTTTGAAAAATGCTGTTGCAGTATTACAATCCTACTACTATTATAAAAGCGAAAGTTTGTAAGTATGGATGTATGGATGTTTGTTACTCTTTCACGCAAAAACCACTTAACGGATTTGGCTAAAATTTGGTATACAGATAGTTTATAACCTAGATTAACACATAGGATAGTTTTTATCCCGATTTTATGTTCCCGTGGGATAATTTTCAAGTTGTAGCGGGTGAAGCCGCTGGTAACAGCTAGTAAGAGAATAACTAAACAAAGTGGTGTTTTGTTTCGTTCCAGCTAGAAACAGTATCTAATTAACTCATTGTATCTTCTTGTTACACAACAAAAAGGGAATAAAATATGTGTCCCACTTCATTTTGTTGTCGTCTTCTCTTGACAATAGCTTTTTCAGAATTCTGTTTTTCAGATCCGATTGTTTACTGAAAATAAACGACTCTTAGTTAGGCACTATACAACGTGTAACGCCAAAAGCGCAAAACCTCTCGTGAGGTAACTCAGCCCATGTTACTGAACAATGTTTGTGCTAAGACTTTTGGAAATTCGCAAAAAAAAATTTGGTTTTCATACATGCGAATTTGCAAGTCTTAGAACAAAAATTTGTTCAGTAACATGGGCTGAGTTACCCCACGAGAGGTTTTGCGCTTTTGGCGTTACAATTTGTATAACGTAAGGGTGCTCCCACATCTAACGACGCGGATTCGGATTTTTCCATCGCCCTTTCTCTTTCTGTCGCTTAGAAATGCCATTTGCTAGACCGAGACAATGCGATAGCACGCGGCCGCCTTGAAGATTCCGTCGCATGCAATCGCATTATGCTTTCTGTCTCGGTCTAGCAAATGGCAGTTCTAAGCGACAGAAAGAGAAAGGGCGACGGAAAAATCCGAATCCGCGTCGTTACATGTGGGAGCACCCTAAGTCAATAACATAAAATACTAATCAGCTTATTGTGTTCCCACTTTTCTTTATGAGAGAGCTGGATGGTGTAAAATTTACCAAGCAGGGCCTGTGAAAATGAATAATGTATTCGAATTTATGATTCTGCATGGTACTACAAAGTTTTTATTTGAAAATAGATTACACAAAGAAATGTGCCTATCTGACCTCGAATCCACAACCTTTGATGGCTCGTACATAAAATGTGACTGTTGCCTGGCCCTTGGCTGATTGCTTCCTTTTGTATAACAACGCACAAAATTGTGTGACAAATACTGATTGAAACATCAATATTACTCATTTTGATTAAAATTGTGACTAGAAGGATAACCAATGGATCCCGGGAACCTTCCTACAATAAATCTACAATTAAAACTGAAATAATTCATGAGTTGCTAAGGAAAATGTTCATTTAAATTCATGGACCTTTTAAAATTTTATGCCACTCGTGGTTGACGTATTTCTTGGACGAAAACAGGCGAGTCTTTTAAATTAAGTTTTGCACTAAGCTTGTCGGTAACTTTGTCGTCTTATGCTTTAATCTACGATAATATAGTGGCTTATTCTACCATAAAATGAAGTTTTAAAAAGTTGCCATCCTTTTATTAAAGTTAAAAAGTGTAGTCTTAACTTTGTTTTTTATTTACAAATCTGCTTTATTTTGTTGGTAGTTGTGGATCTCATTTTTAATGTATGAGCGATAGATTCGATTTGGGATTTTGGGGTAATAATAGTAATGTGCGGTGGAATTCAACACCAAATAGGATATTGACCGATCTAGAACATTTCTTGTGTTGGCATAATTTTCTTGCGTCTAGTTACTAAAACTATGGTAATACTAATACAGATTATAGAGTTGAACTCCTGATCACTTTTGCTTCAAAGTTAAAGTACTACCTATGCTAAAAAGTCTAAAAAATGAAAAATAAGAAATATGAAATCTGTAATTACGAAATTTGCAGACGCTCGCGTATTCTATTAATAATATTTATTTTTCCCCCGTATTCTTTGATCCGACAAAACAAATAATCTGTGCAAAGGAAGCAAAGATAAGACCTATAATGGAGCGAGTTCACCCAGAAATAACAGGATATACTGATGGTGATAGACAGGATGGTGATCATTATTCAGATGATGAGAAGCAAAGATCAGACCTACGATGGAGCGAGTTCATCCAGAAATAACTGGATAACCTGCGCACCAATGATACATAGTTAATATCCCTGATCCGTGATCATTATTCGTGACGAACTTTTCTTCCATATCGTACGAAAAAAAAAAATATTGAAAATTAAAAAGCGCCTGTACAAACAACAAATTAATTTTATTCATTCTATTAACGGAAGAGTTCACGTTTACATCACAAAAACATGTAAACTCTTGCTAGGGTCTTTGTACCTCTATTTGGCTAAATTAACACACGCATTATTACTGTAACTAGCTTGTGAATCTGAGCGCGTGTTATTAAGGACATCGTAATATGTTACATTTCTTCAAATAATTGAAGCCTTATTTCCTGTATGTCTTAGTCAAAAGATAATGAACACTCTTTTGACTGACATCTCTGAATGTATTGCGCATGAATGGAGTAAAGTTATGCGTATATCTGGTGACAGGCTACGCGCGAGCAAAGAGCTGTCAGCATATGAGGTACTGACGGGACACAATATAAGTACAAAGAGGAAAAGCTTTTCTATTTATGAACAAAAACAGTTGGCTCTATTAGAAAGTGAACGATGATAGCTACAATGAGCCACTGTTATCACCGCCCATCAAAAACAAGAAAATAATAGTTTCGGACAAATAAATACTAACCTTAACCATCTTACTACAAAAATGTTAAACATCCGTTAAACACAATCCGTCTTACCACAAAAAAATTAAACACCCGTTGAACACTTGTCTAAAAATTTACAACGTCAAAACGACATTTCTCCTTGATCGCAGTATAAATATATACAGTAGTGGAACTCGGCCGCATGATAGAAATAAATACCTACAGCCGCGCGGTACGTAAACATGCGTTAGGGCTGTCCGACCACTGTGCGGCGCAGTGCGCACACTCAAACACGGAGCGAACTATGTACGCGCGAGCCCTAGATAAACTGTAATCTACGTTCCTAGAATAATATTCATGACTGTGATATAGTTTATGTAGTACACTGAATATACTTTGATTGTACACCGTACCGTAGGTAAATGAAGCTCACCTCACTGCTTCATTTCTGTGTCCACCGACAATCCCACCGCGCCGTTACACCATGTCTTTACTTTGAATTAGGTATACAAACTAACAAAACACACATGCACCGGAGTTTTAACACAAAAGTATCTACCGTATCAGGATTCTTTCAGAACCGCCTATAACTTACCCTTATTTCACTTGTCTCAGTAACTTTCCTTTACTTTATTGATATAATTTACTGTATTTATTAATCCAAATACCCTTTTTTTCGTGAGATAAAGGAAAATACATAACCATTAAAAAGTCACACATTATGTACCTACCTAATAGCTACTAGTAAGTAAACTTATTTTATAGTCAGTACTTACCTTTCAGAGGTTGCAGGTAATTTAAAAAAAACTTTTGTCTGGATGCGTTATTGTTGAATTTATACACCCAAAAACAGCACAATATGTTCTACTCGTCATATTAAAATAGGTACTTTAACTGATTTTGCTAAAAAAACAACACACCGTCCGTTCGTCACTACGGTACGGCCGTGACTGTCTGCGCCCCGAGCGCGCCCCGACATCGCGACGCGTAGGTATAGCTCGCGTTTCGTCCGTTTGTAGGGAGTTCTAGTACTGTATAAATATTATTACCGTGCCTTGATATAAGAGTCGTTTTGCAGTTACACTTTTTTTAGACAAGCGTTCAACGGATGTTTATCTTTTTGTGATAAGGCGGTAAGTATCTTGTCTAAAAAACTGTCTACTAATGATATTGACGTTGACGCAGTTCCACTTTCTTTAGACAAGTGTTTAAGGGATGTTTATTTTTTTGTACTTGTAAACTACGTTGAATAAAATTTGGAAAAAATAAGGGCTATTAACGTTACACGTTGTATATTTACTTGACTCAATCACGTCAGAACATCCGAACGTATCTTCATGAAAATTTAGCTTAGAAATAGGTAATATTATTTAATTACACGTAGAAAAATAATTTTCGAGTTACACGTGGATAAATCTAGTCAATCATAATGTAAATTTACACACTCACAATATGTATATTACGAGTATGTACCTATATCTCTTTGAGTAATTCGCGAAAACGCGATTATATTTTGGTTTGTTTAGCAAATAAGACGTGTATGGAATAAATTCACACCTGTAATCCCGGAAAGATTACGTGAGGCGTACTTTACGGTGCAAATGCTTTCCAAACAGTGCTCTACGGGGCCCGGGTCCCGGGTCTATGGTTTATAGCACTACAGTAGGTGCCCACGGAGCGCCGGAGGCCGTGACACGGTCCTGCAGTGCTAATCTATGTATTTTAACACAGCCTTGTGACAACACAGCCGCAGCTCTCACGCCACGCTTTTTTTATTTATTTTTATCGTGGTAAAATCATCACATGAGTCCTCCCAGGGCTCAATATAGCCCATTACGTCCCAGGGTCAGGGTAATGTGATAAGTCCCGCGACCCCGACAGCTTTTGGTCTTCTAGAGGGGACCCCGTCATCATGCTGACATTCTTTGAGGCGCGCGTGGAACACAACGCGCCGTCGACCCGGGCATGGTCCATGGTCGGACAGCGAGTCGCCTATACTCGATCCCGCATGCCCGCGCCTGCGGTGGCTGGAGGTCGTCTGCCGTCCGTCGCCACTGCAGCTGGGGTGGACGGAGGACGCGGACTAAAGTTTGTGAATATAGCATAACTGTTTACTGTTCTCTGAATGTATATGCAAAACATGCACCAGAAAGAAGGAGATTCTTATTGCAGCCTTAAATCCAGCTTCAAATGTATTTTTTTGACAAGAATCATTGTTAACTGGAATTCACGAACTGATACGAAATACTTGTGCTGCAAACTGAAAAATTTTGGGATCCTTTGGCCGTAAACCCGTAAATTCAGGTCGCGGTCGGCGTGAAGTATGCGTTTCAGACTTTCCTTTTGTAAAAAAAAAAGGTTGCACTCCAGGAGTGCCGGTAGAAGTGAAAACTTTTTTGTTACTATGTTTTATTTTTAATTTGAATGACGTCTTACTCATTTTCGATCAGGGTCACGTGACCCTGACGCGAGTTTTAAATTTTTTACCCATTACAGAAAAAGTGTACAACGCCGCTAAAGAAGTTTTCACTTCAAAAACCCTTTGTAACAAAAATAAATAAAAAGAGTTTTGTCGCGTGTATTTTACGTCCACCACATAGGACCTCTCAAAAGTGAATATTTAATCTTGAGCATTGTAATGTTACAGACGGTGTATGAGTGAAAGACTATTGTTTGTAGTTAGCATGTACCATTAATAAATGTTTATATTTTACTTGTTGATGTTATTATATATTAATTTATTGAATAGCTAACTATTCTGGCTTTCAGAAATAGCAGTGGTTTGAGAAGAGAGCAGTGGGGTTGTCCCAAAAATACCAACAGCGCAGCTCTAGGTATGTATATTTGTAATTAAGAGGAAACAGCACGGCCGTTTTTCCATACAAACGTAGTCCCCTGTTTTCTCCCTGGATAATGCCAGTAGAGCAATTTTTTTTTTCCAAAAAATCTATGACCACTATTGGCATGTCTCTATGTTTTCCTTTTTCCCATAAATTAATTATGAAAAGAGATATGAACATTCAAAATCCTAAAAAATTGCCAGATTTTCCGCTGTGTTCAAATAATCAGTAAACAAATTTGACGAGATTATATAAAAAAGGAAAACATAGGAACACGGCCCATGCCTTTTTTTATTTTTTAAAGGAAAAAGTAGTGAAATCGGTTAAGTTTTGGAGGACTAATCAGGGGACTACGAATCGTTGATTTTGTACCATTTTTAAGGTATTTTCGGTCCAAGCTGCAGTTGTCTCCTTCGCGCTCTGTAACTCTGTTGTGGGCACTGTGCGACAGCAATAGATTTTACAAATACCTATTTTTCAATTCTCCAGCCCTTGCTGTTTCCTCTTAACACATATTATTTTTATCCATGGCACCATCTAGTAGTAGGGATTGAAAAGACCCTATTTTGATATTGATTGTGTGATTTTTCGAATGACATTGAGCGGACGAGAGTGACAAACAATTGCGTTGTCAGTCTGGCGGAACAACGTAAACGTCAAACAACCATCGTATTCGTGCACTTTGAATCGAACGATAGTGTGGACTCTTATCCACTCTCTTGGATCTTAATCCATTTTCATCTTTGTTAAATAGAGTGATTATTGTAATTAAAATTGATAATCGTGATTATAAGGCTGCTGATCAAAGGCGTGTCTACTTATTTCCAAGAAACCTAGTGCGATTACCTGAAGATGAATAATTCTGATATAGGGTCCACGTGCCTTTATATATTTAATCTAACTCTAGTACCTACGTTTGCATTGCCACAACGGGTGTGGAAGCGCTCATGCACTAAACAATTATTACTGCAAGGCTGCCGCATCCTGATGTCAGTTGTCGCCACTTATATCTCACAAAATGTGGTCCAATTTATACAGCTGGGGAGTTTAGGGTGGTCAAATTTTGAGTAAATATTTTACAGATTTTAAAACGTTCAAATTTTATACTTTACGGTTGGCATCTCTTGGAATATAGAAACAATTTGCTTACGTTACAAGTTGTCCTGCTTTGCAATTAAAATTAAGATATAGAAACCCTTACTACCAGTTCATAATAAAGATTTGTCTAATTTACCAATTCCAAGTAAATATACAAAAAACAAACTCATAATTTAATCGTAATAATTAAGAAAAATAATTTAATATCTATATCAGTAACTATTAGGTAGACGGTTCTATGTGAATATTTCTGCTTTATTAACGTTTAGAGAACAATTTAGAGCAGCATCAGCAACAAAGGCACAATGGATTTGTCAGGACACGTGTGGGTTTTTGTTACTGGCCCGAACATTAGGTAGGTACCACGTAAAGAATAGTTCAGGTAAAGTCCGTTAGGTACCAAAAAAAGATTAAAAAGCAATTTATCTTATTATTTTGCAAACAACATTGTAAGAAATTAATAAGAAAGGTCTGGTCTTTTTATTTTTCTCCCACCCTGGGCAGGGCGAGAGGGACTGTCAGACTCGTACTGACGAAAATCCACGGTGTCCTTCAATAGCCCTTTATGTTCCGGGGTCACGATAATGAGATAAGTCCCACGACCCCGGCAGGTTTTGGCCCTCTAGGGGGAGGGGGGGGTCATCAAGATCGAGACCTTTGTTTAAAAATGATAGTCCTAAGGACAGCTGTCTTTGCCGGGGTTGCGGGACATACGTATACCGCGACTCCGGCACACAAAGGGCTACCGAAGGACACCGTGGATTTTAGTCAGTACAAGTCTGACAGTCCCTCCCGCCCTGCCCGGGGTTGGAGGACTCATTTGATGATATTGCCACGTAAAAAAAAAAAAAAAAAAAAGGACAGCTGTCTTTAGGGGTATGGCCTGCTGTATTGCTATTGTGTCTGTGTTTGTGCTCATCATAATTGTCATAACGCTCCTTTTTATCTATAATAGTATGAAGGAAATTCATTCTTACCTAAACAAGTATTACAAAGAACAAAAAAAAAAACGTTTTGGCTTATAGAGATTCCAGCTCAATATATATAGATTTTCGCATTACAATGGATTTCAAAAAGCTTCTTAAGTCCTAACGTATCAGAAACCAAGTATCGAGGTCTGAAAAGTATGAAACAGGCATAAGTTAATCTAGGATTAAAGTCAATCTCATCGAAACTGAAAAAATATTTTACGAGATTTTATTTTACCACTTTTTCGGCACAACAAATCCGTATATTTACACCAAATTACAGCTCTCTAGTACTGTGCGTCTCTGAGCTAAACTGCGGACAGACGGACGGACGGACGGACGGACATGGCGAAACTATAAGGGTTCCTTGTTGACTACGGAACCCTAAAAACTAGGGTCAAAAGCAAAGCCATTTCACATAAAAAAATAGATAGTGCTTTGATTAAAAACTCTGTCTCGCATCTTAAAATACTGAAACAATTATTGTTTTTAGTAAACGTAATCTGTAATTATAGAAGACTAAAATTGTAATTAGCAAATACGTTTCTATATAAACCTATTTTAGTACCCAACAGCAACATGATTTTCTTCATTTTTCTTCTTTAGAAATCTCTCCCTAAAAAAAAAAACTAAGGCGCACGACCGGACTCGACGCGCCGCCGCCGCCGCGACGCCGCCGCCGCCGTGAAAATATACCGGCTACGCCACCGCCGTGGAATTGGCCATCGGCGCTCATATCTACTACGGAGTCATACGTAGCCGCATCACAAAAATGTTTAACCGCGTGCCCTTTTGCCTGCCCACAGGCACTGTTATAATGTCTGTCGAATTGACAGTTGATCCGTAGTTTATTTTAATAAAACTTAAGAATTGGCGATTCGTTATAACAGAAGAATGCTACAATGTTATTTATTAAATACTAGGTTCTGCCCGCGACTTCGTACTCGGATTCTCTTGCTTATGCCAGTGACAACGGGGTCGACAAAATCGAAGATCTAAAAGGTCTGATGTGAAATTCTTAGAGCCTGGGGACGGGAAAACAACGGGACGCGCGAGACGATTCCAGACGTTCCAGATCTTTCATTTTTGTAAGTCAAAAGGAAATGCTCATCAGACTAAACAGCTCTTGCTAAGACGTGATTCCTATATTTATGTTATACGAGTAGTGTAGCTAGGCTCTTGGAGTTCCACAGCAGGTGTTCCAGATCTCAATTTTCATACGTAAACAGAGAGTGGTCATTAGGATGAACAACTCATGCTAAGACATCATTCCTATATACATATGTTATAGTGTAGCTGGGCTCTTGGAGTTTTACATCAGGTATTCAAGATCTTCAATTTTTATACGTCAACAGAGACTGCTCATCAGGCTGAACAATTCTGCTAAGACGTCATTCCTGTATATGTTATAGTGTAGCTGGGCTCTTGGAGTTCCACATCAGGTGTTCCAGATCTTTAATTTTTATACATCAATAGAGAGTGCTCATTAGGCGATGTCATTCCTAAATTATGTTATAGTGTAGCTGGGCTCTTGGTGTTCCACATCAGGTTTTCAAGATCATCAATTTTTATACGTCAACATAGACTGCTCATCAGGCTGAACAACTTTGCTAAGACGTAATTCCTGTATATGTTATAGTGTAGCTGGGCTCTTGGTGTTCCACATCAGGTGTTCCAGATCTTCAATTTTTATATGTCAACAGAAAGTGCTCATCTGGGTGAATAACTTTGCTGAGACGTCATTCCTGTATATGTTATAGTGTAGCTGGGCTCTTGGAGTTCCACATCAGGTGTTTCAGATCTTCAAATTTATTCTCTCAGCAGAAAATGCTCATCACGTGAAACAATTTTTGCTATCGCACCATTTTTGTATCTCTTATAGTTTAGCTGGTCCATTGCGGTTCTGCACCAGGTGTTCAAGTTTCCAAGATAAATTATAGCCTATGTGTTGGCCAGACTTAATACCTATACAACAAAAAAAAAATCATTCAAATCCGTCCAGTAGGTACTTTTTGAGTTTATCCCGGACATACATACAGACAAACAGATAAACAGACAAACAGACAAAAATTCTAAAAACTATATTTTTGGCTTCGGTATCGATTGTAGATCACACCCCAAGTATTCTTTAAAAAAAATATTCAATGTACAGTTTTGACTTTCCTACTATTTTATTATATGTATATAGATATATAGATGTTGATGTTTCCACAACTAGAACGCACCACGCCTTTCTGTATCAGAGGACGTGCCAGATGTGTCGAATTTCCATCACGCAGTCAGTAGATGTCATTTGTTTTCAAAATTTTGCACGAGTTTTCAGTATTTGAGACGTAAAGTAAACTGGAACTTAGGCAATTTCAATTTGACAATTTTCAAGGAAAAAATTAGTGCCTTCCTCGCACACCAGAGGCGCTGTTCCATTTTTTCATACAAGAAACGCTGTAAATACTGTAAAGTAAAAGAGTGAAAATTCGTGCTAAGGGTACTGTTTAGTTTGTCAGTTAAGCTATTGTACAACAAACAGGCGAAGCGAATGCGATCCGAAGCGTGTTTATTTGTAATTTATGGAACTGTTTGAATCCAGTCACATAGAAAAGCAAAAGCAATCCGATAGTCTACGTCATACCGTGTGCAAACAAAATCGCCCCGCTTCGCGTTCGCCACGCCTGTCTGTTTGACAATAGCTTTTTTAGAGTATCGAAAAATAATGAATACGCACGCATTGTGTTTTTTTTAATCATTGAATGTTGACAGAAGAAAGATAAAACGCTTCAAAATTCGGGATTCCGCTTGTGTCGTCATAACGCCTGTATAATTATACCGACCGAGACACGTTTTTTAATTTTAGAAGCTTTGTATCTTTGTCAATGGTTTGTGTAACAAAAGAAAAAATACGTGTGATTTTTTTAAAATAATCTATCTTTCGGACGAATACATTTTTTGAGTAAAATATAATAATAATCTCAGATCAAAGAAATAGGCAGATAGAGCGCTCAGAACACGCGAGTGTCTCCACCAAAGTTAATCAAAAAATTGAATTACATTCCATAATGTTTTCTTTGTTTTTGAGAACAACTTTTACGATGGTTAAAGACACGAGACAGCATATTTTGGCAAAAAACAACAACTACGCGCAGCTTGGTACGACGACGCGTACACGTTTGTATAACATTTTGATTTTGTAATAACTTTGGTGGACCCACTCGCGTGTTCTGAGCGCTCTATCTGCCTATTTCTTTGATCTGAGATAATAATAAAACAATTAGCACAGCATTTTGCAACAATGAGATTATATTACATTATCGTGATTAAACCATAAAATGAAAACGTTTGCTTTTAACTTTAATTATCATATTTGCACCGTAGATAATGTAAATTAAAACGGTGTGACCCTCCAAGCTTTACACAAATGTGTTCGCCTGCAAATTGTTTTAAAACAAGATAGCGAAAGGTCAGAGGATTTTATGCTCAGGCTTAGATTGGTTAACAAATGCGAGGTGACTACAATTGGAAGTTGCTTTAATAGTATTTGGGTAACCTGGGGGGTTGCAGAGAGGGAGATGGCGCTAGACGAATTGTACAGCTCTATCACTTTCACTAGCCGAACAAGCTTAGTTTTAAGACGTTGTCATACGAGTACTCTCTAAAAAACAGTGCCTTCTTTAACCAATAGGAGGCCCTTTGAACATTGGACACTGTTTTTGTAAGACGTGGCAGGCCTATGTAAAATAAAGACAAAATCGACTTCAATAATACTCCGCCTCCGATGGAATATAAAATTGTAGGCTGAGATTGAATATATTCCTCCAAAGGATTATATTATTGTTTAGAACGCGCGAATTCTTGTAACCGCTTGAGGCAGCCCTACGTGATCGATGAGAATGTAATTATTATCTATACTTCTATACTAATATTATAAAAGGTAAAATTTGTTTGTAGCGCTTTGTAAGTTTGTATGTAGGGGGTAATCTAGTAATGAACCGATTTTAAAATTGTTTCACTGGTAGAAAGCTACATTATCCGTGAGTGCTATAGGGTATAAATAAAGATATCATGGATATCAGCTGAAATATTTCAACTTTTTGTACTAAGCCGGGCGGAAAAAAATTGCTTTCCAACACAGTTATTAGCATGCGCTGCCTTCCACAGTTCTATATACCTTGAAAACAATGTATGGCAAAAAAATCCGCTTTGAATAGTTCTACAATGTCCGCGACACCATATTTTAATCTTTTACTAATTTTAGCAGATATAGCAGCTTTTAAGTTACATAAAAGTTATTTTCGAAGTACTTGCCTTTGGACGATTTTTTACACAACAAAACATTAAACCTTATCAAAAAAATATTATTATGATCACAATAACATCATAAAGATACGATTTGCCTCAAAAGTACGTCAATTGGTACTTAGTTTCGAAGATAACATAAAATTACTAAATAGCAAAATGCCGCCGTCCATTCATGAATCGCATTAGAAGTATTAGAACATGCTTTGTACGGACGTTTTATCCATTTACCTATAGATGGCGTCAAAAAACATGAAATAAAGTGTTGGCCTTTATAATAAATTATAGGTACTACTTCGTTCTCATTCTTCGAGTTCGAAGCTGTTGTATTTCTGTTTTTGAGATATCGGAAAGTTTCAACGATTGTTTTTCATGCCAAAAAGGAAATCACAACATTTCGTCAGACATCCCAAACAAGAGCAGATCCTGCCGGGTTGCTGGACATACGTATACCGCGACTCCGGCACACAAAGGGCTACCGGAGGACACCCAGGATTTTAGTCAGTACAAGACTGAAGTCCCTCCCGCCCTGACCGGGGTTTTAGGACTCATTTGATGATTTTGCCACATAACAAAAAAATAAAAGACAAGAGCAGATCGAGAAACGCCGTTCGGAAGAGTCTGCTCTTGAAAATCATCAGCGCCTCTCGAAAATAGAGAAAAATTTCGCAAGCACGCGCTTGGGAAAGCTCCGAGCGTTTACAGCGGCTTGCTAACCAAAGCTGGAGAACATCGCAGGTTTTCGGGAATCTAGCGCTGAACGCAGCGTCTCAGTGATTTAAGGCAGCATATCTCTGCAACAAGGGATAGGGAGTCTAGCGCTGAGCGCTCGCAGAGGCTCGCTAGCGAAAGCGTGAACACATCTCAAACCCCTACTCCAGAATCTAACGCTGACCGTACGCAGCATCTCAGTGGCCGAGGCAGCATGTCTCTGCAACAAGGGATGGGAAGTCTAGCGCTAAGCGCTCGCAGCGGCTCGTAACCAAAGAGTATGAACATCGCAAGCCCGTGCTCGGGAATCTAGCGCTTACTATGCGCAGCGCCTAACAACAGAAAGACCGCGGGCAGTTACAGTTAGTACAGTATAAATAAAACAAAACCGTCCTCTTTAGTTTAAATTAGCACAAGTACTAACCGAACCACATCATTTGCATCACGTAGATAATGTAATTAAAACGAAGTGTGACGGGTCCAAGCTTTACACAAATGTGTTCGCCTGCAAATTGTTTTAAAACAAGATAGCGAAAGGTCAGAGGATTTTATGCTCAGGCTTAGATTGGTTAACAAATGCGAGGTGACTACAATTGGAAGTTGCTTTAATAGTATTTGGGTAACCTGGGGGGTTCCAGAGAGGGAGATGGCGCTAGACGAATTGTACAGCTCTATCACTTTCACTAGCCGGAACAAGCCTGGTTTTAAGACGTTGTAATACGAGTACTCTCTCAGTTACAGTGCCTTCTTTAACCAATAGGAGGCCCTTCTGAACATTGGACACTGTAAGTCTGTAAGACTGTGGCAGGCCTATGTAACATGCATGTGAGACAAGTTAATCGACTTCAATAATACTCCGCCTCCGATGGAATATAGTCTTCCATTGTAGGCTGAGATTGAATATATTCCTCCAAAGGATTATATTATTGTTTAGAACGCGCGCAAATTCTTGTAACCGCTTGAGGCAGCCCTACGTGATCGATGAGAATGTAATTATTATCTATACTAATATTATAAAGAGGTAAAATTTGTGTTTGTAAGTTTGTAAGTTTGTATGTAGGGGGTAATCTCCGGAAGTAATGAACCGATTTTAAAAATTGTTTCACTGGTAGAAAGCTACATTATCCGTGAGTGCTATAGGGTATAATTATAAAGATATCATGGATATCAGCTGAAATATTTCAATTTTTGTCTAGCCGGGCGGAAAAAAATTGCTCTTCCAACACAGTTATTAGCATGCGCTGCCTTAACAGTTCTATATAATTGAAAACAATGTATGGCAAAAAAAATCCGCTTTGAATAGTTCTACAATATAAAGTCCGCGACACCATATTTTTATCTTTTATATTTTAGCAGATATAGCAGCTTTTATGAGTTAAGAAAAGTTATTTTCGATGTACTTGCCTTTGGACGATTTTTTACACAACAAAACATTAAACCTTATCGAAAAAAATATTATTATGATCACAATAACATCATAGAGATACGATTTGCCTCAAATAGTACGTCAATTGGTACTTAGTTTCGAAGATAACATAAAATTACTAAATCGCAAAATGCCGCCGTCCATTCATGAATCGCATTAGAACATGCTTTGTACGGACGTTTTATCCATTTACCTATAGATGGCGTTGTGAAATAAAGTGTTGGCCTTTATAATTATAGGTACTACTTCGTTCTCATTCTTCGAGTTCGAAGCTGTGGTATTTCTGTTTTTGAGATATCGGAAAGTTTCAACGATTGTTTATCATGCCAAAAAGGAAATCACAACATTCTCGTCAGACATCCCAAACAAGAGCAGATCCTGCCGGGGTTGCGGGACATACGTATACCGCGACTCCGGCACACAAAGGGCTACCGGAGGACACCCAGGATTTTAGTCAGTACAAGACTGACAGTCCCTCCCGCCCTGACCGGGGTGGGAGGACTCATTTGATGATTTTGCCACATAACAAAAAATAAAAGACAAGAGCAGATCGAGAACGCCGTACGGAAGAGTCTGCTCTTGAAAATCATCAGCGCCTCTCGAGGAATAGAGAAAATATTTCGCAAGCACGCGCTTGGGAATCCAGCTCCGAGCGTTTACAGCGGCTTGCTAACCAAAGCTGGAGAACATCGCAGGTGCTCGGGAATCTAGCGCTGAACGTGCGCAGCGTCTCAGTGATTTAAGGCAGCATATCTCTGCAACAAGGGATAGGGAGTCTAGCGCTGAGCGCTCGCAGAGGCTCGCTAGCGAAAGCGTGAGAACATCTCAAACCCCTACTCCAGAATCTAACGCTGACCGTACGCAGCATCTCAGTGATTTAAGGCAGCATGTCTCTGCAACAAGGGATGGGAAGTCTAGCGCTAAGCGCTCGCAGCGGCTCGCTAACCAAAGAGTATGAACATCGCAAGCCCGTGCTCGGGAATCTAGCGCTGAACATGCGCAGCGCCTAACAACAGAAAGACCGCGGGCAGTTACAGTCAGTACAGTATACAATTAAAACAAAACCCTCCTCTTGGTAGTCAGGTCAAATAAATCATAGCACAAGTACTAACCGAACCACACTCATAATTTCATCACAAGTTAAAATATTTACTGCCCAACGAAGTGGGCACGGGTCAGCTAGTTTATTATAATAATACTATCAACATTCATATTATTATACGAGTATGTAAATTACTTATGAAAATATTTACATTATCATGTTTTAGTTTAGTTTTCACATTCCTAGACAGAGGGACCTGGCGATGTTGAGTTAATGCCTGCCGGGCAAAGGAACAGAGTGAAGACTTTCTCAAAAAAGACATGACTAGCTCGTGTACGTGGACTATAGTAGCCATCTACGGATCTCAGAAGAACATAAATAAGACATGAAATTTCGCCCGAACAAGAAAGCGACGAATGATGTTGCGCTGCCGTGTTGAAATTGCTTTATCTTTATGGAAGTTTTTTTTTTGTTAAATCCTTCTACAACTGAGTTACACAAACTTACTTTAAGTACAGTAAGTAACGGATACCTTCGAGGTATACATAAAAAGTATATCGCCAGCATCACTACATAGTATAAAACTAGTCCCTAAGTCCCTATGTCCCTTTGTATGCTTAAATCTTTGAAACTACGCAACGGATTTTGATGCGGTTTTTAATAGATATAGTGATTCAAGAGGAAGGTTTTTGTGTATAATAACATCCGTTAAATAGTGGAGAACTACTGTTATTTTTGAGGTTTCTAATGTGATGTCGTAAATAATTACATTTTTTCCGCTTACATTGCAAACGCAGGCTTGAACCCTACGAGTTTTATCAAAATAATGTACTAAGTATTGTACACATTGAAAAGGTCTACAGAAAAGTCCGTGATGGTATATGTCTATCTCTTATGGATAACCCACAATAACTTTTTTTGTCATTTACTTTTTACGACAAATAATGGCTAATTTTTGAAGCGATTTTAACCAATACAGTATTAATCTTTAACCAATTAAATACCTTGAATACATTGTACATTTAATATAGATCTATATGGCACTTACACCGTATGATTTAAGTGAATATTTTCGAAGATATTACAGATTTAAAAATGCGGGACGTGGCGTTTGCGGCGCGGGCGGTACCGGCCGGCCGCCCGGTGCGGCAAGAGCGACTTTGTTTTATACTATGTAGTGATTCTGTAATATGTTGTAAAAATAAAATAAATAGTTAAAAATGTAAAAAGTAAATAAGTAAAAATGTAGTGTATGAATTTAGATATTCCAAAGATAGCAGGAAATCTTCATGGTATAGGGAAAGGGGGATTGTTTTACTCCAAATTTAACGCGTGCGGGCCACGGGCAGTAATTAATAAATCAAAACTACTGGATCGATTTTAATCACATAGGCTATATATTTTATACCCGTGCGAAGCCGGAGCGGGCCGCTAAGTTTTTATATACAACGTTCACAGTTTTTCTGTAGTGTATTTAGTATCAGCATTGCACCCGTGCGAAGCCGGGGCGGGTCGCTAGTTGTATTATAAATCTATTAATCAACGATCTACCAGCAAAACCGTCCGGCCGTCCGGGATGCCTATTTCCAAAGCCTATACCATTTCAGTCACGAGTCAAACTGTAATCGATTAGCTTTTGTTTGTGCATATTTCTCAACAAAACCTAATCTATCTCAGTAAAAAACTTGACTCAAATAGATTAGCTTTTGGAATTGATATTTTCAATGAAAATGCACGGACAAAACCTAGTTCTATATAATTCATATCACTCGAATAGCTAGACTTTTGGCGAGTTATTTTAAAACATTACGTACGAACAAAACCTTGTCGAGTAGAGGCTCACTAGCTATATGAGTAAATTTACCTCGGAATTTAACTTTTCTTAAATTTTATAGTACTACTTGATTATCGTAAATACGACTGTGGGCACCCCGAACCGGTTTATTTTTTTTTAAACCACCCAAAAGTAGGAGCACCGCGAAGCGGTGCTCCGTCGACGTTTTCTAACATTTTACTTAGTTTAGTGAAATTACATGATCTCTCACTTTATATTAGTATTTTTTGTCATAATTATCACTAGATACTTTTCTTGATAATTGGATTTCGTGAAATCCCTGATTTCCTCATTTCACTGCGATATGTATAAACAAAACCTAGTCTTTTTTTTTAGAGTATGGCTCGTGCGGGACTAAAATGGTATAGATTTTGTCCGTGCATTTTCTTTGAAAATATCAAAACAAAACCTAATCTATTTGAGTCAAGTTTTTTACTGAGATAGATTAGGTTTTGTTGAGAAATATGCACAAACAAAAGCTAACCGATTAGAGTCCGACTCGTGACTGAAATAGTATAGGCTTTGGAAATACGCGTCCGGGATGCCCCAATTATGGTTTTGATCCGAAAAAGCGGTCAAGTAACTTTTTTATTTCATTATTCGATACGGTAAACTATTTTGAATGTAAGAGTAGGTCTTCCGTGTATCAAGTGTCCTCTGATTCAGAATAACAACAATTAAAAAAAATCTCAACTTTCACGACGTGCATATTTTTAGGACCATTTAAGCCGGATTTACATTACAAAACTAGTTGCACTTGCATGAAAGTACTTTCATGACACTAATTTCACCAGTAATTTCACGTGTAAACGTTCAGTTTTACAGTGCATGCATTACTTTCGTGATACTGAATTACTTTCATGCTATGCGCATATTTTTTGTGAAACTAGTTTCATGCAACTACTTTCATCATGTAAATACGACGCGAAAGTAGTGTCGCGACAGCACCTGCTTTGAGTGGACGTGTGGTATTTTAAATTAAAACGATTTTTAACCATACGAAAGTAATTTGCATAGCTTTTAGCATCATCTGCTAATTCAGAGATTAACTGTGTTGCACCCAGATGCTTTTTTTCAAGTTTTTGCGTCGAGTAATTCCATAATGAGACTAGACAATGGAACTAAAGACGTTGGTGGATTTATCAACGTATTTTTTCCGAGATAAATTTTAAATTTATTTTATATTTTATCATTTCTACAACGACGCTTTGCATCATACATGAAATACAGCTTTGATCTTGACAGAGCCAGTATCTCCGCGATACTGGTAATTTCACGACACAAAAAATTAAACGAAAGTATACTTTCACATGTGCTGAAACTAGTTTTACGAAACTAGTTTTATCAGGCATGACACTACTTTCGTAATGTAAATGCGGCTTTATTCTCAGATCAAAAAAATAGCATTTATGCATCAACGAGAGAGTTACTAATTATGCCAACGTCAGAGATGTCACAGCTAAGTCCACAGCGTTGATTGATGATGTCTTGTAAAAGTCTTTAGTGAAGAACTCGCTAAATTGTTTTCAACAGGGAAGCGTTTAGTACGAGATACTCATCAGCTTTGAGAGTAAAAAGTTGAGGCACGCCACGGAAACCTCTCGAAGTTACAGTAATCTTATCTTAACCAAATGTTAATGAAGAAGACGGTCAGAGGTAATTAGTGCAAGTTTACAGAAGTTAGCCTCTTCCCCAGAGTTTCGGATGAACTTGTGAGGCTTATCATAATTCTGTTACAGGAATTCCGAACTGACTTACACCAGTAGATTAGGTTAAAGGTACCTGTAAAATGACCTTCGGATTAAATCAAATGGTCCTCATCACTTGCTAAGGATTTCTCTATCTAAACTCTTTAGAAGTTGATTTGTAATCCAACTGGATGCGATTAAAATACCAATATTTTGCAGCAACTGCCCATGTCGCCTTTACATTGGCACAACTCGGCTTTCGGGCCATTGCATTCCTGAAGACTCTCAAAGACTATTGCACTATAAAGACAACAGACCGCCGAAGGAAACGACTTAACGTGCTTTCCGAGATATACTAAGTAAGTATACATTGGACTGTCACCTATCCTCATCACCCATTCAGGTCGGCCTATATGGGTGTTACTATAGAGACCTCTTAACGCGATCCAGTTCTGGCTGTGGGAAAGAGAAAGAGCTATACAAGTCGTCTAGCGCCATCTCTTTCCCACAGCCTAAAGACTCACGCTTAAAGAGTTCATGGTTGGCCACCAAGCTCATTGTGATAAAGTGTTATAATCAAAATATTTAGATTTTTTTTTGCAATAATGATTTATTTCTCTATATGTTGGCGACCAGCAACCAACCTCTTTATTAAGTACCTTTAAGTTTCTTTTTTATTGAATTTATGCTTTTGTTTTGCATTGTGTCATGCTAAAAAAGTCCTGGAAAAAATGTGGTAGCTAGAAGCAGCTCGATTAAATAAATTGGTAAAAAGTGTGTGTGCCGTGTGTTTTCTTATGCAAACGAGCCATCCTCATCATTGGTGTCAGAAGTGAACGGCTAGAAGACACTGAAAATGCCCACCACAAGATCACAAACAAAGGCCATGACGGAGAATGTACCAGGTATCGTTCCAACAGGTGCTCAAGAGAGCGGAGCCTCCATTAAAGGCGTCATCACGCCGGCCCCGTTCTGCGCCAACCCTAACCGCAGTACCTCGTCGAGCATGAGCATCGAGCCACAGAGTGCACGCTCAGGCCACTCTAGCATCACATTAAAAGCAGAAATCCTGACCGCCAAGGCGGAGCACGCTCGCCGCCAATTGGAACGGGAAAACGCCGTTGCCGAGTTAGAATTACAGGCGAAGCTCGCCAGTATCCAGGCCAACTCTACACAAGCAGGTTCCTGTCACTCTGGCGGCTCCAGATCGCAGCTCAGAGTTGAAGAGTGGTTAGTGAAATCATTACCTAAGCGAGGTACGAGTAATAAAGCCCATTCACTTGTCAACAGGGTGGCAAACAAGCCGACGTTTTCCAGCGCCGCACTACGGGACCTGCCGCGATCGATGCCCGCTACAGTTCACGGAGATGGTCCAGTGACAGTAAAACATCATCCCTTAGATGCATTGAACCCTGCCTGCGGTACTCGCCCTGTCCACAACTACGTGCCACCGCGCCAGACTGCTCACCCGCCGACGTACCCAGCCGTCGCCGGTACATCGACTCGCCCTGACCCCTGTGTCTGTACGCTGCCTATGGGTGCGTACTCATCAGTTGAGCCAGCCGAACATACACCACACGCACTAGGTTCAGGCACACTTAATAAAGATAAAAATTGTTGCTACAAAAATAAAAATCATAGCCCAGATCTAGGTATATCATTTAATCGGCTGGTCGACGCTATTACAGGCACAGGGAAGAAGACAACAAAGGTTTGTGATATAACTAAGTTTGATGGTCGCGTCTCGGATTGGTTTCACTTCAAGAAGTCATACGAACAATCCAAGGTGCACTTTTCCCCTAGCGACAACATTTCTCGACTTGGCGCGGCGCTGCACGGAGCTGCCAGAGAGGCCGTCTCCATCAGACTAATAGTAGCTGACGACCCGGAGGAAATCGTCCAAGCGCTAGAGACCAGGTTCGCTCAGCCGGAAGTTATCGTACTACACCAGATCTCAGAGGTAAAAGCCCTTCCTAAAATAAGTATGTACGAGTCTGCGCGAGAGTTGAATATTTTTGCCTGTCGAATCAGAAATTGCGTCGAGATCATCCGCTTGCTCGATCTGCC
Organism: Agrotis segetum; assembly: GCA_036375495.1. Lineage (NCBI taxonomy): Eukaryota > Metazoa > Arthropoda > Insecta > Lepidoptera > Noctuidae > Agrotis > Agrotis segetum. The sequence goes on from JAQSVV010000054.1 coordinate 711,314, forward strand.
CGAGCACCTTGCTTCACCAGACCTCCTCAACATCATTTTAGGCAAATTAACTCCACTCCTCAGGTCTAAATGGAGAGATTTTGCATCGTCGAGGGTTGGCAAAGGTAAGTTTAAATTTGAAATTTTGGCCGATTTCCTAGAAAATGAGGCGAAATTACAAATTAAATTTGATGTCATAGTGTCAGATCCAACATTTGTCAAAAGTCAGTGTCAATCCGTCAAAACAGTCAGAGACAAAACCTACGCAATCGCGACAGAATCAAACACGTCAAAGCTGAAAAGTTTTTATTCCTGCCAGTACTGTCATGCCGGTACGCAAGAGGTTAGCGATTGTGAAGTTTTTAAATCGCTGTCTCTGGACGATCGGTGGCAATGGGTGATTGAGAACAAGGTCTGCCGTAGATGCCTTAAAAAAGGTTCTCACCAATATCGCCACTGCAAGAAGAAGTGTGAGTTCGTAGGCTGCCCGGTTGAGAGGCGGCACCACACCCTCTTACATAGAGCCCAACCTGTAACGACAGCTCATGTTGAGGTACACTCAGCCGCTGAAATCGTAGATCCCAAGGTGCAGAAGCCAAGTGCGTCTAAGGAAGAGCAGCAATCGGTCACCGTGGCCCACAACTCTACTCCGTTGAAATCATCCTGCCTTAAGCCACTCCTCAAGGTTTTACCAGTCACTATTTCCGGACCTCTGGGATGCGTTAACACGTATGCCTTACTTGACGACGGGAGTTCCGTGACTCTATTGGACCAATCTGTAGCAGACTCGGTGGGAGCTGAGGGCCCTATGTGTAGGCTGAATATTGACTGCATTGGCGGATTGAGCACGCAGGCCGACGTGAGTTATGTTAATATCACAATAAAGGGTCGATTTGGCAAGGACAGCTTTGACATCAGAGCACGAACCATTCCCAACTTAGGCATCAAAGGGCAGGCCGCGCGTTTAGGCGACGTCGCCAGGTATGATTATTTATCTGATTTAGTGGACGTTGTGTGTTATGATGATGCGAAGCCCATGTTGTTGATAGGTGCAGACAATTGGCACGTATCACTTCCTTCTGAGGTCCGCCACGGCACTCGTGAACAACCTGCGGCCGCTCGCACCCCGCTTGGGTGGGTCCTCTACGGTTATATTTGTAGCAGATCTAACGCTGCCACTTCAGTTAATCATATTTCTGTCGCTGTCGATAACGATTCTTCGCTGGACAACCTGATCAAAGAATACTTTCAGCTGGACTCTATAGGAATAACGAAGGTAGACCATCGTAGCGCTAGCGAACAACGTGCTTTAAACATTCTAGAGGAGACTACCAAGCGCCTAGATTCTGGCAGGTACGAAGCGGGCCTTTTATGGCGCGATAATATTACTATCGTCCCTAAAAGCCGCGACCTGGCTTTATCTAGATTTGCTAACCTCGAGCGCAAGATGGCTAAGGACGGTACTTATGCCGATACCTACAAGCAAAATATTCAAGATATGATCAGCAAAGGGTACGCTGAATTATGCTCGGGTCCACCGTCCGGCCAGATCCCGTGGTATCTTCCACATTTTGGAGTTACCCACCCACACAAAAAGAAGCTGCGAGTTGTCCACGATGCAGCGGCGAAGTGCGCAGGTGTCAGCCTCAATTCGCTTTTGCTGACTGGACCCGATCTACTCCAGCCGCTTCTTAGCATCGCCATGAGGTTCAGGGAAGGCCGGTCGCCTTGACGGGAGATATCAGGGAGATGTTCCCGCAAATTAAAATTAGATCCGAGGATAGGGACTCCCAACGTTTTTTATGGAGAGATAGTCCCGACTTGCCGCTCCAAGAGTTCCGTATGTCCTCGATGATATTCGGCGCAGCGTCTAGCCCATGTACCGCGCTATGGGTAAAAAACAAAAACGCTAGTCAATTTCAGTCGCGATATCCGGACGCCGTGCGGTCTATCGTCGAAGACCATTACATGGACGATTTTTTAGGGAGTTTTGACAGCATCAGCGAGGCGGCAGAGAGAGCATTTGAAATATTGTCCATACATAAAGCGGCTTGTTTCGAGATGCGTTCTTGGGTTTCGAATTGTAAGGAAGCCCTAGCGTTAATCCCTGCTGACTTATATGCGACAGATACTATTACTGAGGTGAGTTTAGGTCCGACGTCTCCCTCACAAATTCGCGTATTAGGTCTTACGTGGAACGTTAACGAGGACAAGCTTCATTTCGTCAAGAATCTTCCAAAAGTCCCTACTAAGTATACAAAACGTTCAACATTGTCCCTACTAATGTCCATCTACGATCCCTTAGGTTTTCTAGCTCCTGTTATTATGAAAGGCCGCGTACTATTCCAGAAAACCTGGAAGTTGGGCATTGATTGGGATCAGACCTTGCCGGTTAATCTGATCGAAGATTGGAAAAGTTGGTTGCTCGAAATTCAAAATTTAAGCAACAGTTCCGTTCCTCGATGCTATTTTCGTGACACCGGGCGCATTAAGAATGTCCAACTTCATGTATTCAGCGACGCCAGTGAACGCGCATACTGCTGCGTGGCCTACTGGCGCTTTACAGATGACAATGACAACGTAACTTTATCCCTAATAGGGGGAAAGGGTAGGCTGGCGCCTCTAAAACCCGTTTCTATCCCAAGATTGGAGCTTCAGGCTGCCCTGATTGCTTCGCGTTACAGCACTTATGTGACTGAAGCGCACAGACGAAAACCTAATCAAGTTTATTTTTGGACGGATTCTCTAACCGTTCTGAAGTGGCTTCGTAGCGACGTCAGCACATTTAGAGCCTTTGTTTCTTTCCGGTTGGGAGAGATAGCTGAAACAACGAAAATTCAGAGTTGGAAATATGTCCCCACGGCTTTAAACGTCGCAGACGACGCTACGCGAGACATTCATAATTTCACAACTTCATCGCGTTGGTTCACAGGACCCACGTTTCTCTTGTCTCCACCCTCTGAGTGGCCATGTGAACCAACGTGTGCTATCCCTCCGGTGACCGAAGAACTGAAACGAGTCTCGGAATCGGTGGGATTGATAGTTGCTTCACCACAACAGCTACCTTTACCGGTAGTAGTGGATCACCAACGCTTTAGCAGTTGGACCCGGTTACTTCGCGCCACAGCGCGAACCCATCAGTGTTTAGACAAGTTTCGTTCAATTTTGCGCCCAAATTCTAAATTTTCTCAAAGCGCACTTCGAGATGCTCGCAACCTTTTCGCCCTTTCCGTTGAGGACCTCAACGTTGCTGAGCTTCACTTGTTTCGTAAAGTTCAACAAGATTCCTTTCCCGAGGATTTGATGCGCGTTTTAACAGCACGTCCCGTTTCAAGTGATAGTAGGCTTAGGAACCTTTCGCTTTTACTTTGTGAAGACGGGCTCCTTCATCTTTCTGGTCGCACTGCCGTCGCAGAGCATGTAGAGTCACGCCCGATTATCCTAGATGGCCGACATCCTATCGTCAAGCTACTGATATGCTCCTATCACGTCAGATACGCCCACGGACATAATGAACTAGTGGTCAATGAACTGCGCCAAAGGTTCTACGTACTAAGCCTCAGACCAGCCGTCAGAGGAATTTCACAGAGATGCCAGTTTTGCCGCAATCGAAAGGCTAAGCCGGAATCACCACCAGAGGGAGACTTGCCAGAAGCCAGATTAGCACATCACCAGCGCCCCTTTACCCACGTAGGGTTGGATTATTTTGGTCCCCTGAGCGTCTCTATTGGCAGACGCACAGCTAAGAGATGGATTGCACTTTTTACATGCATGACGGTGCGAGCCGTGCATTTGGAGATCGTGGAAAGCTTAACGTCAGACTCCGCCTTGATGGCACTCAGACGGTTCATCGCTAGAAGGGGATGCCCGTCAAGGATTTACTCCGACAACGGGACTTCATTTGTTGGTGCAGCAAAGATGCTGCCAGAACTCTTCAATTTTTGCACAAATAGAAAAATAGAATGGCGATTCATCCCCCCATCCGCACCATTTATGGGAGGCTGTTGGGAGCGGCTAGTCCGTTCGGTGAAAAATACCATCGCCGTGACCTTGAAGGAAAGGACGCCCAAAGAGGAGGTATTAAACACCCTGCTACTAGAGGCGGAATGCATCATTAATTCAAGACCCCTGACACACGTCTCAGTAGATGCGGACGCAGAGTACGCCCTGACTCCTTTCACCTTCTTAATTGGAAGCCCAAGCAGCGAGCCTGAGATTAATGTGTTCGACGACACCGATTTAATCCGACGTGCTAACTGGAGAAAGGCGCAGAGGCTGGCAGACCACTTTTGGCAGCGTTTTGTACGAGAGTACCTGCCCACACTCACACCCAGGAGGCGACTACAGGAGGCTCATCCGTTAAAAGTGGGCGATCTAGTTTTTATCGCAGACGGCACACTACCCAGGAACCAATGGCCCCGAGGGCGAATCACGGCAGTGCACCCGGGAAGGGATGGGGTAGTGAGAGTTGTCGACGTTACCACGAAGGGGGGCGTGCTGCGTCGACCCACTCGCAAAGTGGCGTTGCTAGTCGCCGGCCAGGTTGTCGACGTTACCACGAAGGGGGGCGTGCTGCGTCGACCCACTCGCAAAGTGGCGTTGCTAGTCGCCGGCCAGTAAATTGGTGTTTTCACACCGTCGGGGGCCATGTTGGCGACCAGCAACCAACCTCTTTATTAAGTACCTTTAAGTTTCTTTTTTATTGAATTTATGCTTTTGTTTTGCATTGTGTCATGCTAAAAAAGTCCTGGAAAAAATGTGGTAGCTAGAAGCAGCTCGATTAAATAAATTGGTAAAAAGTGTGTGTGCCGTGTGTTTTCTTATGCAAACGAGCCATCCTCATCACTATACTTAACGGAATCTCTGTGCCAAAGTTGGGAATATTAAGGTTGTTTCACACGTACCACATCCACAACACTAGGGCTGCACATATTTTATAAATATTGAAATGAGAAATAAATAAGTAGTACCTAGAATTTACAAGAGTAGGCTGGTACCATCAGGTGCAACCAGCCGCTAGATCATGCGGTTGGTAATTGAAACAAATGAAAATGAAATTGTTAAATAATTTGTTTTGATGTTATGTACTTGGTACCTCAACGCAACTGTAAAAGCGGCCACTATACACACGTAACCACTGATTGACCACCTTTTGTCCCTGCTATATGGTGTGGTTTTGGTACGTGTGGAATCAACCTTAGATATAACAACGTTTTAAATACCTAATGAGGATAAACATTATCGTTTAATGCCAAAACTTAGGCAGGAACTGGTCTCATAAACCGCAGAAATCTTAATGCGTGTGCTCACGCATTAAGATTTCTGCCTTCTAAGTCAAACCACATAATCACCTATTAATAACCGCCATGAGACATAATATGGAGCTATTCACATAAAATTAGGTTCCCAATAGGTATAACTTAGTTTAGTCTAGATATTGTAAACAACACTAAAATCCTAGAATGTTGTTAAGGTTTGGTAGTTTCAGATAATTAAATTAAACTACAGGGATGAGAAAGAGGATGGTATAAGCTAATTTAAGCTTACATTCATGCTATACAGGGTGAATTTTTCAACAGAGCGTTGATGACTTTATCCGTACGTAACGTTTTTTGATATTCTCTTTGACTATACTTTCGGATATAGCCATCCACGCCTAGTTTAAAAAATCACCCTGTGTAATTGATGGTTGGTTTTTTTAGAATTTGTAAATGCTCAGTGCCGCATAAATGATTTTTTTTTATTAATGATACATTGCAAAAAAAAAGTACGTTGCTAAACGTATAAGGCAATGCTGAAATAGCGTGAAAATTGCACAAAAATGAGTCATAATCTTCTCGATCGCCTTATAAGATGTATTTTCATGTCGGAACATAAATAATTTTCTTTATTTTCTCCATCAACGTACATTACAATCGCATGCGGGCGGCGAGTAAATGGGCGACTCGTTATCCGACCATGGACCATACTCGGCTCGACAGCGCGTTGTGTTCCAAGCGCGCCTCAAAGAGTGTCAGCATAATGACGGGGCCCCCTTTAAAGGGCCAAAGCCTGCCTAGGCCGCGCGACTCACAAATTACCGCGACCCCGGTCCGGACCCCGACGTGAAGAAGACCCTGGATTTTAGTCAGTACGAGTCTGACAGTCCATCCCACTCTGCCCTTGGTGGGAGGACTAATTTTATGATTTTACCACGCTAAAAAAAGGTACTATACAATTACTCGACGGCATCTATCAGAAGCACAAAGTTCTGTTGACGTTTTCTATCCGAAATTGTATAACTATTTTCTCTTACATGGACTCCTGGAGCTGCCTCAGAGATTAGAACTTTGCGGTCATTATTACTGAAAGTAATGGGCGATTCATAATCTGTTAATCACTACACAACCGAACCGTCAACCACAAATTAATATTAATGTCTAACCCAGTTGAATTTCAATTGTTAGTCCGAAAATGACTAAAGTGCTGACCAATGAGCGTTCAGCAATTTAAACTCCTGTTAATTTTTGTCCAATCACCGATCAGGAAAGTTTTGAAACTAATTAACGACTATTGCGGTCCGTACAGTTCAAAAATTAAGTGAACGCATGTTGACAGCGTCAATTAATTGAAAATCTAATTGGCCGACTGTAAAGGTGCCGGAGACGGTGACAGGAGACTGAGACAGGAGACCGTGACATGAGCCCGCTACAGGAGACCGTGACAGGAGACCGAGACAGGAGACCGCGACAGGAGACCGCGAGCGGAGATTGCTACCGTATCTGTCTCCTGTCGCCGCTCGTACATTGCCTAATGTAAGAATGCTTGTACATGTACACGGCGCATGTAACCCGCGCAAGTGCCACAACATGCGCCGTATACAAGCACCCCGCGGTTAGCTTGATCAAGTAACTTACGCATGTTACTCGCGCGGGTAAACCGCAAACCCGCACCATTACTTGCGCGAGTAGCATGCGCCGTGTATAAGCACCCCACGGGTAACTTGATCAAGTAGCTTGCTCATGTTACTCGCGCGGGTAACTCGCACCTATACTTGCGCGGGTTACATGCGCCGAAGTACCCTTAAGCACTGTCGCGGTCTGGGTCTGTGTCTCCTGTCTCGGTCTCCGGTGCGAACCGCCACCTTTAGAGTTTTGGAAAATATTAGACATGATTATTTTTACTTTGTTAAAATAATGAACATAAAAAAAGATACAAACGTATTCAAATTCGAGAGCATAAGAAAGTAAAAAATGTTTCTTGCTTATTACCAATTTTCTTTGTTAATTTTGTTTTATGCATCAAGAGAAAAAATACGTGTCATTTGCTTTTTTGTTTTATAATTTAGATTTTTTCTTTGATGTCAAATACCTATACTCTGTTTCTTTGAAGCATTCTTTTGTGGTTAACAAAGCATATGTATGTAAGAGAACATCACATGTAAGTAAGAATACATTATTTTAGCTAAGTAATTAAACAAGCACACAAGGAGACGAAGTTTATACATTAAATCGAGCTGGCTTAAAATTTTGTAACTAAGTAAAGCGATTTTCAAGGAATAATAAATTATGTCTATGTAGTAGTTACCCGAGAACAACGACATGTTATTTTAAATCAAAGAATAATATCTTTTTCTATCTAAAATCTATCTTCTATTTACAAATAATTTTGAAGTCGGTAAAAATGGATCACAAAATGTGTTGCTAAGCTCATAACTCGAAAAGGGCTGGACCGATTCGGCTACTTCTTTTTTTCTTGTGTTTGTAACCATCAGCGCCAGGTTTTAGAAGACGAAAATTATCATGTCCACCGGTGAGAAGCCGGGACGGGCCGCCAGTATTTAAATACAATCTGTTCCGAATTCTATGTCGTAAAAAATATCAAGTTCTTATCTCGATGCAATAAAAAATCCGGTTCAATCTCATTTTTTTTCATTGATCGATTTCATTGCGTCGCTCCGACTCATTAGAAGATGAATGTTCCTCATTGACCTAGAATATTTAATTGTATACTTACAAGCTTTATATTTCAAGTAAGTTAAAATATATTTATCAACGACATAATAAGTGGCTTTGCAATTTAAATTGTCCGAAAATTACACAGGTGGCTTACCATGAACTCTTGACGTGATCCTATTTAGGCTGTGGGAAATAGATCGCGCTAGACGACTTGTATAGCTCTGTTTCTTTCTCACCGCCTAAACTGGATCGCGTTAAGAGCTCGTGGTAAGGCTCCTGGTAGGTATGTAAGCTTAGATTGATATCGTTTAATGTAATAATCTGCCTATTATTATCAACCTATTTCTGACGAGAATTTGGTTCCCATTTAAATGGTTACTTAGCGACAAATCTACCTATATACCTACGTGTGTCATAACAATACAGTATAACATTGATAATCCACTAATGAGGCCTTAATTCGTATGATTCCGTAATATCTGTTTTCATTATAACGTGGAAGCTCCATACAATTTTGATTTCAATAAAGCCGAATTATATATCGGTTCAAAAGCGAAAGAGAAGCTGTCTATTATATCTATTCAATACGATAATGGCTTAATCTCCCTAACGACAAGGATTTAACACAAATAAAAGGGACCGAATTTTATCAGTTTAGTCCACGATGTTTTCTTATGCTTATTGTTCAGTTAAATATTCCAATTGAAATTGGTCTAGGCTAAGCTGGAATATTCTATATAATTTTGTCCAAAAAGTGATATTTTACTTGCAAAATACCTAGTGTTTTTTGGATGTAGACGACCTGTTAAAACAGTTGCCTGTTAACGTTAACAATGAATCAGACTTCCTATTATGTTTCAAGAAAATCAGCACAACTTCTCTACTACATAATATATTATTAAACAAAGTTACCTATTTTTTTTGATCTGAGACAATATGTATACCTATACAGTGATTCAAGAGGAAGGTTCATTAATATTGTAAATAGCACCCGTGCGAAGCAGGGGCGTGTCGCCAGTTAAGGAATTATATAAACGCTTTGATTTACGAAAGGGCTTTCAAAAAGTAATGATTAATGAATACAGAGTTAAATCTGTATGTCTACTCGACGTTAATTATCTTGCTAAAGGTGATATCAGACAGTTCACTCGAATGATTGTTCACTCGAGTGAAACTTAATAATTTATTCGGCACTCGTGTTTCATTTTTTGTTCAGACATTTCATTTCGAGTGAAATGTACCGAATGAAAGGTAAAAATGAACAAAAAATGAACCGTCTAAAAGTGCCTTAAGCGCTGACGCTGTCAATAAATAGAAGTGGGAGAGTAAGCTTGGCTGCAGTAAAAGACTATGCATCTTAATGTATAAGTTAAGTACTCGTATGCAATATTTTATAAGCAGAAAACTTTAAATACTCGTAATATTTAGGTGTGTAAACAAAAAAAAAAAAAATACGTGTGACATTCGGGGACTGCTGCGGTAAAGCTATTGCATAGCATTTTTTTTTTATCAACTTATGCAAAAAAAATATCTTTTATTTTTAGGCACTAGATCGAGAGGTGGCTGACCATATCAGCCACCTCGATCAAGTGAAACGTCAAGAAAAAAACCAACACCGTGCCGAAGTCTGTTGAACTGAAACTACGTTAGAAGATGCGGGTTTTTTTTTAGGTTTATTTTCTTTAGGTTAGGTTTATTTTCGTTGTCATGGCAGTCAGGGTCATACGTGGATACCGTACCATATCCGCGGAAGCGGCGTGTGCCCTGGCGGGCTCCCCTCGTGGGACCTAGAGGCGCAGGTACTTGCCGACGTCTACCAGCGAGGGGCAGACCTGCAGGCAGAGACTGGCAGACGTCCGCTACCTGAAGTGGTCACGAGGTGGCGAAGAGAGGCCCAATCCCTAGACCAGTGGAAAGTAAGGCTGGAAGCGCCCAGTGCCGGTCACTGGACCGTGGGGGCGATCCAGGCCAGTCTGGAAAAATGGGTACGCAGGGGACATGGGACCCTGTCCTTCCGGCTTGTGCAGGTGTTGTCAGGGCATGGTTGTTTCGGCAAATACCTGCACAAAGTGGCTAGACGGGAAGCGACTCCCGTATGTCACCAGTGTGGTTGTAGCGAGGACACGGCCCTTCACACTCTTCAGTACTGTCCTGCGTGGGTAGTGCAGCGTCGTGTTCTCGCAGCAGCAATCGGGGCAGACCTCTCTTTGCCAGCCGTGGTAAAGGCCATGGTGGACAACAGGGAGGCGTGGGAAGCTGTTTCATCCTTCTGCGAGGACGTGATCTCGCAGAAGGAGGCGGCGGAGCGCGTCAGAGAGGAGGACACCTTATCTGACGCGATTCGCCGCAAGAGGACGGGACGGCGGAGGAGGCGCCACGGTGACCTGATGCCGCTCTAAGAGGTGCCAGCGGGCGATAGATCGGGGTGACTATCGTCGTCGCATAGCACGGCCCTCATGAGTGGTGGCGATGTTTAGGCCTGGACATCACAAAAAAAAAAAAAAGAGTCGGTGCCCGAAAATGGGCTGCGTTGGATGAGTCGTGAAAGCCATGCGTAGCAGTTCTCACGGCTCATCCATGAAGGCGAGTGTAGGCTCACGGCGGTGTTTTTTAGTGGGTGCAAGCCCCACATAACCCAGCTGTCCCCCCGGACGGTTTGGGGATGCGTCAGGCATTTTTCACCGCTTATAAAAAAAAAAGGTTTATTTTCGTTACGGATTTTTTTGATTTGGTCGCCGCGCTCATAGCCCGCGACAAATAATATGCAATAGCATAAAAACTTGAGCAATAGAAAAGAATAAACAATTTTAGAAGTTTATCGCTTTAAACATACCTAGCTATACATATAAAGTGGTATTTATAAAACCGGGTCTGTAAAAAGCAATGGCTGTAAAAGTCAGAAACGGGAATTATTTAATTCTGTTTACAAATCCGATACAGCTACAACGCCGTTGAAAAAACACTTTCAATATTCACTAAAGTGGCACAACATGTAAACCACTAGAAGCTTTATTTACCCGAACAGAAATAAATGGTAGAATCTGAACGAGACTAAATTAAAACAAAACAATTGCTTCCATTTATCTTTCTAATAATAAAATGTCCTCTAAAACGTTGTCTGACCGTGATTTACATGTTTTTCACATAAAAAAAAGCCTGAAACGTTACTGAAAAACCGGATTGGAATTGATTCAGTGTGCCTATGTTTGCTTGTCGGCCTAAAAAGATTGGTTTGCAATCTTGTTTGTCTTTTAGCCTTTTATGTGCAGAGCGTTACTATCATAGTAACGCTCTAGACATAGTAATACTATGTCTATTTATTTCATAAACTTAAATACATAACTCACGTCTTTTTCCTATGAAATAAATGCCACAGAACGACAACTATTATGATCCTTAAATTCTGTTTTCGCCTCGTCATTTATATAAATTATGGAATCAGGCGTTACTTTGCGGAAATCCATGACATTAATTCTTACTGCTGAAAGTTAAGCCTCCTTTAAATCTCCACATATACCGATACATGGAAGCGACCTGCAAAGCGTGGTATTCCTGCGACCTTTATAAGTTCGTCTGTCCATCTTGGGACGTCTAGGTGTTTCAAATAAAGTAATGGAGTTTTATTTCAGAAGCAATCTGAAACCATACACTAAGTAGGAAAACTGAATAACAAATGTTTCCATCTGAACGGTTTTAATTTTCCGCTCAAAACTGAAAGTGGCTCATTTTGATTATTTAAGGCATCTTCTATAAATAAGGGATCATGCGATCATTTAAAGATAAATAAAATAATGAGTAAATGTAGCAAAAGAATCTCGTAAATACACACAAGGGACCGAACCTAAACATAAATTGATTTGTCGGTGTTTCGAACATAATGTGAAAATTTCCTTTTATCGATCGGCATGTCGTAAAATAAGGTTAAGGACGTCCATTTTTATTAGGCACCTACATTATACGCGAGTGAAAATTATTAAGTACTGACCTAACTTTGGGAGTGTTTTTTTTTAAAACTCGACACTCTTTTCTCTTTAAATTATAATTGTGAACAAGTACCTTCTTTCTCTTTCAAATAATATAATTGTGAAGGTAAGTTCCTCACAAATATATTTTTAAGAGAAATTGTGCTTGTGGCAAATATTTTGTGACGAAGTCAAATATTATGTCTTTAATTTAAAAAAAAATGCAAATTAAAACGATTTCAGGACCGGAAAAATACTCTTGACGAGGTCAAGGATACATGTAACTTTTCAAGCAACATTATAGAAATAAAACATTTGATTGTTTTAGACATTTTTTATTGTAGATTTGTTTTAACCTCGAAGGCTTGAAACTTCTAACGGTCACATAAGCACCCGTACTCAGAAATGTTTTACAGAAAATAGCCTTGGTTTTTGCTACTGCTGTTTAATTTTATCTCACCATCACTTCAACCTATGATCGCTCTCTGCTGTGTTTGGGCCTTCCCCTTTATCTGCCAAACTTCTCGGTTCTTTTCATCCCTCTTCCAATATGTTCCCCGGGCCCTTTATGTACTTATTAAAGAGAGCAGTTGCCAAGTACAATGTTTTATTCAGGATATGGACACAGCGTGAAAAACTATGTTCTAAGAGTTAATTTACAACGAAAAGCCACGTGGGCGCACATTTCTATAGAGCGACTCAAAATCTAACTTTAACTACTACAGTGCAAATGTGCAAGTTGCAACCATTTTGTTCTTACTGTGTAATTTTATTAAGGTTGTACGAGTATATTTCTGCAAAATAAACGTTCACACTGCTATTTGGTCATTAATTGATAGTACAAATAATTCTTTTATCATCCTTATCATGTCAAAATTTCCTCGCCAAAGTATTATCTTCCATGGGCGTATAAAAGGACATAAATATCGCGATAATTGCTTTTCAGAAAATGTCATGATTATTATTTAGGTTTGGTAGGTTCAATAAACTGATGGGAGGATTGGAATACTTGTAAAGAGCAAAAGATGATTATTTTAAAAAAATATACAAATATGTATGTTTAGTGGGTAATGCCAGTGGTAGCTACAAATATATTTACATCATGCCGTTTAGCGGAACAGTTGTTTTTTAGTGGTCATAACTCTTTTATGCACATTACTAGCAGAAAATGTACTGCACTGCGCCCAAACAACACACTATTTCGGCGAAATCTTACGATTACAGACTGATCTGATCTGCCTTGCGGGAGGCGTGATACTTGTAAATGGGTCCTAGTACACATCGTAACGGGGGCTTCAGTTGTTTGATTTAAACACAAACCACAAACGACAAAGAAAATTAACAATCTTTGCATATTAATTTCATAAGACTTAAGCGGGTATATTAATATTAATTTTAACATAATCATCAGAAACACTATTACTATTAACTTAAACTAATATTTACCTCTTCAATTAAGTACTCTTTTAAAACATTTCAGTCTTAAGATTGAATTGTCTAAAGCAACTTTGGCCTACTTCATAAATCTTTGAAAGCTCTCAATCTTAATTTGAGACTGTAATCCATTGGTAAGCCAAGCTTTATAATTTCATTATAATGACGGTTGAAGAGGGATAAAATAATTTTTCCAGTATAGTTCAATTCATACATCAATAATGTTATGTTAGAACTTTTGATCTTTTTAACAGAACGAGTCTGTTTACCTATTCCCATTAATTTTCTGATCCTTAAAGTTTAAAGTCTGGCGTAGACAGAAAAGTTTTTTACTGTCAAAACAGTGTGGTGAAGGTAAGCGAATGATTTTAACGAGTTGCAATTAAGGCATAGTTTTGGAAATATTGAAGAGCGTTTGTTTTATCCACCTATGGCAGACGATGAGTGCAATTAAACGCTGTTTTGACAAAGTAAATTACGTTCTGTCTACGGAGGCGAAACTTTTCTAAAAGATTGGTTTGATTCTGGATTATGCCTGTACACTTATCACGAGTTTTCACTATTTACTTTACAGCGTCTTTCCAGTATTTTAGCGTTTCTTGTATGGAAAAATGGAACAGTGCCTCTGGTGTGCGAAGAAGGAACAAAATTTTTCTTTGATGTTTGAAAATGTCAAAGTTCCAGTTTACTTTACGGAATAACTGAAAACTCATGATGCCTCAATTCTGTTTTCGCCTCGTCATTTATATAAATTATGGAATCAGGCGTTACTTTGCGGAAATCCACATCTCCTAAGGATGCCCCGTGGCCCCACAACGGGGCATCCTTTGTTAACGTCGAGTATAGGTTTGATTGCATGGCATGTTTTTCCGTTTGTTGCATGTGTGCATATGCATGAGGGCGGGAGGGTGGGTCCTTTGCTGCATGTGCATATGCATGACTGCATAGGGTGGGATTGCATCCTGCAATAAGCCTGGATTTTTGTCGCGGAATTAAAATTATATATTTTTCATAACATTTTTTTATCGTCATTTATACATAATATCTGCATGGTCGTATTGCTTACGTCCAGGTTTTAGAATCTCATCGGTTGCGAATAGTACACATGCGACTTTTCTGAAAACCCTCACCAATGAGGTCAGCGACCTGAGGCCTTATCATGAGTTTTCAGTTATTCTGACGTAAAGTAAACTGGAACTTTGACATTTTCAAACATCAAAGAAAAATTTTGTTCCTTCTTCGCACACCAGAGGCACTGTTCCATTTTTCCATACAAGAAACGCTGTACCTAAATACTGGAAAGACGCTGTAAAGTAAATAGTGAAAACTCGTGATAAGTGTACAGGCATAATCCAGAATCAGAAAAGTTTCGCCTGCCGTAGACAGAACGATAATTTACTTTGTCAAAACAGCGTTTAATTGCACTCATCGTCTGCCATAGGTGGATAAAACAAACGCTCTTCAATGATTTCCAAAACTTCTTGCCTTAATTGCAACTCGTTAAAATCATTCGCGCTTACCTTCACCACACTGTTTTGACAGTAGACAAAACTGTTCTGTCTACGCCAGACTAAAACTATTTGGAATCTGGTTTACGCTCGGTCTGGCGTGGATATAAAATAACACGAAGAAAATTAATGGGAAGCTATCTATCAGGTAAACAGACTAAAGAGGTACTCGTATGTTAAAAAGATCAAAAGTTCTAACACGTAACATACAAATCGGCTGATGTATGAATTGAACTATTACTGAGCGTGTAGCATTATTTTATCCCTCTTCAACCGTCATTATAATATGAAATTATAAAGCTTGGCTTACCAATGGATTACAGTCTCAAATTAAGATTGAGAGCTTTCATTAAGATGTTATGAAGTAGGCCAAAGTTGCTTTAGACAAATTCAATCTTAAGACTGAAATGTTTTAAACAAGAGTACTTAATTGAAGAGGTAAATATTAGTTTAAGTTAATAGTAATAGTGTTTCTGATGATTATGTTAAAATTAATATTAATATACCCGCTTGAGTCTTATGAAATTAATATGAAAAGATGTTAATTTTCTTTGTCGTTTGTGGCTTGTGTTTAAATCAAACAACTGAAGCCCCCGTTACGATGTGTCGAAAAAAGGACCCATTTACAAGTATCACGCCTCCCGCAAGGCAGATCAGATCAGTCTGTAATCGTAAGATTTCGCCGAAATAGTGTGTTGTTCCGGCACAGTGCAGTACATTTTCACTGAACTAGTAATGTGCGCGCACAAATAACGAGCATAATAAGAGTTATGACCACTAAAAAATTACTGTTCCGCTAAACGGCATGATGTAAATATATTTGTAGCTAATTACCCACTGGCATTACCCACTAAACATACATATTTGTATATTTTTTTTAAATAATCATCTTTTGCTCTTTGCAAGTATTCCAATCCTCCCATCAGTTTATTGAACCTACCAAACCTAAATAATAATCATGACATTTTCTGAAAAGCTTCGTCAATTATCGCGATATTTATGTCCTTTTATACGCCCATTAGGAAGATAATACTTTGGCGAGGAAATTTTGACATGATAAGGAAATGATAAAATAATTATTTGTACTATCAGGTTAATGACCAAATAGCAGTGTGAACATGTTTATTTTGCAGAAATATACTCGTACAACCTTAATAAAATTACACAGAAATAAGAAATGTTCAAAATGGTTGCAACTTGCACATTTGCACTGTAACATGTAGTAAATAAAGTTAGATTTTGAGTCGCTCTATTGAAATGTGCGCCCAGCGTGGCTTTTCGTTGTAAATTAATTCTTATAACATAGTTTTTCTTGCGCTGTGTCCATATCCTGAATAAAACATTTTACTTGGCACGGGGTATCTGCTCTCTTTAATAAGTACATAAAGGGCCCGGGGAACATATTGGAAGAGGGATTTCTTCGAGAAGTTTGACAGATAAAGGGGAAGGCCCAAACACAGCAGAGAGCGATCATAGGTTGAAGTGATGGTGAGATAAAATTAAACAGCAGTAGCAAAAACCAAGGCTATTTTCTGGTAAAACATTTCTGAGTACGGTTGCTTATGTGACCGTTTTCCTGAAGTTTCAAGCCTTCGAGGTTAAAACAAATCTACAATAAAAAATGTCTAAAACAATCAAATGTTTTATTTAAATACTATAATGTTGCTTGAAAAGTTACATGTATCCTTGACCTCGTCAAGAGCATTTTTCCGGTCCTGAAATCCTTTTATTTTGCAGTTTTTTTTTAACATTAAAGACATAATATTTGACAATTCGTCACAAAATATTTGCCACAAGCACAATTTCTCTTAAAAATATATTTGTGAGGAACTTACCTTCACAATTATAATTATTTGAAAGAGAAAGAAGGTACTTGTTCACAATTATATTTTAAAGAGAAAAGAGTGTCTAGTTTAAAAAAAAAACGTTTCTCCCAAAGTTACTAAGGTCAGTACTTAATAATATTTCACTCGCGTATAATGTAGGTGCCTATTATAAAAATGGACGTCCTTAACCTTATTTTACGACATGCCGATCGATAAAAGGAAATGGCTTCACATTATGTTCGAAACACCGACAAATCAATTTATGTTTAGGTTCGGTCCCTTGTGTGTATTTACGAGATTCTTTTGCTACATTTACTCATTATTTTATTTATCTTTAACATGATCGCATGATCCCTTATTTATAGATTAGATGCCTTTTTTTCTGGTGTAAAATCATCAAAATGAGCCACTTTCAGTTTTGAGCGGAAAATTAAAACCGTTCAGATTGAAACATTTGTTATTCAGTTTTCGTAATTGATACTACTTAGTGTATGGTTTCAGATTGCAGAAGTCTGAAATAAAACTCCATTACTTTATTTGGACAAACACCTAGACGTCCACCAACAAGATGGACAGACGACCTTATAAAGATCGCAGGAATAGACGCTGGATGCAGGTCGCTTCCAATCGGTATATGTGGAGATTTAAAGGGAAGCTTATGTTCAGCAGTGGACGTCCGATATGGCTGAGATGATGATGATGAAACACCAAGATAGGTGTTTCTGTCTAACTGGCACTAAAATCAAATAAAAATAAAAACACCAAAATAGAGTTTACGTGTGCATTCTCGTGTTACACCCTAAATAGCTGTTGTTATTTTGTCATACATTTAGCTCATTTTCATTAATGTGACCACTCACCCGCATGATTACTTACTAAGGAGAAAACAATCCAGTTCTTTGAAATCCGTACTCTTCTCGTATTGTAAAAATAATCCTATCTTCGGATACTCCAGTGTTCTCATATAATTGTTTGTCACAAACATAACAATATAACTAAAGAAATAAAACCTATTACTCATACCCATAACATTATGTCTTCTCTTGTTGTGTTGTCTTGTCTTCGGGAATATGTTGTCAGCAGATAATAATGTTATGTTTTACTCTGAAGTATCTTTAAAAAGCCTTGATGTTATAACGTTGCTAGGTTATTTTTAGCATACCTACATAATGCACACTTGGAAATAGTTCGTTCAGAAAAAGAAAGAAAATCAAATTCAGTCGTTCCTTATTAGGTCTACCTAATCTTTTGAAAGTGCTTTGATGTTCTTTTTCCTTTCAAAATAACTTTACGAAAATATATTAGCGGAAGGCCTTTTTTCCAGAACGAAGCTAAATCATGAATCTCGGTCTAAAAGTAGATTACTGTCATATCACAGAATATGTCAGTTTAAAACCTGTTTTTGGCTGCAAATCTTCTCTTGAATCCCGGCCTAAAAGCTTTGGATACTTACACGTGCCTGTTTTGCATGTTACCTAACTGCTTTCTTGACTACTTTATGTAAGCTAACGTGGTTTGGGAGAAAATGGTTTGGTTTAATTTGAAACTCTAACCGCGTCAGACATCAAACAAAGTACCTACCTAATTATATATCTATATTGTAACTTGTTAATAAACTAACTTACAACACCCTCTAGTTTTTTAAATATAACAAACTTTTTGGACGTAGATAACATGTGGATTACTTTAAGAGCGCATATTCTGAAAGCGTCGCAAATAAGTTTTGATTAATTTTACAAATTTTCTGTATAAGAAATATGGCTCTGTAGTGTACAAAAAAATTAATTAGGGATTGCAATAATTAATATTGTAACACCGAATATACAGTTTTAGACATAAAAAAGCATTTGACCGTTTAGAGGGAACCGTTTAGCGACGTTGCCAACTTTTTGGTTATGCGGCCTTAATATGGCATTTATTTCTTTTGCCGAGTGTTGACGGTCTAGAATACGAGTACATGAATGTCTACTCTTGAACAAAACGTGTAACGTTAGAATAATAAGCGACACACCCGGCCTTGCTTAGTAACACACTCACATTAATACGAGATAAATGTATTAATTAACACCACCGTAGGTACCATTTATGGTGTAATTATATCGTTTTAATTCAATATTTACTTGCAGGGAGAAAAACAACAAAAAGTTAGTACTCCAACGTTCAGTTTTTGACTTATTTTCCGGCGAAAAACTCCGAAACATGTGCTTTAGGACATTATGATCTGAAAAATTGTGTTATGACCATAATGTTTTTAGTTCGTCTAAAGTATTCTCTAAGTATCTAGATAATTATGTAACTTTTGTTGTAACACCGCGATTCTGATAAAAAAAAAAACAAAATGACGGGTGACCGACAGGGCCACCCTCCATACTAAAATCTTCTAATCCCTTGTGGAACTCGTCAATAAGGAGGTATTGTCCACATGTTACTTACTTCTATTCTGACCTCTTATAACACGATACGCCAAACCACTTTTTGGAAAGTTTAGGCCTAAAACTTTTAGGTTAGGTTTCTATCCAATAAATGACCTACTTCGCAATTAGTATTATGTAGGTACTTGTTTCTTGTTACTAATCCTCAGGCTAGGTCCGTAACACTCCGTACTGTGAAAGTAAGTCCGTACTAAGAAAGTAAATTGTATGACAAGGGAGCAAAGTAATATTTTTACGGCGAGGGCCCTATTTTGAATCCAGAGCGAAGTGAGGGATTATACTATAGAATCCTGAGCGTAGCGAGAGATTCAAAGTAGGTACGCCGCCCGAGCCAAATAGTTATTTGTGCAACAAGAGAGCAAAGTCGTTTTTTGCTGCGAGTGCTGATTTTGAATTTTGAGCAAGCGAAGGATTCAAGGATTGCATCACGAGCGTAGCGAGTGATTCTAAAGTTGAATCCTGAGTGTGGCGAGAGATTCAAAGGCACGAGATGCAAAAAACTTTGCTCTCGTGTAACACACATAACTTTTCACTTCAGCAGCGGGAACACTTTAGGAGATAAAATAATAAACAGCTTCCAACAATGAGTAAATACTCCACATTGTAGACAATCGCATCGTCTATGATAAATCTAAAAAATAAGATAGCAACACCGTCTCCGAAAAACTGCTTGCGCCCTTTGTAAGTCTCCATTCATTGAAGACATGGTCTGGTTTCAGATTTTTCTCGCGAGACTTCTGAGGTAGGAAATTTAATTCAGCTAAATTGTTGTTTATAACTCTTCTGGTGTTAAAATAAATTCTGTTCTCGTCGCTAGTTTTACTCATATTTTAATATTTTTTTATGTTATTCAACTCTTTGCGCCAGCCATGAAATTTTATTCCCGCTCTATTATTTAAATTAAGGCGTGTTCGGAAATAGCACCCATGATATTTTATTATTCAAAATATTTACGTAACATTATTGAAACTAGAAATAAATATTTACAGTAAATGCTTATTTTCATTTAAATACAACAATAATTTAAAAATTCAATAAATTACATTAAAATACAATATTGTCTTTTTGCTAAATTTCTTTAGTTAGTGCAAATTTCCGAACGTGTTTGTCTTTGAGACCGAATTTAAAATCGGAACTTCGAAAGGGCTGGTCTTTGTCTCTCTCTCTTTCTATTGGCGGGAAAGAGATACGAGTGCAAATGTTTCGAATTGTATGATTAACCCAAGGCTGAATGAGATATTCGCGGCTTTTTGAAAACAAAAATTAAAAAGTTACTTTGTCTCACTCAGTGAGCAAAATGCGATTTTGCTCACTGATTTCAGGCAGCAAAACCTACATGTTTGAGCTACTGAAGTGAAATAGTTATTTGTTATACAATAGTGCAAAGTTGCTTTTTAACCGCGTGCTCAATTTTGATGACCGAGCAAGCGAATGATTCTAAAATTGAATCACGAGTGCAACGAGTGATTCAAAAATTAGAATCATGAGCGGTAGCGAGGGAATCAAAAGAGCACAAGGTGAAAAATCTTTGCACTCGAGTGCAACACGTAACTTTTCATCCCACCTCAGCGAGGAAATGAGTAGATGCAAAATAAAACAGACGTACATTGTACAAACACAAAATAGATAGTTTTATTAAAGTTAAGGTATTAATAACTACTATATTATTATAGGTAAGTATTACAGAATAATTTGTAAATTATTTTACCTTGGTTTGTTTTAACAATAAGTATGACGTGAATAAGAAAACCGCACAAAGCAAATTAAAAAAAAAAGTTCTGTGTCAAGAAGGTTCCGAGTCTGAGGTTGTAACAAAATAATATTATGTTACGCACCAAAGGATTCTGGTTCGGGATTCAAGTTAGCCCAAGGCAACGCAGCTTTACTCCCGAGGACCGTACTCTGCTTTTCACACTCAATGCGAGGAAACAAATTCTATTTTTGAAATTTAATGTGGTACGACAACCTTCGAACGTGAAATGGGCACCACATCAAGCGATCAGCTGTATGGGTAGGGGTCAGCAGCCGCCTTTACTGGTACAACTCTTTACTGCACGTGCATGTTCTAAATTCAATTTACTTTATCCACTAGAGGATAAAAACGGCTTTTACGCTCAGATATCGAAGAGGAAAAATAGCCTTTCCGAGATGGGGGGATGAAAAATATATTTTGCGCCCGAGTGATACACTCTACTTTTCATCACCCGCTATGAGAAAATAAAAAGTGCCTCGTTTTTGATTGTAATATTATTATACGGGTTAAAAAAAATATATAAAGTAACAACTAACTTGAAATTATCTAAAAATAAAACAACTAAAAACTTATATTTACATTTGAGACATTTTTGCAATTATGAAAATTATATAGAAGATTCCATTGAGAACGAGGCGAAAACATGTGGACGCATCGTGGAAAACATTAAATTACAACCTACAGTTAATACATCCATGCCACTGTCCGAAAAAAAAACAATCTACAATTTAATACAGCCAGCGACGCGGCGTGACTAAGGGCCGTCATTCCAGCCAGTCTTTATTCAAACACTATATGCGTTCGATTTCTTTGGCGCCGAGCACTAAGATGTTCCAAATTCAAAAAGTGCGCGGCAATGTTCTTTGCGGCGCACTTATAAAGAGGATTAAAAACTCATTTCTGCCCGCTAAAAGCTTCCTATGAAAACACCAGTTTTGGGCGCACTTAAAGGCGAACCAAGTCGTCCTTTTCGAATAGGTGGGATGAAATAGTAGATTGTATGACAAGGGAGCAAAGTAATATTTTTACGGCGAGGGCGCTTTTTTGAATCCAGAGCGAAGTGAGGGATTCTACTGTAGAATCCTGAGCGTAGCGAGGGATTCTTTGGTAGAATCCCGAACGTAGCGAGGGATTCAAAGTACGCCGCCCGAGCCAAAAATATATTTTGCGCCCGAGTGATACACTCTACTTTTCATCACCCACTATGAGAAAATAAAAAGCGCCTCGTATTTTATTGTAATATTATTATACGGGTTAAAAAAAATGCAACAACTAACTTGAAATTATCTAATATTAAAAAAACTAAAAACTTATACATATTTACATTTGAGACATTTTCGCAATTATGAAAATTATATAGAAGATTCCATGGAGAACGAGGCGAAAACATGTGAACGCATCGTGGAAAACATTAAATTACAACCTACAGTTAATACATCCATGCCACTGTCCGAAAAAAAAAACAATCTATAATTTTTATTCAGCCAGCGACGCTGCGTGACTATGGGTCGTCATTCCAGCCAGTCTTTATTCAAACACTATTTGCGTTTGATTTCTTTGGTGCAGAGCACTAAGATGTTCCAAATTCAAAAAGTGCGCGGCAATGTTCTTTGCGGCGCACTTAGATGTTCCAAATTCAAAAAGTGCGCGGCAATGTTCTTTCCGGCGCACTTATAAAGAGGATTAAAAACTCATTTCTGCCCGCTAAACGTTCCCTATAGAAAACACCAGTTTTGGGCGCACTTAAAGGCGAACCAAGTCGTCCTTTTCGAATAGGTGGGATGAAAAAGTAATTACGAATCTAACAAGATCGAATTGATCGATATGAATAAATTGGACAACGATTTATGAAACGTTAGCAATTAAGATAATCATACAATGAAGAGTCCCGAGCTACTTGTATGTAAGTGAAGCTTGTGTGCAAATGAAAGCTCTATCGGGTTTCCATCAATTGATTGATCGTAAATAGAATCGCTAAAAGAGGGTAGGCGGTGAGTGCCCACTGATGACATTGGCACGAATGTCCGTCTTTCGTATTCAAACCTCTTCGAACTTGATATTTAATCTTTCTTTCCAAACGTTGTACTGAGTCCGTGTTGATACGAGGAAATATACATCAAAACACGATGCAAACTTTGGCTTGAGCTTGACAGTGGACAGTTACACTTTTGATGACAATTTTATTCACCTTATGTTTGCCCGTGGTAGTGTTACTAACAGTTTATCTAAATCGACCCGACCATAACTGATTTGTTAACTAATGAAAGATTGTTAATTAGGAATTAAATATTTTTTTAATAATATTAATTACAAATAAAAATATGAATCACGCGGGAATATTATCTTACATTTGAAATATTTGTTAAAACAACGTTGCCTCTACAAATCAGTTAAAACCGATTACGAGGAAGTTCTTCAAGTTGTCAACACTGCTTTCACTTTAAGAAAGCCATTTTGAAAATAATGCAATAAAAACGAATTAGTGTATTAACCCCACATACGATTTCGATCAATATAGGTAAGAAAAGATTTCATCATTTATGACTATACTAGCACTTTGCCCGCGACTTCGTCTGCGCGTGTTTCTAATTTCGAACTCAGTGAATTTAATTCCCGCTCACCCTCCTTATAAGAAAATCTAAAAACTCAATACAAACAAACAATCATTCGTAGTAGCCAAACTGATTTTCCGATTTTCACCCCGTTAGGGGTTAATTTATGAAATATAAATAAAAATACGCATCCTTTATTCGATTGAGAGATAATTAATATGTCAAGATTTGAGTTCATCGAAGCAAGCAGTAAAATCCTTCCCTTAAGGCGCATCCACACATGCCCGGCGGCACGGCCGGCGGCATGGCCGGCGGCCGTGCCGCCGGCATTTGCCGCATCTCAGCCGGCACGTTGTTTGTTGTTGGGCAAGGCGGTCTGAAACCCGGCGGCATAAGCCGGCGGCATAAGCCGGCGGCATGTGTGGATGCGCCTTTAAAACTTAATAAACCCTTTTCAAAATGTAGGGGGCGATTTTCGAAAAACCCAAAAATGGAGGGTAGTTTTGAAAAAAGAATAGTGCCATCTTTTTTATTTACTTATACTCACATTCGTACCAAGTTTCAAGTTTATAAACCTAAAGAATATGATTTTGCATACAAAGGTTTTCACCCCTTTTCACCCCCTTAGAGGTAGATTTTCGCAAAATCCTTTCTTAATGCTTACTTACATTATAAACTGCAACTATTATCCAAAATTCAGGTTTCTACGTTTAGTGGTTTAATATCCTCCCCTTAAAACTTGAATACCCCTTTTCACCAACTTGGGGGGCGATTTTCGAAAAATCCAAAAACACGTGTTTGATTAATTCTTATCTAGTATATAAATACTGATTTTCAAATTCATCAGTTCACGCGTTTTGATTTCTCCATACAAACTTTAACAACCCCTAGATTACCAACGGAGGGTACTTTTAAGAAACTAATAATGCTCGTCTTTTTTATTTACTTATACTCATATTCGTACTAAGTTTCAAGTTTATAAACCCAAGGAATAAGATTTTTCATACAAACGTTTTCACCCCTTTTCACCCCCTTAGAGGAGGATTTTCGCAAAATCCCGTCTTACTGCCAATCTACATGTAGACTGCAAATGTTGTCCAAAATTCAAGTTTCTGCGTTTAGCGGTTTCGTCTGTAGTCGAGTCAAAAGAAAAACCCCTGTTCTTTTATATAGGTATATAGATTTTTGTCGCTATACTGTTTTCTTTTCGATCAAGTCATGATGTGTCTTGACGCGAGTTTAACATTTTTTTACCCAATACACAGAATATATAATAGTACCTAAAGTGTCCAACGCCGCTAAAGAAGTTTTCACTTAAAAAAATATTGTAAAATATTTTCAGGATCAAAAAGCTTCAAGTAATAAAAGATGAAATAAGCTAATTTATACGGTAGATCAAAGGAAGGTATGGATTTAGTTAAGAAATTATTGAAAATCGATGTCAAAACAGAACATTTTCAGTTGCTGAAGTAATTATTTCAAACAATGGCTGAATAGGAGCGCGGTCAGAGATACCCGCCTGAGAACAAATGCCACGATCGGCACTTTATATTGCATATTGCGGATGCATGGATGAATGGACGAATACATTTATTTAATTCTCCAATACGGATCTAGTGGTCTCTAGTCGAGAATAGTTCAACTTTGTAGATGAAGGAAACACTGATGGATATACGTAAGTTTTTAACGGCGTTTATCAAGTGACGATGTGAACTTGTATTCATTTATGTTGCAGAAGTGATAAAAATAAATTAATGATCGAAGCCAGCAATATTTATTGCAGCACCAATGTAATAATCGAAGTAACTTTAGTGAAAAATATTCACATTTTGACTGAAAGAACAAACATTCATAAATAAATCTTTCCACTACATTAGGAAATAAATAAATACGCTCCCTTACTTGTTTCTAAAATATTTGCGGTTAATGCGTAAGTTCCATAATTATGTTCATATTTTTGTCGGAAACCAGTCTATACTCAAGCTGTATCTTACAGATAAATGTCAATTGGTCGACGTTCAGAATTATTTTTAACCTGATTTGCCTTTGTCTAGAGCAGGAAATATACAGCCAGGTTTATATCACTGCTATAAAAATTGACACTTTCACTTTCAAAGTATATTCACTTCGTGAACTTTAAGGTTGCCGAATAGCGTCGCGCGTCTTGCTGTAAAATTTTAAGTCCGTCGTTCGAGTCAAAAGCACCGTTTTTATTATATTAACAGAAGAATTCGTCTCAGAGGTGAAGTAACCATATTACATTACCGTTCAATGTTAAATCAGTCGTTCGTACAATACGGATTTTATAAATGCGGATAATATAGAAAGAAAAGAAAGAAAAAATTTAAGAAAGAAGACGTTTATTGACACATGCCACAAGTGCACACAGTACAGTATTAAGAAAAGAAACAAAAATAATTTAAAACTAAACAATATTATGAAGCAAAAAAAAATATGGAAGCGGCATTGTCGACCAATGCCGCTTCCATATTTTTCTATGATTGACAATAGGTTATGTGATTGTAAAAATTAAATAGTCAGTACATTATCAAAAACATAAAAACCGTATTTTTTTGTAAAGGAAACTAAAATTAACGTAGATACTCTACAACATTATGGTATTGCGTCTCGTTGCATCATTAGCACGTAGAGTTTTTACTTGCTTCTGAATGTCACGAGCGGTCACTCTCGAGTTTTGATATCTTTTTAATTGTTCATAGATTTAACAAAAGAAAAACTCACGTGTGTATTATTTTTGAAAATTCCAATTGATGGGCTAGGTATGTACCTAATTTTAAATAATTGCAACTTATTGATTAACTGAGTGCAAAGAATTTGATACGGCCATCTTTTGTTGGTGATTTCGCTACAAGAATAACTCACAATCTTAATGACGTTTTTTTTCGTGTTAAAAATCATTGAATGACTCCATCCACAGTATCTGTCAATAACCCTTTACGTTCAGGGGCCACGTTTACTCATTAGTCCCGCAACCCCGACAGGCTTTGGCCCTCTAAGGGTGCCCCGTCGTTTTGCTGACAGTTCTTCAGCTCTTTGTGACGTGTGTGGAATATGACTCACCGTTCGAAACTTTTCATTAGGTAGTAAGTACTCATAGTCTGAAAGTAGGTCATTACATGTTTGATTAGCCGTTTGAAAGTTATCCATTGCAGGCCTAGGGAGAATCGCTTTCAACTGAGCTTCCAAATTTAAAAAAAGTAGTTCTATTTTGTAATTTCTCTTGAACCATGTTGTAACTTTTTACACAGCCACTAAATTACAGCGTGATTTAAAATTATAAAACATAAAGTTAAGTAATATTACGGCTTTTTTTTTAGCGTGGTAAAATCATCAAATGAGTCCTCCGGCCCCGGGCAGGCGGAAGGGACTTTTTTTTTTTTTTTTTTTTATTGGGACAAACCCGCCACACTATGCAACTCCTGAAAGCCAGAATCAACAGTGGCAACCACCAGAAAAGCGCCGAGACAATGAAGTCTCGACGTGTCCCGGAGAATGAATTTACCTGTCTTGGATCCTGCACGAAATTAATCAGAAAAGGATAGTGGAGGAGTAGGAAAAATATGTTTCCACTTCCTTCCATGCAAGCAGGAGACAGAACAGAACAAGGCCAATAGGCACAAAGGGTCAGACTTCTACTGACTAAAATCCACGGTGTCCTTCAATAGCCTGTTATGTTCCGGGGTCACGGTAAGGAAATAATCCCGTGACCCCGGCAGGCTTTGGCCCTCTGAGAGCCCCGTCATTATGCTGACGCTCTTTGAGGCGCGCGTGGGACACAACGCGCCGTCGACCCGGGCATGGTCCATGGTCGGGCAGCGAGTTGCCCTTTACTCGCTGCCCGCATGCCCGCGCCTACGATGACTGGAGATCATCTGCTGACGTCCGACGCCGCGGGCGCCTACCACTGCGGTTGGGGCGGAGGGAGGACGCTGTCCTCTCTCTCAAGCGGCCCGCCTCCTCCTTCACGAGCATTACTGCCTCGCAGAAGGAGGAGACCGCTTCCCACTCCGTCCGGCACCCGGGCGTTTCCTCCTTCCCCATCAGGCACAGGTCCTCCCGAAACTTCCGTGTCCGGTGAGGACCTGCGTCATCCGATAGGTCAGGACGCCGTGACGTCTCTCCAGCCACTCCTCAAAGAGGGATCTTACCGCCGCAATTGCGGCGTGCCCGGCCTTCGGTCGCGACAGTCGTCCCCTCCAATATTACGGCTTTAATATACTTTATACCACAGACAAACATAAGAAAAAAATAAAAAAATAGTGGCGACAATCCAATCAACACTAATGTTTTCTTGAGCATTAGCTTAAAATACATAATTTATGTATTTATGTTTTTCATTTTTATTTTCCTCGTATTCGTAATGAAAAGCACAGTGTTCGGGTAAATCACTTATTTAGTCCCTCGAACTATTAGCGCCCCCACTACGTTATGGGCACCAAACCCAGGTATCGGGATTGAAATAAGTAATTTTCACCTCTCGGATAACAATATACTCGTACCTACTATTATGACGTAGGTAAGTTAAGAGGATCGTCTACCGAGTGCTCGTCCATACAAAAAGAGAAAACGTTTTCCTACCCCTAGATGTTATCCTATCTCTATGATTTTTTAGAATGCATCTGACACAGTAAAAAACTAGGTTTGTAGGTTTTCTTTTTTTCAAAATTTATAATAGTTTGAAAATTACAGGCGCCTAAAAGTTACTATTTTTATGACAAAATCTTCATTGATAAAACCTTTGTATTTAAAAAACAAAGAAGTTTAAGAAAAAAAGCAAAACCTACAAACCTAGAATATGCTGAAACGATTGACACCAGAATCTAAGAGATTAGTCGTGATTTAGTATGTGAAAAACGTTTTCTCCCGAGAGGCAAATTTCATATAAAAAATACTTACAGTCAGTCGCGAGCTGCAACGCTCTCTATCGCACGATCGGGGTTTTTTCAATGCGTGAGAGGGACCGTACGACTTTTTCTAAATACCTATTTTTTGAAATGGCAGCAGCTATTCTATCGTCTTAATACTTACTGTATTACTTGAGATAGTTATAATATTATCATGATTTATAGTCTAGGCTTGGTAGTCATAAGTCATTAAACATATTGACACTCACATTAATCAGGGTCGGTATCACCTGACGTAACGTTGTTGTCTTATCTAGGTAGGTAACTACTTTTGTGATGGTTGATTTCTGATGTAGAAACTTTATTTTGCCATAAAGCTTCATCACACGTCGTTAACCTTATAGACAAAGAATAAGGTTGAATTTTCATGTAGAAAGTTAACTACTGCAAATAGCTTTACGCATCGTTTACCGTAGATAAGACATCGCTAAAAAACTGAAACATTGGGGTATATGTTATAGTTCCATTATTAGGGTTCCGTATTTGAAAAGGAAATAAAAAAACCATTATACCACTTTGTTGTCCGGCTGTATGTTTGTCTGTCAAGATCCTTTTTAACAGGAACACTTAGAAAGCGCAAGGTACCGAGTTGACTCGAGCCAAACTTATTCACCACGATCAAAAGGTATTATTATGACTGGTTATGTTGCATAATTTCCGATTTCATGGTCGATTCTGAACCTATACCTATTCATCTTATTGATCTATAATCGCGATAGTTTTGCAAAAAGTAGAAGTCTTACAGCATGTAAAGGAAAAGCTCGGAAAATGCTGAGCAAAACTAATTAAAATGTTATTGAACGCAACCCTCATTGCGCGTCCAATTTACAATTGGCCAGTCTTTTTAACAAGGCAAAGTATTAAAAAAAAACTAAAAAACAAAATAGCGTGCAGATAATGAAATATTATAAATAGAAAATATTAACATAGGCAAGTATGTATCATCCGAGTACCTCAGTTTGTTAGTCGTAGAGAATATGTTTGCAGAGTATCTACAAACAAACAGCCCACACTACACGATCATTTACATTCTGTTTTAAGGACATCCCGTTTTCAATATTTAAATATTCAACAGCTGACGTTTTACTTTTAATACAAACGAAGTCCCGATTCAATGGTTAACGTATCATACAAAAATATGTAAATTTTCAGGTAGGCTTATACCTACTAAGTTTATGACATTTAGGGCGACTTTTACCAACGGTTAAACATGTTTAAAATTTTATTTAAGCACAAAAGTCAATAGAATTTTGTGTTTAAATAAAATTTTAAACATGTTTAACCGTTGGTAAAAGTCATCCTTAAAGTTGCTCTAATTTAAACTTATTTTTGCTATTTAGGTTTTAACAGAATCATTTATCATAATTTAAACCAACTATTTATTTATTTAAAAACCTTTTAAAACGTAGGTATTTGGTATTTAAACCTTCACGAGTAAAGTTATTTAAAAAAGTATAAACTCTAAAATAGATATTTATGTACAGAGCGGCTTACATTTTAACTTAAACATTTCGGAGGCCACGTTCCAAAAATGTTATCATGCTCGACTTATTTAGACAGTGTCAAAATTCAAATCCAGTTCCTACAAAGTAAAATACAGAAACCAATAAATCCAAGAATTTGTCTACTTTACAAAGATTTAAAACGCTGAGTGCAAGTTGCTGTATTGGGGCGATTTTCAATTGATAAGCTCTTTTTCCAGATGTCAAGTATCCAATAACCGTGGCAATTTGCGTCTGTCCGTCGTCACCCATCCGGTGACGTCAGCATAAAAATGGAATGACGTCGTTTGAAATGAACATCACGAGAATTAAGGCCCTTTAGACAAAATGGAGTTATGTTGCTAAGTCCCCTCCCAGTTATTGTGCCGCTTCTCGAATCCGTTGATCTCATTAGTTACTTCTTCACTTTAATTATTTTCTATCGGCGTTTTTACAATTCAGTAATTTTCTCAGCACAGAGGGGGTATTAGGTACGTCTGAAAACAATGCTTGTTCCAGTGAGTGAACGAGATGGCGCTGACGACTTGTATAGCTCTGTCACTTTCACTCGCCGGAATAAGCTTGGTTTTAAGACGTTGTACCCCCCCAGGTGGCCAACCATGACGTCTTAAAGCGTGAGTCTTTAGGCTGTGGGAGAGAGACGCTATACAAGTCGTCTAGCATCATCTCGTTCCCTGAGCCAAATCACGCACCCTTTAAGACTTCATAGTAAGCCATCAGTACCTTATTAAGAAGAACAGGTAATAGTAATTGTTAAACAAAATTTTTCATAACAAAAAAATAAGTTTCACCATAAAATAGCTTGTTAGGCACGAAGTCAAGAAGACAAAAGTACTTTTAATAATGATAGAATAATCTGTGGCCTACATACCGATCCGCCTATAAAGTCGACATAACAATAGTTATAACGTCGTACCTAACGCTAAAATCAGTTTACGAAAGTTATTTTCGTGTTACATTATAGCGTTTTTTTTGTGTTTTAGTGGAAAAGTTTTCTCCAGGATTTGAACTACAGGAACTGAAAATAGCTATGTTATATAAAGTTACGTTAGAACAGATAAATTGATGCTATCGGCATCAAACAGAATGTATAATTGTATCTAACTAACTAAATAAAAATAAATGCCTCTTTTCGTCGTAATTTTATAACTTAAGAACGGGCTCAATTATCCAAACCAAATATTTAGGCTTTTTTCAGACTATTTAGTAAATGTGTAGTTTGCATAAAATCGGTCGAGCGGTTCTATATGATCACATTTTTTGTAAGAAATGAATTCAATAAATGGCGGATCATTTTGTTAATAGAGATTTTTCTGTCAAAGTAGCGAAGCACTTACCGGGCCGCTAGTTTTCTTTAAATGTATGTATTTTAACATTTTATTAGTATAAACTATAATTAAAAACTTACTAGTAATATGTACAGCAAAAATTATAATAAATAAATAAAAGAGAAAACAGTCCACATTGCTGTCAACGGGAACAGTGCCCATCAGAACGCTGACAGCATTGCCACTTTGTTAATTGTTATTATTGATTTGAAATTGACAGATTACGAAAAAAGTTTATGTAGAACTTTAAAAAGTCCAAAAACCGAGATTAAAATCTAAATAAAAAAATTCACTAACCGTCATGACACACAATGGTGTCACGTAGAGCAGACCGAAGTTCACCATGTCGAACAGTTCCGAGTTGTACTTCCTCCGATGAGGGATGCATATGGTCTCCATGTGGCCATCACCCAGGTCGTTGGTGATGGTCTCCACCCAGATGAACTTGGGTGCGCTGTAGGCAGCGCTCGTGATCCACACGCCGAGTATCACCAACTGTTCAGAAAATAAGTATACATTAAATTTATAGTCACATTATGTGGTAAACATCAGAAACAGGACTTCAAGATTACCTTTTATTTAATAGTAAACGACCGATTAACATGAATAACAGAGAAAAGTTTATCTTCCTGCGATATAATCAATCCAAAATTATTCTGCGTAACAAATCTAATAACTCTGTAAAAAAAAAAAAAACAAAAACGGAACGCCCGCGCTCCCCGAATGACATTCCCTCAATTTTGAAATTCGATCTTGCTCTCGTTCAATTCGTAAATTAAATTCATAGACAATAATAGAAAAGTAAGTTATTCAACTTTTTAAAATATAATGATAAAGATAAGTACTCGTATATTATTATAAACTTATGAAAGGTAACAAAATAAGTGCGATATTTCTTGGTTGTGATTCGGCCTATAAACTAAACAATTTTCCATACGGAACAAAGGTACGAAAAGTATGGACTCTTCATACCAAATTGCGAACGTCAATTTGATTTTTTTTTATGAGAGGTTTTGCTTATTTTTTTTTTCTTTTCACCAAAGAGGCTATTTCTGTTGTGCCCTGGTAAAACAGGTATCAGAAATTTTTATGAAAGCTTTTTATCTTTTTCCACTTTTTTGGCACCTCATCATCATCATCAGCCTATTAATGTTCCCACTGCTGGGACACAGGCCTCCTCTCTGTGAGAGGGGGTGGGCCATAATCCACCACGCGGGCCCAGTGCAGGGCACCTACCTAAATATAATTCGTTCATAACTTATAGAGCAGTCAGGCCAAAATATCGTTAGTGTTTTCTTCTCAAAATAACTTCAATCATTGGAATGAAATAAATGGAATCTTTATGATATGACTCCCTTATTTAGTCTACTAAGTATGTACTTAGTAGACTAAATAAGGGAGTCATATCATAAAGATTTGTGGAAGTCAACTGCTGTTCCGTTGGTGGGATAAGCAGCAATCGCCGTTCAAACACGTAGAAAAAATATTTTTTTAGACATTTCCTCCCAACTGAAACATACATAAATACATTTCTTAACGAAACTAACTAGAGAATTGTAGTAAAGTTTGATAAATATGTTGATCATAACTACGTAACTTGAAAATGTGGTTTTTTGTTTATGGGGTTATGGACTTTATTTTAATGTGTTGGTCTTGTTGTAAAAACTAATGTACAGTTTGTTTCATGAAAATCGGTTAAGTGGTTTTTAAGGTATTGCACATTTTGTATAATCCAATGCATTATACAAAATGTGCAATACCTAATGCAATGTGTGTATGTTCCTAGCGAATTCGTTTTAGTGGACAATTAACACTTGACCAAAAAAATAAAAATGCCAAAATGTTTATACTGAAAAAAGAGCTAAAGTTATCTAAATAAGTTTTTTCGTATCTCTTACGGAATCACTATGTTCCTGATGCCCAGCTTTATAACAATAACTCTGTATTTTGATCCATAACTGTCTGTAAACATAAGATGAATGGATTTTTTCATTGTGATATTGAGTAAGCGTCAATATAAAACATTCTGCTAATTTAGTTTCGATTGTAGGGAGGAATTGAAAACATTGAACTGAATGCAGATGTAGGCTGAGAGCGGTAGTCCTACAATTACACTGACTCCATTAATTTGAGCTTCAAAGCATCAGCTGACGATCAATTGAATTCCACCGAGCTACAGCCAGCTGACGTCTTGTAATTTTTAGCCATAACTACATGTAAACTTTCATTGAGTTAAATATGGGTTGAGAGAAAATCACTGAAAATAAAATAAAAAATTACATGTTCGAGTGACCAGCTGACGTGTATTCCATCATGGTATCGTCGGCTGATTGGTTTTATTCTTCGTGATACAAGGTAATCTTCAATATTAACCAGGTTTCAGTTGGGAGGAAATGACTAAAAAAAAATATTTTTTCTACGTATTTGAACGGCGATTGCTGCTTATCCCACCAACAGAATCGCAGCTGACTTCCACAAATCTTCATGATACGACTCCCTCATGTAGCCTGCTAATTATCGCTTGAGAGGAAATTGGCCACGGACATCTGTTGCGGGCTCCCGCTCTATTAGATATGTGTGTACTGTTAGCTATAAAAACACATCCGCAATGGTAATCCATTTTCATTCTGTCAATGTAACACTGGCATCACATTGTGATGTATTTCATATCGAAGAAGACGAACAATATAAAGTACCTACCGGTTTTTTTTAAGTCGGCAAATAAGCTGATTGGAGTGGAAGGGAGTGTCAGATTCGTACTGATTAAAATCCTACTGGCTTTAGTTCTTTTTTTAAGAAAGCACTTTCGGCTCTAAGGCCCAAAACATACACAAGCGACGTAAGGCAGCAGGCGTGGAACAGGCGTGGCGCATGCCTGCTGCCTTACGTCGCTTGTGTATGTTTTAGGCCTTAGGAGAACCGTTATTCCTAGAAAATTAAAAACAATTTTTAAACTACCCCCTCTTTTTGTTGCCTTATTTAAAATAAACATTTCCAAATGACATTAAAAACTTTTGTTCCAGAGTTGGCCGCCTCATAATTTAGCAAAAATTTTAAATGAAACTAAATTGAATTTGATGTTTTGGCACTAAGGCCTGACTAAGGCCTTTTAGTTTTATAACACAAAATTATTATTTGTTCTAAAGCTACAACAGAAGTGAAATCTACATATTTTCAGTAGTAGAGACGAAGTCTGTTGAACTTGCTAATTATATTATTAACGGGACAGTGGCGCCACAGCGCCCTTTACTAGTTGGACCATATTGCGCTCCTCACAAAATCACTTTAGCAGTTAGTTGCAAGAGCTGCAACCAGTGGCGGATTAACGTTTATGCACTATAAGCACGTGCTTTGGGCCCCTGTTCTCCAGGGGCCTCCATCCTCTGCTGTCGTTTCATTTTATATCTACATTTTATCGAGATTGACGATTGTCGGTCCGGGAGTGACCCTTCATACACCCCCCCAGGGCCCTGCCCCCTGCGCGTTAGCTCTGAATAAGGCAAGGAAAAAAATGTTTTAAGTTTTAAATTATATGTACTACACTTTCTATTTGAATGAACTTTCATTTTATACTTTCTACCTTCCAAATTTAAGCAATAGAGGGCCTACACAGGCTGTGTGCTTAGGGCGTCGGAAATTCTTAATCCGCCACTGGCTGCAACACTTGAAACTGAAATAGTAGCTACCAACTGAGATTTATTAAATTCATTCGGATGTGTCAAGTTGAGATGCACCGATGGCCAGATGCCGTATGCCGTAAACTTGGCATTGCACAACAATTAGCCAATAGGAACTTGGCCCCCCCCATTTTAAAAGCCAGAAACACATCTGGTGGGATTTTGAATTACGTATACATACTTTAAAGTGCTTTGTACGGAACAAAGCACTCTCTTTCCGATTGATCTATGAGTTTTCATTCGAGCAGGCTTTGACATTTATTGATTGTAAACTAGTGGAGCATTATGTAAACGACTTTATTATGTAGATTCTGAACTTATTATCCTTCAAACAAAATATAATTAAATTATACCATCTAAGTTACGATCGGAGTGACCTATTTCAATATCTCGACAGAACGGCGAACAGTGAAGTGAAAACGAAGGTATTTGTCGACGTGAATAATGCCCTCCCAATTTATAAGGTCGGGATAACACAGGCCTATCCGGGCATCCGGAGGAATAGAGGAAGTCAATTCAAATGAAATCGTCCCCTCGCGACGCGTTGGCCATTCGTCGTTGAGTCTATGTCACACTGAATCTGAGATCTATAGTCTATACAGCGAACTTAAACTTAGCGTAAGTTTAGCTCAGCCGTGCTCCATCCGAAAATGAACCTTTTAATGATAACTTAATGTGTACAATCGTTGAATCATGACCCACCATAAGCTTATTTTCCTACAGACATTCAAATACAATTAGGTTCACATTCGCGTAAACAAACATATCAATGGTAACGACATTGATCTTTGTCAATTTGACGGATTCAAACGATTTATTGTCAAAATGGGTCATGATTCAACTTTATCGATTGTACATTTTAACAAGCAACTATATAGGGTGACTGGCAATTAGTGTACGATACTTAAACACGTGATTGTGCACATGATAACCAGCAACTTTTACGCTGGGAACAAACCTGAAATAGCAAAAAAATTTGCTGAACTGCTGATATTTTTTTCACGATTTCGGCTTTGCTCCCATAATATATTTTTTTGTTATCATGAGCACAATCACGTGTTTAAGTATCGTACACTAATTGCCACAAATAAGAATTATTAAATACATATTATGTGCAAAGAAAGTTTCATTTTTGATCAAGATCGACTAAGCTAGGTCTATACTCGTATATGCAAAAAAAGTTTCATTTTTGATCAAGAGCGACTAAGCTAGGTCTACAGCTCAATGTATCTGACAATTAATCTTACCCTGAGCCGCGTCGAAGTGAGGATTTGCTTACAAGTGATGGGGTGTATGATAGCGAAGTATCTCTCCGTGCATATCACAACTAGTATGAATATAGATGCCGTGTAGCTCAGCGAATGCACAAACTGGTACATTTTGCACAGGAAGTCGCCAAACACCCAACTGAAAATAGAAAGAAATGTTAACAAATTGGTGAATTTTCGACATCCGTTTTATCGCCAGCTGTTATTGCTTCGCATAACTCAAGTAAAGCTTCGTAAGATGCCAAAGGCAAACACCAATATCGAATCAATTTGTGCGGATTTTTGTAGTTGATTTCAGATTTCTCGAGAAAAATTAGATTTTCCTGTCCAATATGTACTCCCTAAATGACTAAATGTCACTCAAGATCAAGTCCTGTTCTTTGTCTGCAACAGATTTTTTATATAGGAATATTGAATTTTATATTAATTTAGGAACAGAATTAACTAGGTAGGTATATAAAATAATACTAAACCAAACTATTAAAGCATCGTAAAATTCATCCTCAACGCTATCAGTTGGTAATGTGCCCAAGAGACTGATGGCGTTGCCTTTTTGAGTGGCTTTGGTTAGCCAGGTAAAAGCCAGTTCTTGGGTCACGGGAAGCGTTACAAATCATAGGGGGTGTGAGTATTTGGATTTAGATTGAGATGCAATATTTATTTCAGACGTTCAAATCAAAGTTTATTTTTAATCGTTGTTACATGATAACTATTAGCTATTATTTATCAAGCTATGTACAGACTGACTAGACAAAAGAGGATTGGTAAAATAAGACAAATAGATCGGGGTAAGTTGACCTGCTAGCGTCTGTACATAATATAATCTATATACGACCGTGGCGTGAGTTCTAATATACGTTATACATACGATAGGTCAATAACTGTTCCATAAACCCTAAACAACAACACAAATAGGGTAAGCGGGCATAATTAGACACAACCTATTCAATACCTTCATTATATTGAGCAGAAAATACTTATACCACTTTTTTCTGGTGAAATCGTCCAATGATTCCCCCATTTATACAAATATTATGAAGGTGGAATACATATATGTACCTACAGATAATTGTTGAGGCGGTTTTGAATGTACTCATTCATCTGAATGGGTACGTAATAAAGTGGGCTTTTAGCCCATTTATATTTAATTTCTAACGAACTTAATGTGGATCCAATCTATTTTTTAGGGCCATGTATTAAAGCGCTAATCGTGTTCATTTCATTTGGTTTTTCGTTTATCATTTAGAAATTTTTATACGAAGTAGGGAAGAAGAAGAAATAAAATAAATTGAGATAGAAGGGATGATGAAATAGTACATTATGGTACAAGTGTGTAATGTTGGTGATTACCGCTGAGGCGCCATTGAGACCCGAGCCGTTAGGTGAGGGTCTTAAGAGAACCGAGGACGGTAATCATCAATACACACGTGTATCATACGACGTTTTTCAACACACTTGTCAAGAAAATAATACTAAAAAGCCATTTTATTTAGTGAGTCAATGAGGCAAAAAAAAAACCTAAAACTCACTTGTGAATAATAATAAAGAAAAAGACACAGTTTGATTACAGGTGTCATTATGTGCCTAATTGCCGTGAAATTAGAGCCATTTTATGAGCAAGTGTGTTGAAAAATAAATAAAGTAACAATCAACACTAAGAAAGACCTTTCTTTAATGGTTCTCTGTTGTGTTACCTAACTTTTTACATAATCTAATGAGACATATTTTTTTTAGTCCTAATCATCATTTGTCCGAATGATAACTTGCCCGAACTTAATACACATAATTCCAAATGCCATAACATTGAAATTCCTAAATACTGTATGTCCTAAATTCGTTTGTCATAAATATAACAATCAATAATATACAAAATACATAAAACCGATTGCCATAAAATACATGAGTCCTAAAGTTTGTTTTGTTACTGATTACCACCCAATAAGTTTTAGTTTTACCATACCTAATTGAACATTCGGAATAATACACATTATGTAATACAATGATTAGGACATATGACTTTATTTCATACAAAATTAGGAGATTCAATTATTATGATACTCGATTTTATGCCAGAACAGCTTTAGAAGTGAAAATAATTATGTAAAACAAAATTTAGAACTTTCGATCATTATGGTTACTGAATTTTATAGCAAACGTGTTATGGATAATGATTTTCGGACAAACAATTTTAGGTGACGAAAAGGGATACCTTCTTTAATCCATAGTGATTTGAGGTGAGAAAAAGAAACAGTAGGTATCATTTATCTTGAGGTTTAACGCAGCAGGTGTGGGGAGTTAATATATCAGATCCATCTTTGGAAAAAACCTGTCACAGAGATAGATCTAAGTATAGTTGCTAAAAATAACGCTTTCACGAAACCATTTTTTTGTAAATCCTACAGTAACAATAAAATACTGTTTTAGTTACACTAAAATAGTGTGTATCCCATTGTCAATATGCTAAAAATAACGCTTTTACGAAACATATCCTAAAGTAACATGAAATTTACTTTTGTGTAGGTACCCCAATTTATTAGTGTGTAACCCATTATCAACAGAAATGCTATTATTTTTTTAGAAATTATGTGTGTTACCTATTTATTTAAAACATACATCAGGGCCTTAGACAAATAGACGTTGGTACTAAAACTTTCTGTATTGTTACCTGTCACGATATAATGACCCTTTTTGACCTAAACCAAAGCAAAAAAACTTTTTCTAAAAAAAATGTGACCGCCTTCAAAAACAACCACAAAAAAGGGTAAAATAACCTACAAAACTTTTCTTTCGGAAGTCGGTGACTTTTTTCTTAATTTCATTGTCTTTTTTGCCACCGACTTCCGAAAGAAAAGTTTTGTAGGTTATTTTACCCTTTTTTGTGGTTGTTTTTGAAGGCGGTCACATTTTTTTTAGAAAAAGTTTTTATTTTACTCTTTTTAGTTTAAATATTCAACCAACATTCTTGTCAAATACATAATTTTCTTACATGTGCACTAGAATTTCGTAATCCGTAGCACCGGTAATAACATCGTTAACAGCTCTTGCATTCATTCTATCTCAAAAACTACTGAACCGATTTTGATAAAATTTGCAGTATTCCCTAAGTTGAACGATACCTAGTACAACAAAAAAAGAATTACTTAAATCGGACTTGTAGTTCCGGAGATATGCGAACACGAACATAATTTTCTTACTTGAGGAGTTGTACCTTCCATCATCAGCTCAGCTACATGAGATGATGATTTCTATACGCAAGTACTTGAATTACTTCATAAGATTTGCGAAAAACTATGTGTCAGCTAATAAAATTTGAGGGTTGCCCTCGATTTCTCCAAGATCCAATCATCAGATCCTAAAATGGTGACAATGGGACCACACGGGAAGCACCAGCTTTCGATTGAAAAAAGAATTATGAAAATCGGTTCACCCAGTCGCAAGTTATGAGGTAACAAACATAAAAAAAAAAAAAAATTTGATAACCTCCTCCTTTTTTTGAAGTCGGTTAAAAATCATAAAGATAAACATTAAACGAAAATATTCACAAGTTAAATTCGTTTACAAAAGACAATTTTTGAAAAGACGCAGGAGACGCCAACGGCGACTGATGTTGCGAGGCGATTTCCGGCTACCGTAGGTGCTGGCATGCCGACAATGAGTAATGGGCGCCGTCAAATCATGGAGCATGCCCGTTTTAGTCACCCCGTGCTCGAGAACTTAAGAGTGGGTATTATGCCAGGAAAAAATCAGATTTCACCCTCGCGTCTCACATGCCTCTGCTCTAGTACCAATAACAACCACGGGCGCTGTGACGACGCGCTCTGCAAAACTTCTTTGAAAAAACAAAACAACTACAGTGCCACAGTCTAACATATTGACAGTAGGTACGACTCGGCTTCAAAGGCGGGGTACACACGCACGCGGTAGGGCTGCCTGCTTACAGTATTTTAATTTAGTGGAAATTATTTCTAGTTAATTTAACTGACTTCAAAAAGAAGTAGGTTATCAATTCGACGGTATGTTTTTTTTTTGTGTGTTTGTTACGCGATTACTCCGCCAATATTGCGGACCGATTTTCAAAATTCTTTTTTTGTTCGAAAGGAGATACTTCTGAAGTGGTCCCATTGTCACCATGTCAGGATATGATGATTGGATACTGGAGAAATCGAGGGCAACCCTCAAATTTTGTAGGCCTACACATCGTTTTCCGCAAATTTTATGAAGTAATTAGATATTTGCGTATGGTGATCATCATCTCATGTAGCTGAGCTGATGATGGAAGGTACAACTCCTCTAGTAAGGACTTGGCATCGACTGATTTAGTAAATTATGTTTGTGTTCGCATATCTCCGGAACTACAAGTCCGATTTAAGTAATCCTTTTTTAGTTTTACTTGGTATCGTTCAACTTAGGGAATACTCCAAGTTTCAACAAAATCGGTTCAGTAGTTTTCGAGATAGGGAATGAATGAAAGAGATGTTAACGATGTTATTACCGGTGTTACGGATTACAAAATTCTAGTGCACAAAAATGATATAGGGTAAAGTACCCAACTGCTGACCTCCCACCAACTACTCGTATTGACCGCATAACAGTTTTTATCAAAAATAATAATAAATCTTCTTGCAGTGCTGCATAAAGAATACAGAAAATGAAATATAATTTATCTTGTGATATATTGGCGTCACAGAAAATTTAAATAAAGCAATAATGCGTCCGTAAACCTATGATAACAAAATACCCTCCTAAAATCATCAAGAAATTTAACAATTTGCTAAGCTGACGGTTGTTTTCGATGTCATTTTATTTCAGTTTTACACGATAGATTCCTTTGAGTTTGGTATTTTTTGGTTATTTAAGACAGACACAATGCTTTTCCACATGATTTTCAAGTTTTAATGAGCGTTAACTTGTTAAAATGATGAGGTCAATATCTGGTACACTCAAATGTTTGAATAACCATTTTATTAACATGACATGTCAATAGCTGGTAATTTATCAAATGTACGAGAAAACCAGTTACTGACACCACGGTGTGTACGTATGGTTCATTTTTAATGGTGAGGTAGCTTAACTTTAATGCATCTGTATTAAGCCCATGGGCGTTGGCACCCCTAAAGGTGTGTATCTGCATAATCACAAACATAAAAAATACCTTACGTAGGTAGTAACCTGACTACCTAGCATAATTTGAGTGAGGTACTTAAATTTTCGGTCTACTGTCACATTCTGGATCCTCCTGAATATTTTAGACTTTTAGACTTACTAATATTATAGGAAAAGTGAACGGCTGTATGGATTTTGACACAATTTGGCAAGCAGATTATTTTAACACTAGAAGTGCCGGCGTTCCAAAATTGACCCATTTCGATGTTCTTCCTGCTCTAGTTCATATCTTATTACTCGTATAATCCTAAGTTTTTATGACTTTCATGAAATATGATGATTATTATTTATACGATATTTCAAGCACATAAATGCAATATAAATATTTTTTTTATCTAAATTTACCTCAAAGCGCCATTGGGTCAATTTTGACCCAGTCATGGATGTCAGAGTTTAACTTTATATTTCTTCTAGCATTGTAGTAGCACTATGCACCCAGATATTGAAATAGGATCTGATAGAAAAAACATACCGAATGTAGTATCATTTTACCTACAATAGTTGAAAAGTTGAAGTTGTGTGGGGTAGATGTTTGAGAGAATTTGCTATTTTGAGAATTAGGCTTATACGAGAATCTACCAACATAAGAACTTGCCACCTTGCCACTATATTTGCGCGGCCTTGTTGCCATTTTATGGGAATTGAGCATTCTGGTCTTTGACTGCTGGCCTTTAAGAGAGACTAAAGCCTGATTTACATTACGAAACTAGTTGCATGAAAGTACTTTCATGACACTACTTTCACCAGTAATTTCACGTGTAAACGTTCAGTTTTACAATGCATGCATTACTTTCGTGACACTGAATTACTTTCGTGCTATGCGCATATTTTTTGTGAAACTAGTTTCATGCAACTACTTTCATCATGTAAAAACGACGCGAAAGTAGTGTCGCGACAGCACCTGCGCTGAGAGGACGTGTGGTATTTGAAATTAAAATGATTTTTACCCATACGAAAGTAATTTGCATAGCTTTTAGGATCATCTGCTAATTCAGAGATTAACTGTGTTGCACCCGGATGCTTTTTTTCAAGTTTTCGCCTCGAGTAATTCCATAATGGGACTAGACAAGGGAACTAAAGACGTTGGTGGATTTATCAACGTCTTTTTTCCGAGACAAATTTTATATTTATTTTATATTTTATCATTTCTACAGCGACGCTTTGCATCATAAATGAAATACAGCTTTGATCTTGACAGGGCCAGTATCTCCGCGATATTGGTAATTTCACGACACTAAAATTTAAACGAAAGTACTTTCACATGTGCTGAAACAAGTTTCACGAAACTAGTTTTATCATGCATGACACTACTTTTGTAATGTAAATCCGGCTTAAGAGTCACTCAACGAGCAATGGAAAGAGCTTTGCTTGGAGTTTCTTTGCGGAATAAAATCCGAAACATGGATATTCGGCGAAGAACCAGAGTCACCGACGTAGCTCATAAAATTTGCAAACTGAAGTGACAATGAGCAGGCCACATTTCTCGTAGAACTGATAACCGATGGGGAAGAAAAGGTCTCGAGTAGCGACCACGGACCGGAAGACGCAGCGTAGGCAGGCCTCCCACTAGGTGAAACGACGACATCGTGAGGGTCGCGGGCAGCCGATGAATTTAAGTGGCGAATTGTCGTTCGGCGTGGCGGTCTAAGGGGGAGGCCTATATTCAGTAGTGGACATCTTCCGGCTGATGATAAGCATTCTGCTCCTAAACCATAATAATATTATAACGTTAAAATATTTGTGTCGTACTAGACTTAGCATGGCGATGTTTGAAATAAATGTGTTTGTATTTATAAGTATGTAACATGAATAAATCTATACAAAAACAAATCATCATTTATTTTAAGCCGACCTCATTATACAGTAATAAAAATTACTCGACCAGCAGAACAATTGACATACTGCTTATTTAGCGCGCATGTGGCAAAAGAAATTTCAAAAAAATGGTCTTCGGCTATTTGAAATTATTTCAGTCTTAAAATATTTTAGCTCTCGTATTTTTGTTGTATTATGTGTTGTTTCTCTGATTATATCAACAAAAATATTATTATTTTAATAGCCGCCGGGCGCGGTGCAAACTGTCATAGTCCTCCCGTCTCAATAGAGCTGCGCCGACTGGCAGGTGAAACAAAATGATGCCTGAAGCTAGAACCCGCGCCGCGACAAAAGTCGTTTTGACGCGGCGCTAGTGTCTATGTCATTACATCAAATTGTATTAAAAAAATGTAGTACCACGAATTTTCCGCAGACCTTCACTCGTGACGCAGATTCTAGTGTGCCGCGAAATGGAAAATAGCATTCTACACGGTTTAAAAACGTCGTAAGCGCCGAATGCTAAGAACAATGATAACTTTTATTATAAACAATATTTCAAAAAAGTGCCAGACACTGCCCTCGGCTACGTAATTGTGTTCATATTGATCTAATTTATATTTCTGTAGGACGAACCAAAATAGAATGAAATCAAAAAAACGTGAAAATCAGAGGCAACTTTGTGATCATTTTCTATCGAGAAAAAATTGTCTTTTTATGTTTTCTGTTTGACTCTGCCCTCGAAAATATAATGAAGTTTCCCAACATATACTTTTGTTCCGAATTAAATACGATTTAGTACTCTAAAAATCCAATCCAAAATTGAAGATTTCGCTTGTAGCGCAGCCTTAAATTACCACATTTTTTTTTTTTAGCGTGGTAAAATCATCAAATGAGTTCTCCGGCCCCGGGCAGGGCGGGAGGGACTGTCAGACTTCTACTGACTAAAATCCACGGTGTTCTTCAGTAGCCTGTTATGTTCCGGGGTCACGGTAAGGAAATAATCCCGCGACCCCGGCTAAATTATCACATTGATAAAAAAAAATGTAGGACAGCAATAATATGGTCACTCTATTTTTGTTGTCCTACGAGTCGCTTTGTTTCCAAGTCAATAAAAAAGATTAATTATTTTGGTTTCAATCATTTTACCATGTTATGCCA
The DNA here is from genome assembly GCA_036375495.1 of Agrotis segetum. Taxonomy (NCBI): domain Eukaryota; kingdom Metazoa; phylum Arthropoda; class Insecta; order Lepidoptera; family Noctuidae; genus Agrotis; species Agrotis segetum. The sequence goes on from JAQSVV010000054.1 coordinate 755,533, forward strand.
GCACACGGTCAGAAGTCATCAATCATGTCACGCTGGGTAATTCGTTAGGATTGCTAGACACGTATTCTCACGATACATGATCCTTTAATATTTTGGAGTCCAGTTGAAGGCCGGAGCAATCTCTCAACACGACTAGTAGCTGGATTTGTGACGATTGTTTGTAGCGTGAACGTGAAATAACACGGAGTTCCACTTACGGAAACTATAGTTCGAACATCGACCATTCAGCTATGATAATGTACGACGGAAACCGGAAGGGTTTTTGTGGCCAATAAAAGGGTTGCCAAAGATTAATAGATCGCGGAAGGACACTTTTAAAGTTTTTTATGGCTAGTAAAAGGTATGGCGCAGAGGTTTAATCAATATACCCAGGGTGAGGTATATTTGAGGGGAAAAATTGGCTGAAAAGTAGCAAGTGGAATATTACTGAAATTAATAGTACCATGTATCTAGTACATAAAAATAATAGTTCCTGAGGGTTCCAAGGAAGGCAAGATACCTATGTTTATTTTATCAATATATATAAACAAACATCCTCCTCTGAAAATGTAAACAAAGCAAAACCATTAAACCAATATTTACAAAACCAGCCAAGAAAATAGTTCATTTTTCTGTCTTTGTGCCCTTTTTCCATGAAACGAGGTTTTATTCCGGCATTAGGAAAAATACTGGCCGATATCATAACATGCCCTAAATTACCAAGCTGTCCGATTCCTGGTAAACATCTCCCAGCATGATTGTGACTCAATAAATCATTTATTCTACACCATCCCCACGCTCTCTGAGGCCATGATCGACGGGCAATGATATTCGTATTCCGTACTAATGTAAACATTTCAAATCTTTTCCCTCATTTTATCAAAATTCTTTTGGAAGTTGAGGAAAAATAGGGAAATAGAAAAATCCGAAAGAAGGTAGGTATAGGTATTAATCCCTTAAGGGCTGGTTAGGAAAAAAATATTTGTCATAGATCGGTATTGATACCTACTTGTCCGTGTATTTTGAATTCTATATCCATTTATCACCCAAGTTCGTGAGCATTCATTTAACATAATTTATCGCCACCTCGATATTGAATTTAATCCCACTGAATTAATCGCTTACAAAGAAAATAACTTTTTAATTGAAAGGATAATCCATCTCATCCATTATACTAATTAGAATTAGATACACAGCTCATGGCAATATATCAACATCTTTTGAAATTGGAACACGTTTACTTGTTTTCTTTTTACAGAGCGTTGCAAACTTTTTTCAGTCGTCTAAAGAGGGTGACGGCACAGCGTCCGAATTATGTAAAACTCGACGCTATTAACGTAACGTAAACAAAACGTTCATTTGGGATTAATGAAACGGACACGAGTTTGACATTAGACCTTGTTTGTTTGCATTTGTATAACACGATACGCAAAAGCATTATGTGACCTTGCAGGTCAGAGCTAATGCATGCATAAGTACATGGAAAATTATGCTAAAGTGACATGCGCAATTATTACTGAAACAATACGTTGCAATTTTGTAACATCTGGCCTTTGATTGTTCCTTGCAAATGGCAAATCAGAAAGTTTCGTCATCAAACAAAAAAAAAAGAAACCATAATTTCATAAAGTCAAAGAGACTATACATAAATTCGTACCTAGACACACAAAGATATTTTTAAAGAGTGAATTACTCATCTTATATTTCTTTCCTAACGTCACGATACTAATTTGAAAAAGTATTCACAATTCGAAATTGTGCGCACTGTTTATGCAGACAGTTTTGAGACGATAAGCGTGTGGTTTGGACTTTTGATAGTAAGCACTAAATTGGGTTAAAATCTGTGACATTAAAATTCCTCATTACTCCTAAAAACATGTCTATCTCACGTACGCAGCACCTGATAGCAACAAAATTCTACATATTTTCCACTTATTACAATACCTGTCCGCGCTTCCATTATTTTTACATATGACCGCGCCGGGCCCTCCACCACGCACTAATTCATTCAACATGTTGTTTAAAGCACACAGAGTGTTTACAAGCGCTGTTTACCTGATGCTTCAATTCACTCACCTTGGTATAAGATATATAGTCAGATTTTGGAAGACACAAAACACGCCAACACATAAATCTGCCACCGCTAGGTTCGCCAAAAAGAAGTTGGTTATGGAGCGCAGGCGCCGAGATAGAGTAACCACGAGGATGACCAGCAAGTTGCCTGGAACAAACATTATACATTAATTTAGGAAAGTTTTGTGTACTTAGATAATATTCGACGATTATTGTGGTCATAGATTTATCTTCCAACACAATTCACATTAAAATTGTTACATTTTACATAAATCCAATTGACCGGAACTATCAAATTAATTACGGATAAATAGTTACATAATTGTTTTGTTATTACATGTTCCCCATTGTACCCAGTGTACGATACTTAAAACACGTGATTGTGCTCATGATAACAAACAATTTTTATCACGGGAGCAAATCCGAAATCGTGAAAAAAATATCAGCTGTTCAGTACATTAAGCAAACATAAATGTACAGAACATTAACTGATTTTGTTTCGAGTTTTCAGGTTTGTTCCCATAGTTAAAGTTGTTGGTTATCATGAGCACAATCAAGTGTTTAAGTATCGTACACTAATTACCAGTCACCCTATATTTAGCAATGAACTCCTTTCTTATTAAATAAAAAAGCTTACAATCGTTAATTAATTTAACGAAACTAAACTCATTTCCTCTAAATATAACAGCATTTAGAAGGAAATAAAAGATTTTAGAAATAACCTATTTCTCAGAAAACATCAATCAAAGCTTAATTATTATACTTAGTTACTTTCATGTTTGATTAACTGAAACCTTATTACTGAACGATCGGTTTTAGGACATTATTAAAGTAGAAAAAGGCGACTCGCGGGACTCCTGTGGGCCCGTGTGGGCCGCATAATGTAATATTCAAACCAAAAGGATCTCTTGTCACATTAAAATAATTTACCTTAGCAAATACGTAAAAAGGGAATTTTTTCAATCCCCAGCTTAGTCAACAATGTTAGAGACTGGTTGGGTTTTGATTTCAGGGATTTTTTATTAATTCTAGTCAGTTTGCATATCATATTTACCATGTCGGGATCTATGTATACGTTTTGTTGCTGTCTGAGCCAACAACATAGCTACATTGATTGAGACATTCTCATACCCTGATTGAATAATAAAAGCGGCCACATACATCAGTTTTTTTTCCGTTCGGAATTCGAAATGATTTATGAAGTGTGAACAACACACACAAAACATGCACACACATTTGTATGAATTCACTGTGTTCGGATAGAAAACGGATCAGGATTCCTGATCAGGAAAACTGATGTATGTGGCCGGCCTTAAAGAATAGAAACATATCTCTTCTATATTTTAAACATTGCTATGCTTAAATCGATAAATATCTTTTACGTTCTCTCATTTTGTCTGTTCTCGCGTCGACTAAACCTGTTTCTACGGGGTCATACTACGCGTGCTGGTCATACCACATGTGCTCGCATTCTAATGAAACGATTTGCAAGCACGTTGAACGAATGTGTGCAAGCTAACATAATGCATTAGTCGCCACGCGCCCGTCCTATACACAGCCAACTGAGAACATAATAGTCTTTTACTTGCTTATGACAGTGTGACAATTGAATTAACTCGCCTGTTCCTGGGCAATAAATCGTTCAAACTATTTCGATGAAATAATTTGTTTAATGAATATTGGTTTTGTTTCAATTTTCAAAGAGGTATGAGAGTAGGATTGAATGATGGGCGTGCTAAAGTTAATAAAATTAATTGGAAACATGAATTCCACGCCATTTTGATAATTAATTTGTCTGTGATGTTAACTATTTCGATGAAATAATTTGTTTAATGAATATTGGATTTGTTTCAATTTTCAAAGAGGTGTGAGAGGAGGATTGATTGACAGGCATGTTAAAGTTAATAAAATTAATTGGAAACATGAATTCCACGCACCCATTTTGATAATTTGCTGTGATGTTTGCCTAAAGGCGCTCCCTCGCTCAGGAGCATTAGCGTGTAATGTAACATTATAGATTCGACTTTAAGCATTAACATTACAATACCTGACTGACGAGCAATCGCGTACATTTAGTATAGATTTGATAAAAGGTGCGCATTGTGATGCTCGATCGTCTTCCTTCACTGATGAAATGTTCGAATCTGTAACGTTACATTACAGGTGGATGCTCGCGGTGAGGGAGCGCCGTAACAGGCAGCTGTAAAAGCTCAACTAGTCGGCCAAGTCGATCAGTAGTCAGCAACTAGACTCTACTCGTAATTACCTACATATTTTATTTATATTCCAATAGATTGAAGAAGACATGGCCCATTTGTTGTCTCTCATACAATCAAGTGTAATTTCAAAAAGAACAGCTCCAGGCACTAATGGAACTGCCAATTAGTTTTTATTTTTTGTTCAGTTAGTCCTCAGATCTTGCTATTTGATTATTCGGTTGGCTTTTTTGCAGATAACTTCAAACAGAATAGATATAGGTACGTTTCAGAACAATTAACTAATTGGATGATGAAAAAAAGATAGGTAGGTATCTGAGGTGGGACGGGTACTAATGGGACGCGGAATGTCCTTTAAGGCTGCGCTACAAGCGAAATCTTCAATTTTGGATTGGATTTTTAGAGTACTAAATCTTATTTAATTCGGAACAAAAGTATATGTTGGGAAACTTCATTATATTTGCGAGGGCAGAGTCAAACAGAAAACATAAAAAGACAATTTTTTCTCGATAGAAAATGATCACAAAGTTGCCTCTGATTTTCACGTTTTTTTGATTTCATTCTATTTTGGTTCGTCCTACAGAAATATAAATTAGATCAATATGAACACAATTACGTAGCCGAGGGCAGTGTCTGGCACTTTTTTGAAATATTGTTTATAATAAAAGTTATCATTGTTCTTAGCATTCGGCGCTTACGACGTTTTTAAACCGTGTAGAATGCTATTTTCCATTTCGCGGCACACTAGAATCTGCGTCATGAGTGAAGGTCTGCGGAAAATTCGTGGTACTACATTTTTTTTATACAATTTGATGTAATGACATAGACACTAGCGCCGCGTCAAAACGACTTTTGTCGCGGCGCGGGTTCTAGCTTCAGGCATCATTTTGTTTCACTTGCCAGTCGGCGCAGCTCTATTGAGACGGGAGGACTATGACAGTTTGCACCGCGCCCGGCGGCTATTAAAATAATAATATTTTTGTTGATATAATCAGAGAAACAACACATAATACAACAAAAATACGAGAGCTAAAATATTTTAAGACTGAAATAATTTCAAATAGCCGAAGACCATTTTTTTGAAATTTCTTTTGCCACATGCTAAATAAGCAGTATGTCAATTGTTCTGCTGGTCGAGTAATTTTTATTACTGTATAATGAGGTCGGCTTAAAATAAATGATGATTTGTTTTTGTATAGATTTATTCATGTTACATACTTATAAATACAAACACATTTATTTCAAACATCGCCATGCTAAGTCTAGTACGACACAAATATTTTAACGTTATAATATTATTATGGTTTAGGAGCAGAATGCTTATCATCAGCCGGAAGATGTCCACTGCTGAATATAGGCCTCCCCCTTAGACCGCCACGCCGAACGACAATTCGCCACTTGCATTCATCGGCTGCCCGCGACCCTTACGATGTCGTCGTTTCACCTAGTGGGAGGCCTGCCTACGCTGCGTCTTCCGGTCCGTGGTCGCTACTCGAGACCTTTTCTTCCCCGTCGGTTATCAGTTCTACGAGAAATGTGGCCTGCTCATTGTCACTTCAATTTGCAAATTTTATGAGCTACGTCGGTGACTCTGGTTCTTCGCCGAATATCCATGTTTCGGATTTTATTCCGCAAAGAAACTCCAAGCAAAGCTCTTTCCATTGCTCGTTGAGTGACTCTTAAGCCGGATTTACATTACAAAAGTAGTGTCATGCATGATAAAACTAGTTTCGTGAAACTTGTTTCAGCACATGTGAAAGTACTTTCGTTTAAATTTTAGTGTCGTGAAATTACCAGTATCGCGGAGATACTGGCCCTGTCAAGATCAAAGCTGTATTTCATTTATGATGCAAAGCGTCGCTGTAGAAATGATAAAATATAAAATAAATATAAAATTTGTCTCGGAAAAAAGACGTTGATAAATCCACCAACGTCTTTAGTTCCCTTGTCTAGTCCCATTATGGAATTACTCGAGGCGAAAACTTGAAAAAAAGCATCCGGGTGCAACACAGTTAATCTCTGAATTAGCAGATGATCCTAAAAGCTATGCAAATTACTTTCGTATGGGTAAAAATCATTTTAATTTCAAATACCACACGTCCTCTCAGCGCAGGTGCTGTCGCGACACTACTTTCGCGTCGTTTTTATATGATGAAAGTAGTTGCATGAAACTAGTTTCACAAAAAATATGCGCATAGCACGAAAGTAATGCATGCATTGTAAAACTGAACGTTTACACGTGAAATTACTGGTGAAAGTAGTGTCATGAAAGTACTTTCATGCAACTAGTTTCGTAATGTAAATCAGGCTTTATTTAGTCTCTCTTAAAGGCCAGCAGTCAAAGACCAGAATGCTCAATTCCCATAAAATGGCAATAAGGCCGCGCAAATAGAGATTATAGATTCTCGTATAAGCCTAATTCTCAAAATAGGAAATTCTCTCAAACATCTACCCCACACAACTTCAACTTTTCAACTATTGTAGGTAAAATGATACTACATTCGGTATGTTTTTTCTATCAGATCCTATTTCAATATCTGGGTGCATAGTGCTACTACAATGCTAGAAGAAATATAAAGTTAAACTCTGACATCCATGACTGGGTCAAAATTGACCCAATGGCGCTTTGAGGTAAATTTAGATAAAAAAATATTTATATTGCATTTATGTGCTTGAAATATCGTATAAATAATAATCATCATATTTCATGAAAAGTCATAAAAACTTAGGATTATACGAGTAATAAGATATGAACTAGAGCAGGAAGAACATCGAAATGGGTCAATTTTGGAACGCCGGCACTTCTAGTGTTAAAATAATCTGCTTGCCAAATTGTGTCAAAATCCATTCAGCCGTTCACTTTTCCTATAATATTAGTAAGTCTAAAAGTCTAAAATATTCAGGAGGATCCAGAATGTGACAGTAGACCGAAAATTTAAGTACCTCACTCAAATTATGCTTGGTAGTCAGGTTACTACCTACGTAAGGTATTTTTTATGTTTGTGATTATGCAGATACACACCTTTAGGGGTGCCAACGCCCATGGGCTTAATACAGATGCATTAAAGTTAAGCTACCTCACCATTAAAAATGAACCATACGTACACATCGTGGTGTCAGTAACTGGTATTCTCGTACATTTGATAAATTACCAGCTATTGACATGTCATGTTAATAAAATGGTTATTCAAATATTTGAGTGTACCAGATATTGACCTCATCATTTTAACAAGTTAACGCTCATTAAAACTTGAAAATCATGTGGAAAAGCATTGTGTCTGTCTTAAATAACCAAAAAATACCAAACTCAAAGGAATCTATCGTGTAAAACTGAAATAAAATGACATTGAAAACAACCGTCAGCTTAGCAAATTGTTAAATTTTTTGATGATTTTAGGAGGGTATTTTGTTATCATAGGTTTACGGACGCATTATTGCTTTATTTAAATTTTCTGTGACGCCAATATATCACAAGATAAATTATATTTCATTTTCTGTATTCTTTATGCAGCACTGCAAGAAGATATATTATTATTTTTGATAAAAACTGTTATGCGGTCAATACGAGTAGTTGGTGGGAGGTCAGCAGTTGGGTACTTTACCCTATATCATTTTTGTGCACTAGAATTTTGTAATCCGTAACACCGGTAATAACATCGTTAACATCTCTTTCATTCATTCCCTATCTCGAAAACTACTGAACCGATTTTGTTGAAACTTGGAGTATTCCCTAAGTTGAACGATACCAAGTAAAACTAAAAAAGGATTACTTAAATCGGACTTGTAGTTCCGGAGATATGCGAACACAAACATAATTTACTAAATCAGTCGATGCCAAGTCCTTACTAGAGGAGTTGTACCTTCCATCATCAGCTCAGCTACATGAGATGATGATCACCATACGCAAATATCTAAATTACTTCATAAAATTTGCGGAAAACGATGTGTAGGCCTACAAAATTTGAGGGTTGCCCTCGATTTCTCCAGTATCCAATCATCATATCCTGACATGGTGACAATGGGACCACTTCAGAAGTATCTCCTTTCGAACAAAAAAAGAATTTTGAAAATCGGTCCGCAATATTGGCGGAGTAATCGCGTAACAAACACACAAAAAAAAACATACTGTCGAATTGATAACCTACTTCTTTTTGAAGTCAGTTAAATTAACTGGAAATAATTTCCACTAAATTAAAATACTGTAAGCAGGCAGCCCTACCGCGTGCGTGTGTACCCCGCCTGTGAAGCCGAGTCGTACCTACTGTCAATATGTTAGACTGTGGCACTGTAGTTGTTTTGTTTTTTCAAAGAAGTTTTGCAGAGCGCGTCGTCACAGCGCCCGTGGTTGTTATTGGTACTAGAGCAGAGGCATGTGAGACGCGAGGGTGAAATCTGATTTTTTCCTGGCATAATACCCACTCTTAAGCTGCCGCGACTTCGGAAAGCAAAATGCGATTTAAGAAACATGGTGCTCTTTCCTCCCTTCTTCCGCCCTGTGTAGATCGGCAGGAGGTATTTGAAGATATACGCTAAAATAAAATGCCGATGATACATTTAAAACGGAAATAACTTTGGAAATATTAATATAGGTATAATTCAGTTATTTATCACAAAGTCACAAACACAGCTATCATTAAAGGTAGCAAAATGTCTTAATGCGATAGTATGACAATACAATAAGACAATTTGACTTGTTGTTATTTAAGTAGATTAGTTTAAAACATTTTCCTTAAATGTCGTCTTACGGGTCCACCCTTTATAGCAGAACTTTTTACGTCATAATTTTATTTTGCATAGCAACGGATAGCATAAACCTCTTTTCGCAGAAAATCGTTTGGCATATACTCATTTACCATAACACCGAAACCCATAATTTTGTAAGTCAGAATCATCTTTAGGCATAAATTTCATTTCCATAATAATCAATAAGTATAACCATCATATCGTAGAAAGTTTACAACCAGAATCATCTTGTGGCATATCTTTTATATCCATAATAATCAAATGTATAACCATCATACCGCAGAAAATTCACAGCCAGACTCATCTTTTGTCATAATTGTGTGGCTTTTATTTCCCAGACAGTAAGATGATGCAGTAAGCATTCAGCATACAAGCATGCAGCATGCAAGCATGCAGCATGCAAAGTTGCAACATGCAGCAGGCATGGCTTCTGTCATGGCTCCGGCGCTGCGGGTCTCCGGCGGTCCCACGCGAGCTAATCGTCGCAGATGATTTTACGCGGTGTGCGTTAAAACCACCTGCTCCTCAGCTCGCGGGCCGCCTCGCCCCTCCGCGCCTACGCGATTATAAATTACACTCTAGGGGCCTACCCCTAGAGTGTAATTTATAATCGCGTGTTTAAAACCGACTTCACGTAGTCTTGTTTGCCCTAGCAAACAAGACTACGTGAAGTCGGTTTTGCAGCGATTCATTTCTGTCACTAACTTTTGTACTTAGCACACCATTTATTGATTTTATAAAACAATTTTTTTTATTTTTTATTATGACTATTAAATTATTTCTATTCTGAAATTCTGTGATCTTCGAAGTATACTAAGTCAAATTATTCCAAATAATCGGCGCTCTAAATAAACGTTATGCTAAATGAAAATATGCAAAATTGTAACTCTGACAAAGGTAATTATGCCCAATACAATTCTGCCATCTTAAAAGTATACCAATTTAAATTCGGACATAAAAACATTAGGCCAAAAAACAATTATATTAAATATTTTTTATACCATAACAATGTTCGTTTAAAAAAGTTTCTGCCAAGTGAGTTCTGCCAAATAGGTTTCGGAGCAACAAGTTTCTGCCAGATAGAGGGCACCCTCGTCTTACAAATTCTCAGCCTCATTACACAACTTTTACGATTTTTTCTTGGCTTTGGACATTTAGGCACAAGGATGAAACATCTTTTAAAATAACTTCGAGAAGCTAAAGTTATTCTAGAAAAAGAAGTTAGCTAGAATTTGAAACGTTTTAATTTCAGTGTTACTTGAAAGTTGAACCATTTTTATGGCCGTTTACGTTAATCTGGGTTACAAGAAAAGTTATGAAAGTATGAAGGACTTATCCTTTTTCCGAACTGTTATGGACGTCAAAGTGTAAAGACCACTTAATAGTAGTTTGTGGGAATGTTCCGTCTAAGTGGCGGACCGTGCACAGTTACAGTTGAAAACTGCAATCGTTCACGAACATAGTTAGCCGAGGCAACTCAACTCGCAGAGTCTGCATAAAAATCGGGTAAGCTGCTCAGAACTAGGGTAACCACCCGTCCGATTTGTCTGTTCATCCTCAGTTGTGTTCTGTTGTTCAAACTTTCACAGAAACTTTTCGGATTTATGGTAAAATGTACCGGAAATTTTTATTCTTGTAGACATCTTGACTCGCGGGAGCGTGTCAGAGCCAAGTTCTGTGCGCACCATGTGTAATTAAGACATACGCGGGAGCGTGGCCAGCCAAGTATATTAGTATTACAAGAACCATTTGGAGCCACTTTTGAACCTCCTTATATTATAAGAAATTACTACGACCTTGCAATTGAAAATAGTAAGTACACCAAATTATTGTTTCTCATAAATTACTAGCAAACCCGGCGAACTCCGTTTCGCCACCAGTCTTTGCTGCACTATAAACCTCATGGAGCCCGAGACCTTTCCAACGAATGCAAAACCGTGGAAATCATTCGTCAGGAAAGAAAACCCGACTTATTTTTATATAGTAGATAATGTCAACTTGATGTTAAGTGTTTATTTAAAAGAGCCTGGCAGTTACTTTCGCTCCACCCAGCTCCACTCATTTGAAGTATTTACCACGATAAAATACCGGTATTAAGGTACATTCAGTTCCACTGGAAGACAATCACAACATGTTTGGGAAAAGTTTAGACAGATTATGATGAGTTGAAAAAAGAACGCAATTTTATTCGTTTCATAACTAAACTCATCATCTTCCAACCCTTATCCCATTTTACTTGAGGTCGGCGCAACACGTTTTCTTCTTCCATTCTCCCCTATCAGACGTCACAGCATCATTCACTCCTTTTACATTCATATATCATTCGTTATACAATCCATCCATCTTTTCTTTTACCTTCCTCTTCTTCTCAATCCATAAACATTCATACTCATCACTCTCTTAGTCACATGAGTCTCTAGTGAGAGTCTATGAAACTAGTCGTTTCATAACTATTCGAAAAAGCAAAAAAGTATTCACTCAATGTTCTTTAGTAGTACCTACCTAGAGTAGCAAAATTATTTGTTCGAACAAAGAGAAAACAAAACTTCAACGCTTGTTGGAGTTTTCAAGTTTTGGCATGTCTATGTAAATTTTAAGCGCCATAAATCACAATAACATAAATGTTAATGCTACACATACCTATCATACCTTACGTTCAAAGTTATAAAAGCGAAAATTTCATGATTTATAGGAATACCTCCTTTTGTAGCTCAAATGCAAGAAAAAAACTGAGTATAAACAGTTAAGGACGGCCAAAGGTTGTTAAGCAATCAGTGATTGTAATAGTGATGTAGGCATTAGAAAAACTGTTTTTGAATTAGACCCGAAACTTCAGAAGCTACCTCTTAAAATAATCTTTCTTGGTACCTAACTCAACCTTTATTAATATTTCAGATGATTATCCCAGTTTACCCTTTTCATTCCTTTCATATACTAGGCTCACATCATTTTTCTTCTTAAAATCTTTATAAGAAGTTTGATACCTATTTATATGTATATATTTTACTTCTTATTAATACCATTCTTTATCCTTAAAAATACGAACAAGAGATATATTTAATGCCTATTTTATTTGGCCGGTTTCATCAATATTTTTTTCACCATCGATTTGCATTTAGCTGAAAACTTGTAGTTACAATAATTAATAAAAATAATCATATTCCGCAACTATCACACAACGCCAGCAAGCAGAGCTTGTGTTATGGGTACTAGACAACTGATAAACATACTTATATATTTCTAAATACATACATATTATAGATAAATTACACCCAGACACAGAACAAATGATCGTGCTCATCACACAATCATTTGGTGGGAATCGAACCCACGACCTCCGGCATAGCAGTCAGGGTCACTAACCACTAGACCAACAGGCCTGACTGAAATATATACTTCGTGAGTGGGGAATCAAGGGCTAGATGAGGTATGAGAAGATAAAGGTATAGATGCCTTTCGTATGCTTTCAGCTTCAAAAGGATTTGAGCATGCATTACCTACATAGATATAATTATGTAGGTAAATTTTTAAATGTTTACGAAATAGTTCGATTGAGAAACGCGGTCGTAATAGCATGCCTTCTAGGAAATGCGAAACAGGCGCAAGTCGATCTACTTTGAAGAAAAATAGGCTACTGGAAATTATGGAACACTAGTGTCTGATTTCTACTTAATCAAATTCTTAAGAGATTCTTGAAAGTTAAATAGTCATTCAGGAATTGTGTTTCAAGTTTTTTGTATGAATTTTTGGAATTTAAGATGCATATTTATGGTGAAAGTGCAAGCAATGGTGCACCTACTACAAAAGAAAAACACAATAAATACCTAGCGAGTAGGTCTACACTGAGCAAGCAGGCTCGCGAGGCATTTGTCAAGCAAGGAAACTGCCTCGCGAGGCTGCTCGCTCTGTGTGGACGCACCTATTAGCTCAGACTTCAATATAATCTTACTCGCTCGCACTTGCACGTACCACACAATATTGCTTGCTCTTTCTTTTAGCTGTCTACACGCAAATCAATTTATTTTACGGCGAAAAACAAGGAAATTAAAAAAATAAATAACATAAGACCAGCTTTATAGTTAGTTCGGTTAGTATAAAAAGTTTCATGATCTAATTTTAAGTTTTTTATGATTGCCAACGCTGCGGTTTATTGTTCAATTTAGAGGTAACTTTGGGATTTTTTTCTATCGAGAAAATTTTATGGAATCATGTTTTCGCTCTGACTTTCGCTCCCGAGTATTGGTGTGTTTTATCTTTGTCAATTTCGAAGAAAAAAATTGTCTTCGAATAAAAATAAATACTTGTCCATCATGTCTCAATGCTCTAAGAGACGGATTGAATACTGGGAATTGAATACTCTATCTTTACCTCTATCATTAATTAATCTTTTACCAGTCAAAGACCTTTGCCTAACCAAATCCAATAAGAAGTAGCCATCAAAGAAAACAGAACGGGATTTAGATTGAGATAGAATATAAATCTAAATTTTCGATTTATGGATGCTGTCAAGATGTTTAATACGAGTACAAGCACCAAATCACAATTTAGACAGATAGTAACAGCCATTGAATGAAAACATCATCGTATGAGAAACGAGTCTAAATGTTTTACGACAAATCCACAAGTAGATTGTCTACTTGTGGATTTGTCGTAAAACATTTCGAGCGTCTGATTTTTCTTGTCTTTTATAACTTTTTTGAGGTAAAATGCTACATTTTCTAGCGAGTTATTATTTACCAGATACCGTCATACCCATCTTATACATATATGTAAAATCTAATTTTGTTGCTGCACGCTATGTCTCGCTAAAACTCGAGAACAACTGGGCCGATTTGGCTAATTTTGGTTAAGAATCATTTTTAAAAGTCCAAAGAAGTTTTATAAAAAGTGAGTAAATATGATTAAATATTTGGAATATAGTAAAAGCAACAATTCCGATTTCCCATAAAACTATTCCTACCTGTCAAATATTTGATGTTCGTCCCGTCGCGTCGCGCGTCGTTCAGAAACTCATTAAAAAGTCGTTTATTTATTGATTCTGAGGCAATACGAAGTTTGCCGGGTCAGCTAGTTTTAGATAAAAAAGCAAACAAGTAGCGTTTCGTTCAAGAATCATGAACCCATAAAAGTTTCGGAGAACCTCGTTTGTTTAGCAATACGATATTTATAAATCAATTCTTGGTTTTTCTTCTTAATCCATTTTGATCCAAGACGTTATCTAACAAAATATATAAATCTGGATTTATTCTAGATTTACATATATTATTTTGTCCTCCGTTATATAAAGTTCAGAGTAGGTACTTCAATACTTATTGTCTATAATCCTGATTATTTTTCCCACATATTTTTTGTTATATTAGTTTTCGCAAAAATTGATAGATCAGATATTTACTCGTGGCTCGGTTGAGAAATAATAGGCGTGTCCACACAGCGCCGCGCGAGGGAACTGCCTCGCGCGGCAAATGTCTCGCGAGGCTGCTCGCTCTATGGTTTGGGACGGTTCTGCATGTAGTGTCAAACATTCAAGGTTCTGCATATAGTGTCAAAGATGACCTCGTCAATCGTTGTTGAACGTCAGTAAATCCAAACTTTGACTTTCAGTCAAACGGTCGCGCATGTACCTGATTTGAATTAATGATGTTTATTATTAATAATTTAGTCGAGGTCGACCGCGGCGGAGGTGGTGTAACGATCTGATCATGTTCGCAGGGCACACATGGCCAGAAATTGCCCAAAAGAAGAAAGGGGAGGCCTTTGCCCAGCAGTGGGACACCGAATAGGCTATAAAAAAAATATATTAATAATTAGATGTATTTTTAAGGCATGCGATATAAAAACATTCACTTTCCGCACTACTTCACCAAACTTTTATTGTGTAAGATTTTCCTAAAACTGAAAGTTTTGCGAAAAAAGCGGTAAGTACTTTTTTTTTCTTTCACTTATCAATTTATCCATAGATAGAATCCTAATAATAGTCATTCTGCCTCAAGCGTATTGAACAACTGAGGTTCCTATACCAGAGATTTGCCGGCACAGATGTCTCATTTTAATCCTTGCAAAGCGTTATACTGATACCCATAATCCGAAGTAAGTAGATCCCTAAAGCGTTTCCTGATATTCGATAACTTTCGACAACATGTCCGTACCGTGGACATATTCGATGTTAATTATGTTGGTCCACAAGGACATAATTGATGAGTGTTTACTTCAATTTGGATGGATGGCCATGAGTTATGAAGCTTGAAAGGCTAATGTGTCCGCACTGTGCAGAACACACATTACTCAACCTACTGAATTGTCTTTTAGCGCGGCTACATACATCAGTTTTCCTGATCAGGAATCCTGATCCGTTTTCCATTCGAATG
Source organism: Agrotis segetum (assembly GCA_036375495.1). Lineage (NCBI taxonomy): Eukaryota > Metazoa > Arthropoda > Insecta > Lepidoptera > Noctuidae > Agrotis > Agrotis segetum. The sequence continues at coordinate 770,909 of JAQSVV010000054.1, forward strand.
CAGTGTGTGTGTTGTTCACATTCGATAACTTCCAGTACAGATTTCGAATTAGATCCCAATTGAACCAGTCGTTTTAGCGTGATTGACTAACCAAACATACAAACTTTTGCGTTTAATAATGTGAAAAAGTCACTGTTACTGTTACTGCTAGCACAGTATAGAAATCATACAGTAGGACGACGCCTTTGATCTCGGGTAAAATGCCGACATCGTCTAGACAGTTATGCATCGGCCAGGGTTGTCACAAGTAAAGAATATTTATGAAATTATGTATTTATTGCAGATCAACATGGATGGCAGAATTATAATGAAAACAATATTAAACACTTATACAATAATGAAAACAAGTTTTAACCCCCTATTTACTGCATGTATTATTAAGAAGTTGAATGAAAATAAAAAATGCAGATAAGACGTATACTAAGAGATTTAAAAATTGAACTGATGCATTTGATAAATAGTTACTATGACATGTGACACTGACGACGTGGACTGCGATTTTTTTTTAATTTTAACTTCCAAATAAATAAATATCATAAATACAATACAAATTAATAAATAATAAGTATATTCTAACCGAAAGGGTACTTACATACATGTGAAAAAAAAATTGCTACAGACTACCAAAATGAACAACTTTTACTATAGGACCAACTCGAGACAGATTTAAGTTATTTAGATGGCATTTCGTAACCAGCACCCCAATTTATCACGGAATTGGCATAATACATTTAAATTGACGCCCGCCATCTTGGATTTCAAAAAGAATGGCTTTTTCTTTACAAGCACCCCAATTAACCTCGAAATTGACACCCATATCAAATTCTAAAGAAAAAATGATGTCCGCCATCTTGGATTTCAAAAAGAATAACTTTTTCGTAACAAGCACCCCAATTAACCTCGAAATTGACACCCATATCAAATTTTAAGAAAAAAAACGGCGTCCGCCATCTTGGATTTCAAAAAGAATGGCTTTTTCTTTACAAGCACCCCAATTAACCTCGAAATTGACACCCATATCAAATTCTAAAGAAAAAATGATGTCCGCCATCTTGGATTTCAAAAAGAATAACTTTTTCGTAACAAGCACCCCAATTAACCTCGAAATTGACACCCATATCAAATTCTAAGAAAAAAAACGGCGTCCGCCATCTTGGATTTCAAAAAGAATGGCTTTTTCGTTACAAGCACCCCAATTAACCTCGAAATTGACACCCATATCAAATTCTAAGGAAAAAATGACGTCCGCCATCTTGGATTACAAAAAGAATGGCTTTTTCGTAACAAGCACCCCAAATAACCTCGAAATTGACACACATATCAAATTATATGAAAATGACCTCCGCCATCTTGGATTTCAAAAAGGATGGCTTTTTTGTTACAAGCACCCCAATTAACCTCGAAATTGACACCCATATCAAATTCTAAGAAAAAAACGGCGTCCGCCATCTTGGATTTCAAAAAGAATGGCTTTTTCGTAACAAGCACCCCAAATAACCTCGAAATTGACACACATATCAAATTATAAGAAAATGACCTCCGCCATCTTGGATTTCAAAAAGGATGGCTTTTTTGTTACAAGGACCCCTAATAAACTCAAAATTGATACCCGTACTTGGTAAATTAAAATACGTGCGCCATCTCGAAATTCACCCTTGGTAATTAATAAAAAAAGTCCACCATCTTGTCATGGGACATACAAATTATAACACAGTCATATAAATATAATATTAGTAGAATTTCCAAACAGATGCACTGTGCAATAACCTATTAAAAAAAAAAGGCGTGCGCGGGTCGGCCATTTTAAATGAACAAATAAAAATAAATACGCACGTCACACGCGATAGCCCTGAATGATAGAGCCCAACATAGTAACATCGTTTTGTTCCCAAGTTGGGCTCGGCTTACCCGCGTCTCACCTCTCACACCCCGCACGATTGCCCTGTCTAGACGTCTTCGTCGGACGACTGTAGGATTATTAGACTGTGCTGCTAGCCTACATCATCCCACTGCTGCCCCATGACTTCCAGTTTTCACGATCCAGGGCCAAAGTGGACCACTGGTCATAGGTTTTATCAAGCTCGTCCCGCCATCTTCTACGAGGTCTGCCGCGGCGCCTTCTAGCTGTGTCAGGGCTCCATAAAGTGGTTTTGGCCCACAGCTCATTGGGCATGCGGCAGACGTGGCCGGCCCAAGTACCATTTCAGTGCAGCGGCCTTTAGACCAACGTCAGCAATTTGTGTTTTGGAGCGTAGTATGGTCTGAGAGTTTGACGCCTAGAATACTACGCTCCATTGCACGTTGGCAAACCTTGAGTTTGGACTTTTGAATGTTTGTCAAAGACCAAGTCTGGGATCCAAGGTCAAAATGGGAAGAATGCACATGTCCAGAATTTTCCGCTTGAGTGTCAAAGGAAGACTTCCTTTCATAAGCTCTTTCATGGACCAGTGCTCTTCCAGGCATTTTTAGTTCGTCTTGCGACTTCCGCATCTTGTCTGGACTGGAAAGAAACTATCTGGCCCAAGTAGATGTATTCCTGGACATATTGCAATTCTTCACCATTTACTCTGATCCTATGCTTAGTGGTGTTTATCATCAGTTTGGTCTTCGACATATTCATGGCCAGTCCAACCTCAAGGCTTGCATTGCTGAGTTGATTCAACATTAGCTCAAGTTCTGTCGCTGTAGAAGAGAATACGACAATGTCATCTGCGAAGCGAAGGTTTGTTAACCGCACCCCACCGATTTCAATGCCGCTTCTCTCGCAACAAGCCGTTAGCTTTCTGAAGATCTCTTCAAGGGCGCTATTGAAAAGCTTGGGTGAAAGCGGGTCTCCTTGCTTTACACCTTTTTCTATGGAAAACGATGGTCCGGGATTTTGTAGTTTTATTGCAGCTGTGCTGTTTTGATAGATTTTACGGAGTAGGTTGATGTAGCTGGGTTCAATGTGAAAAAGTCGGATTCATTATTAAAATTTGATGTAATTAAATGCCAAGAACAAGTGAGTTCGTAAAACCAGTGTTGCTTTATTTAAAAGCTTTTGCGTTAAAACAAAACTCGCTGGAAACGGCAAGAATTCCAAATCCCCTGAGCATTTAAAAAGTAATCAATTACAACCAGGCGCAAAATGAGATTTCTTGCTCTTCGACTTGACGAATTTCTACAGAGCACGAAATCTCCGGAAATATACCGCTAGCAAACTTTTAATCAAATTAAATAATTTATTTTAGGTAGGCCAGTTTCAGGCCCTTTTGAATATTATTGCAGAGGAAAAAAAGAAAGCTGTATCTACAAAAGCGCTGAAAATTGTAGAGTAGGTAGTAGGTGAAGGTATTTTTCAAGATTTTCACTCTCAAAAACAGTGTCGCGTTTGAATAAAGTTGTTACAAAAACTGAGCAAAAGGTCTTGAGATCGACTCATAAGGCGGGTAAAATGATAAAATTGTTTTATGTTTTTCTACCCGGAATTTAGTAAAATACTAAGATTAAGAAAGGTGGTAATAGTCCGGCCCCATTTAACATTGGACTTAAACATATGATACTGGCGAAATGAAAGGATAATACAGCGTTATGAAAAATAAATACAATATTCATTTATACATATCCAACGTGGCAATGCTGCCAGTCTTCTGGGCACGTTTCCGGATGACAGCGATGCGGAGGAGTACTTTGACGCCTAAGTGTTCTCTGCCTTTCAGTTTTTTTTTTTTTTTTTAATAGGTATTTGGTTTTAGTTTTAGTTTAGTTGTAAATATAATTATAGTTTTATTTATTTTTATTTCTAGCTTTAGTCACCTGTGTACATATTATTTTAACATTAATTAAAGATAAATCGTATTCAAAATCCACCACAAAAAATATATTCATTTGAACGAAACAAGAACATATTATTTCGGAAGTCAAAATTGTAAGATCATGTTTCATTAACATGTTTTAGGGCAACAAACTTTTAATTAGGTTACTTACGTTGAAAATGAAAACAGTTGTGAGTTGTATCTTGTGACGGAAAATCAATTTTCAAAATTATGAGATGAATAATGTCGGTGTGATGCTCGCTCGACTGGGAAAGGGCACAATAGTCGGTACTGTAGGGATGTTAGGGTGCCTTTCCACCAGCACCGCTGCACCGGTGCGTTTAAAAAAACGTGGTGCACATAGGATCTTACTGACACATAATAAAAAAATAACACTATTTCGTAATTAGTAAATAGGAAAAGCCATAGATTGAGCTGGGCGTTAAAGCAAATGTTTATAAAGAAACAGATAAGTATAGGTATTTTATTGCACTGTCAGCTAGTTAGTACTAACACATTTCTGGGTAAAGGCCTCTTCCCATGATGCCACTATTTAGGGCAATGGTAGTTTTCTGTCCATCTAGACAGAAGCCCTGATATACCTCTTAAAACATGACTCGATTTGTTCTCAAGTTGTAGGTATCCTATAAAACCATAAAGGCCTGCGTAGACGAGGCCTTTTTTGTCTAGAGAGGGCAAAATCCCTGACTTGTGAAAACAATTTACTCCGGGGCGGACATCGCACACGGTGTACAAACGCTATAAAAGCAAATATTCCCAGATAACGCTGTGTCGCTTTTTTCATGAAGTTTCAGTGAAAAGAACTTGAAGTTTGAAAAGGCAATTGTGGGTCCAATCTTCGACATTTTCAAGCAGAGTTCGCTGTGTGCATTGCGGCGCTATGTCACGTTAGAGCTATTTTTTCGGGGATCCAACCGTAATTTTGTCCAGTCCGGTCTCTCAGCATCGTCGAATATTCGAGGGATATTTTGTAAGAGGTACTTTTTATCCTTTGTGAGCGATATTTAGTATAGTTTTAAAGGGATCTTTTGGCAGACAAGAAAATACCCCGACGCTGTTCATAGCCTTAAGATTCACAAACAAATTATCTATCTATCTATCTATACATATAATAAAACTGTAGAAAAATAATTTTTGTACATTAAAAAAAAACTCAAAAAATATAGCCAGCGTGTTAAAGGACAACCAATAGAACCCATTTCTAGCATTTTTAGAATTTTTGTCTGTTTGTCTGTTTGTATGTTTATTTGTTCGGGCATCACGTAAAATGTACGAAAGCTATGTAGATAACTTTAATACACAACGACTGACCATAACTTGAAGTAACATTTAGTTTTTGTTTCATTGAAATCGGATCAGTCTATCAAAAGATATTTGAATTTAAAGTGTTCCAGAAGTAAAATTACGGTCAGTTCACACCGAGACGCGCAGTTCAGTAGCGCGATCTAGCCGCTTGGAATAGAAAAACTACAAACCTATTCAAATATGGTGTGGACTGGAGTGGAGTGGCTTGGAGTGGAGTACAGTAGAGTGGAATGGAATAGAATGGGATGGAGTGGAATGAAAGAAATAAAGAAAAGGTTTTTATTAGACTCACAATAGAATGGGATGCAACGTTATGGAAGAGGATGGAGTAGGATGAAGCGGGATGGAGTGGGATGGAGTGGGATGGAGTGGGATGGAGAGGGATGGAGTGGGATGGAGTGGTATGGAGTGGGATGGAGTGGGATGGAGTAGGATGGAGTGGGATGGAGTGGGATGGAGTGGGATGGAGTGGGATGGAGTGGGATGGAGTGGGATGGAGTGGGATGGAATGGGATGGAGTGGGATGCAGTGGGATGGAGAGGGATGGAGCGGGATGGAGTGGGATGGAGTGGCATGGGGTGGGATGGGGTGGGATGGAGTGGGATAAATTGGGATGGAGCGGGATGGAGTGGGATGAAGTGGGATGAAATGGGATGGAGTGGAATTAAGTGGGATGAAATGGGATGGCGTGGGATAGAGTGGGATGGAATGAGATGGAGTTGGGTGGAGTGGGATGGAGTGGGATGGAGAGGGATGGAGTGGGATGGAGTGGGATGAAATGGCATGGAGAGGGATGGAGTGGGATAGAGTGGGATAGAGCGGGATGGAGTCGGATGAGTCGGATGAAGTCGGACGGAGTGGGATGGAATGAGATGGAATGGGGGCTCTAATCCAGTGGCAATTGAATAGTACTACTGCCTCTTAACGACAGAGGGCGTTTATTACAAACACGTCAAATATTCTTGAAAAATCTAAATAATTCTAAATATAGGGTTTATAATTATGAAAACGATATGATTTGTAAAAAACGTGGCGAGAATTAAGGGCTTCGCACTAAAAAATACATTGTTAAATTCCGAGATCCACGCGAACGAAGTTGCGGGCACAGCTAGTAATTAAATAAGTACGATATACAGTGTGGTATACGAACCATTTATCCAGATATTTTTTTCCGTCGGCCCAACATAGAAATCGCGAAAAAATAAATTAAAAATAATTTTGGCTAACTATTTTTCTATTGTATGAAAACCTGTTACATTAGTGTTACATTCAAAGGTACTCAAAGTATCCGACATAATTTTTTTCTGGTAAAATTACTACACAAAATCAAATATTCAATGTTTTACTTACCAAAGAAACAGCAACAGAACACGATGGTATACAGCGTGATGAATATAGCTCGAACATCCGTTCGATCAAATATATAATCGTCATCACTGAGCGAGTATATTGACTGGTTCACTCTTGACACGTTGACAGCGCTCTCAACCACCTCCGTCTTGTTAAAAGACCCCCAAACATTGTTCTGCTTAAAATCTTTGTTTACGAATAACTTGATACCGTACATATTTTCTGTTGACGTATCGATCATGGCTCATTCTTCATTGAATCACGCCCTTCGTCAGCCATTTTCTGAAACAACAACGGAATTTTTTAGTTGCGGAATCATGTGATGGCTTAGGTAAAAAAAAAAAAACAATTATAAAAATACGGACGTGTTTTCATAACATAGGAGAAAAATCGAGGTAAACACGTTTTCGTAAATAAACAAACCTATCCTAGTATTTACAACAATTATAGTACGTGGAGGTTATTTCTGTCATGAATTTTCCTAAACATTATTCTTATGGTAGCCATACACCATACTGCCTATTTGTCAATTCGGCATAAAACTGCCAATTTGCTCAAATAGAATTGAACGTGTATGGGGGTGGAATGCCAATTTGATGGCATGACATGCCAATTTTGATAGGTCATCAAATCGTTTTTGACACAACGTCAAATCGGCAGCAGTGATGCCATCTTAGCAACTTCATAGATAGTTAGCTAATTTTATAAAGGTGCTAGAAAAAAAGCTAAAAAGTGTAACTTGTGGCTAAACTTTTTAGCTACTTTTCTACAGGGACGGTTAGGCCACGTTCACACGGCGATTATTTTCCCGTATACCGTACACGAGATTTTATCGAATAGAGTTGACCAGTTTTAGGACAACTTTGCACGGTACACGATAAAATATTATATTTCTCAAACACGGGATTTTCCCGTATGAACGCCGTTTAAACTATTTTTAAATTTTCATTTGTGAACTGTTATTACTGCTCTATTCGATAAAATCTTGTATACAGTATACGGGAAAATAATCGCCATGTGAACGTGGCCTTACCAGGAAAACTGAGGCTTTTCGCACATGGATCGCATGTACACTCGTAAAAAGAAGAGTTATTCATTTTATTTTAAACCAAAATACGATTGAAAACTTGAGAGGTGTCAAGGGACCACGAAAGCAAGTTAAAAAAAGGTTCATGCTATTTTCGACCTTATTGACATTTATGCAAACACCTGATTTTAATGAAGGAGCAATGTTAACGAATGAGAATGTGAGAAAAACAAACTAAATTTTAAATGTCGATAAGGTCGAAAATCGCTTGCACCACTTTTTTTAACTTGCAATCCTTAAGCAAATGTTTTCCGACCTTCAAGCGATTTTCGACCTTATTGACAACGATGCAAACACCGGATTTTAATGAAGAAGCAATGTTAACGAATGAGAATGTGAGAAAAACAAACTAAATTTTAAATATCGATAAGGTCGAAAATCGCTTGCACCACATTTTTTAACTTGCAATCCTTAAGCAAATGTTTTCCGACCTTCAAGCGATTTCCGACCTTATTGACAACGATGCAAACACCGGATTTTAATGAAGAAGCAATGTTAACGAATGAGAATGTGAGAAAAACAAACTAAATTTTAAATGTCGATAAGGTCGAAAATCGCTTGCACCACTTTTTTTAACTTGCAATCCTTAAGCAAATGTTTTCCGACCTTCAAGCGATTTTCGACCTTATTGACAACGATGCAAACACCGGATTTTAATGAAGAAGCAATGTTAACGAATGAGAATGTGAGAAAAACAAACTAAATTTTTAATGTCGATAAGGTCGAAAATCGCTTGCACCACTTTTTTTAACTTGCTATCCTTAAGCAAGTATTTTCCGACCTTCAAGCGATTTTCGAACTTATTGACAATGATGCAAACACCGGATTTTAATGAAGGAGCAATGTTAACGAATAAGAATGTGAGAAAAACAAACTAAATTTTTAATGTCGATAAGGTCGAAAATCGCTTGCACCACTTTTTTTAATCTAATTCGATAGTCTCATGATGAAATGAAAAGGTGCTAGAAATTGTAGCTGTCGTCACCGAATAATATGTCTAGTTGCTGAGTTGGCATCACAAACAGATTTGAAGACGTGACAAATCTAAAAATCGATAGGCACATGGTGTATGGTGTATATGGACGAACTGCCGATTTGAAACAATTGCAAGCGTCAAATCTATCGTATCGATAGGCAGGATGGTGTATGCCTACTATTAGACATGTTTTTTCAACACGCAGATATTTATGGCTTCATCGCCCTTTTAACCAAAATAAGAAATAACATAAAATGCGTTCAGTATTTTTTGCTAAAAATTCAAAACGAGTCTATTTTAAATGCTTTTTTCATAATCTTGAGATGGCTGTTTGCTATATTGTATACTGAACGTAATCTCGGTATGATAGTTATAAATAAGAATAAAATACATGGATGGTAATTAAAGAGAAACCTAAAATGAGAAAATACTGCCATTCGTGGCGTGGCGTGTGTTTCCTAACAGTAAGTTTGATTGCTTATATTTTTACAAAGATACATTGTTATTTTTTCATATTCTTTCATTATTAGCCAGGGAACAGTCAATAAAATCAATGGATATTTCGAAAATGTGGTACATGAAACAATGATTCTTTATTTCACATATAAATCGTATACAATTTTTTCAGCGCTGAAATCTTGTTGAGTCAGTTTGTTCTGGCATTTGTTCTCGTAACAGCCCATCTGTCGGGATTACGATTGCACGAGCTCAACGGCTGATAGGATTACCTACATCGAAAACTGTATGTTACAATAGGTGAACTCACAACAAGAGTAGGCCCCCTAGAAAGTAAGGAAGAAAGAAAATTGCGTTTATTGGCACTAAAACTTAAAACTAAAACAATACAAATACAATAATAAAGAGAAGGTTGTAAGATTTGTTCTAGTTCCGCGTTCAACCCCTATAGTTTATCTAAACTGTGATTCCGCGTTTGACCCCTAAACGTTTCCAAATTCGACCCTTAGGGGTTTGAGAGGAAATAAAACTTAAATAAATTGTTATTTGCCAAAGCCTCAGAAACAGCACTAATGTCAGATGGCAACACAACTCTTTAATACTGACCTGATTTTCAGTTGCAGCCCACACAGCCCCTAGCAAACAGCGTGTTTTAAACGCACAGACGACACGCGTAACAATCGCGCCTTTTACTTTTAAAGCATATGCGCGTCATCTACTCGTCGGCTTGGGGTCTTAATTCCACTGTCCACTGTCGTGTGTGAATATGGTCATCCTTTTCACCGAGTTAATGGAACCCCAGATGCCTCTTACATGGTTTTAGACTTATTTTATTGGATTTTTTTAACTAATTTCAATTAGTGCGATTGAAGAAAAAATGAATACATAATATGATCTTATTCACACAAAAACTAGCGATCAGACTTGGTTGTTTGGTACACGGATCCTTTATAACCTATATGTATATTATGAACACATAAGATACTGTTCAGTTTATCGGTATGAGGTTTCCGTAGATAATTTCCGAAATACACCCGGAAATAATAATTATACTAGTGATTAAAACACAGATGGTTTCACTCCCCGCGTCGTCGGCGTCGGTCGATTCAAACTTCATTGTCTTTTATATCTTTTTGGAACGCCCATAAAATGGGCAAGTAATATTAATTATTTGTACGATTCGTCTCATAGTAATTATTTTAACAAGACACCATTTTTTAAAGCGTAACATGAAAATACTAGAAAAAAAGTATCGCTCATTATTTTTTATTATTTTGTTAAATTAAGCACTTTTAATCATTTTCATAGCTAAAGTTCATAATTAAACCAGCTACAATATGACGGTCAAACAGTGTCCATAAAATACGTAGTTTCATTTTTATTTGGTATTAAAAGTCCGATTTTGAGTTTGTTTCAAAAAACCTGATATTACTCAAATATCTGGAAAACTATTGAATTTCGGCCATACATAATAGAGGATTAATCGTTTCATTATTGACCCTATAGTTTTGACGGAATACGTCGAATTACAAGTACTCCTGAATAAAACAGATTTCCTAAATGCTAAGCTGCTTTTAAAGATTTGCATAAATGTTAGTGATGTCCAAGATAAATAATATAAATATATGAGAAAGCCACTTGCTACTTTCCCACTGTATCTCCAGCATGAGTCCCAGGTGTCAACCCTCTGGGCAAACAAGACTACTCGTGTGTATACTGTATGTAACCAGTGTATAAAGGTCCCACTTCTGAACTGTATTCTGAAACTTCGAGAATCCGTTGTCATCCCCGTACCCAACATATCATGGAAGGGTTAAGGGCTGTCCTAATCCATCTACTCCATGTCCTATGTTACATATTAGGTGTCATCCCATTCCAAAGTTTGAGTTATATGCTATTTAGATCAAACCCAACTCATGATGGTTATGTTAAGGCGCTGCGACACTCTCCATTGATATATTGTGTCCAAAGAATTATTACTTTTGAATAATTTTCCATTTCGTGATATTGTTGTATCCATTCTTCTATGTTTTCCCCAACTCGCTCTAACTCACATTCCGCTTTTTTTCTATACGTATGTGTGATATCCAAGTACATACTAAAGTATTATAACATGAATTTGTTGCCACAAATAGCAGAAACATTTAAATGAACAAGCTACCATGAATTTTTACCTAAACCAATCCCACAGCCTTATCAGAGTCGATGTTATTTTCCGAAGTAATAAATAACGAGCTTAAAAAAAGAAACACTCATTACCAACCTGGATTTTATCAGAATATGTAGTGAATACTTAATTCTATCTAGATTTTAATACTTCCTTTCGCAAATAAAATACAGCTTTCGGGTAGTTCTTCAGAGATTCAAAATTTTCGATGTCTTATGGGTTTATTTCTGTAACCAACACAAAACGGCATGTAATATTTTTTACTGTACGTGTTAGCTTTAGCTCTACCTAGACAAATTCTATTTTTTTAATAACGTATCTAGAACAAATAAAAAATTTACAAAGTCTGTTCTCCTGATTCATATAGGGCGTCCGTTTCCCATTTTCCGGAACAAAAAATGTCGCATTTTCCTTTTGATTCATCAATATGGGTTCTAAATTGGTTATACTTAACACGAAAGGCTATAATTGACCTCTTACAAAAAATGTACATAAAATGACTACGTTAGTTTACATTTTAATTAATGTAATTAAAAGTCCGATTTTGAGTTTGTTTCAAAAAACCTGATATTACTCAAATATCTGGAAAACTATTGAATTTCGGCCATACATAATAGAGGATTAAAGTTTCATTTTGACCCTATCAGTTTCTGACGGATATACGTCGAATAACAAGTACTCCTGTATAAAACAGATTTCCTAAAGTTGCTAAGCTGCTTTTAAAGATTTTCATAAATGTTAGTGATGTCCAAGATAAATAATATAAATATATTGAGAAAGCTACACTTGTTACTTTGGGGTTGTATCTCGAGTATGAGTGGTGAGGTGTAACCCTCTGGGCAAACAAGACTACTCGTGTGTATACTGTATGTAAAAGTGTATAAAGGTACTTCTGAATTCTGTATTCTGAAACTTCGAGAATCCGTTGTCATAACTTCCGTACCCAACATATCATGGAAGGGTTAAGGGCTGTACCTAATTATCTATTATGTCCTATGTTACATATTAGGTGTCAGAAAAGTTTGAGTTATATGCTATTTAGATCAAACCCAACTCATGATGGTTATGTTAAGGCGCTGCGACAATCTCCATTGATATATTGTGTAGAAAGAATTATTATTTTGAACAAATTTTTTCGTGATATTGTTGTATATTCTTCTATGTTTTCCCCAATCTCGCTCTAACTCCACATTCCTTTTTTTTCTATACGTATGTGTGATATCCAAGTACATAATAAAGTATTATAACATGAATTTGTTGCCACAAATAGCAGAAACATTTAAATGAACAAGCTACCAAGAATTTTTACCTAAACCAAGAACAGCCTTAGTCAGAGTCGAGTGTTATTTTCACTGTAAGTATATTTCTGTAATTGTTAGTTTAAAAACAAGATTTTAAAAAAAGACCAGATTTTTTCATTGACAAACGATCACTGGATTTTATCAGAATCTGTTGTGAATACTTAATTCTATCTCGTTTTAATATTTCCTTTCGCAAATAAAATACAGCTTTCCGGTGTTCGTTAGGTAATAAAATATATTCAGCATGTTTATGAAACGGTTCGTTGGGCGCAACGACCCTATGCAAATAAATTTTAAGAAGTTGTGCGAAACAGAGAAGTTTCACAGTAAATGACTCTTTAAGTACCTATAAACGTGTAATTTTAAATGCGCAAGAAACCTTTCCGGTGTACCTCGCTTATGGTAATGAACAATGTTTGTTCTAAGACATTTAGAAAAAAAAAACGGTTCGTTGGGCGCAACGACCCTATGCAAATAAATTTTAAGAAGTTGTGCGAAACAGAGAAGTTTCACAGTAAATGACTCTTTAAGTACCTATACAACGTGTAATTTTAAATGCGCAAAACCTCTCGTGGGGGTACCTCAGCTTATGTTACTGAACAATGTTTGTTCTAAGACATTTAGAAAAAAAATGATTTTTCATACTGATGGGCCCGATCATTTTCTCATTTTGTATGAAAAATCCATTTTATTTTTCATTTTATATTGGTCTGGATTCGGTACGGGATAGCTGATAGAAGAAAGTTATCATTAAAAAGACATTACCTACCTACATAATTACATATCTGCATTATGTTCATTACAATTGTTTTTCTTTGTCAATATTTGTTTATCAAATTAGTGCCCCTGCCTTGGCTGGAGCGCAAGAGACTGTCGGACTTGACTGACTTAAAACCAAACTATTTCTTTAGTAGCTCTTTGCGTTCCAGAGTTGCGATACTTTTTTTAGACGGTGCATGAAAAACATAACCCTTTTTCAGGCGCAGTCGGGAAAAACTACCTTTCCCAAGCATTATCAATAAAAGTACTCGGGAAAATTGCCAGTGTTACTACGGTATGCTTTTTGTTGCTCTGTCTTTAGGGATTCCTCTGAGCTTTTCCCTTATAAAGGTTTTACATCTATGACAATCTTGACGCTAATCTGGGTTTTACGATCGAGAAGATTTTATATATCAATTGGGTAATCTGTTCTCACTAACGTCTCTACAATAAATCTTATTATACGGACACCTGTGGGTGAACATATTATGTGGGTTTGTTCTAAAAGAGACAGTTAGATGAAATTGCTCTTACATTTAATTTAGGAATAAAACATTCCATTCTAGGATCTATCACGACAAGAAATTTTAATTAGATTAAAATGTATTCAAAGCTGAGAGAGAAAGCTGAGAGGTGTATGTAACAAAAGATTTATTGATGAAATAAAAATCATTATTTGTCTGACACATGGATACAGAGTAAAAGAGTTCAAACGATATGGTACGATACCAAAAGGCCACTATCTCTCAGCAATGTAAATTTTTTTACATAGTTAGCACTGGAGGCCCAAAATGATGCCAAAGAAATTTTTTATTCAGTCGAAAGGCAACAGGGAAGCGGTCATCATAATTCGCTTCACTGCAAATCCCCCTGGAGACTGACAAACCCAGGGAATGAACTAATAGCATATGGGCTGATTTTTAATAGTAAGATAACTTTTATCTGACGAACAAAAATAGCGGTTTGACATATTTTCTATAGATAAGCTGTCAAACCGCCATTATTATTCCTCAGATAAAAGTTATCTGACTATTGAAAAATCAGCCCTAAGTTGAAGAAAATAACAGGTCAGATATTAATCGAAATGCTTTGGAAAACCTATGTTTTTTAAGAAACTTTATTGGACTTCTTTCTGTAATCTATCAACGGTGCCTTATGTGGGATTTGGAACAAATGATATTGGATTTTCATAACAATCTGCTGCCTAACATTCACCCTTAATGTTCAGCATATGTTGTTGTTGTAATAGACAAAGTTTTTACGTTTTGTAAGTTCGAATGCGTGATTATCTTCGGAACTATTGCTCCAAAATTCTTTCATGAATGAAAAGCTACATTATCCCGAGTATCCCAAAGAGATTTGGCGTTGCCGTGGATAAATTCAGACCACAACGCGAGCTAAGCCACGGGCAAAAGCTAACAACATGAGATAAAATATCTACCATAAAAATAAAATTTCCTGTCTACTTGTTAAATAGGTAAATATTTTGAATATTGCACGCCGCTAGTTGCCAACAAAAAACAATGTAAGTACTGGACCGGCAAACCGAACGCGGCGTTCCAAACTGTATTCTTCCTCGAAACTAACATATAACTACGTGTTACATAAATGCCTGTGCCCAATTTATAGTTTAATAGCTTTTTCTGTTATTGTTAAAAACGTTTATTGTAAACAGATTACCGTGATATTTAAAAATAGAGATGCTGCACGAAGGTCGTCTACCAAGTATTAAACATGTTTTTACAAATTCCCCATGACTCTTTAGAAGCTAGCAGATGTTACTCTTTGAAAAGTTCATAAAGCATTCGGTATATTAACCAACAAAAGAAGAATGATTTAGGGCGCGCCTTTGAAAATGTAGAGCTTTCTTTAGTCACTTATTTTACGATTTATTAGAGGGTATAAAAAAGCTGTCAAATATGCGAGTGGTTACACCTCTGAGATTGAATCGGTTGTAGCGTACCTTACCGGCACGTAAGGTTCCACACCATACAGCAAACATGACATGTTTTATTTTCGCATTGAAGGAAGTATAACTAAAGGGAAAATAAATAAAGATGCCCTACATGTAAACATACAGATGTAACAGAATGTAACATAATAATTGACGTAACGTAACGTGTAACAGAACATAACATAATAATTTACGTATCGTGTAACATAAATAATTGACGTGACATATAATTGATAATGTAACAGAATAATTGACTTTAGTTTTTATTTATTTAGGTCTCTCTCACTCCTGGGCTAAGACCTCCCACAAACCTACACCTTTGTAACATACGTACCTTTGCGTTTTCCTCCCTCAGGCCAATCGCTGTAATTGTTTAAAAATATTGTGTCGCAGATACAATCATTACTACTTTTTACCTTTATTTATATAATAACGGTAACACTAGAAAGGTTAGTTATTTAAACGTTGACCCACATCATCACTACATAGTATAAAACAAAGTCGCTTTCTCTGTCCCTATGTCCCTTTGTACGCTTAAATCTTTGAAACTACGGAACGGATTTTGATGCGGTTTTTTTTAATAGATAGAGTGATTCAAGAGGAAGGTTTATATGTATAATAACATCAATTAAATAGTGGAGAAGTACTGTTATTTTTGAGGTTTCTGATGTGATGTCGTAAACAATTTCATTTTTTCCGCTTACATTGCAAACGCAGGCTGAACCCTACGAGTTTTATCAAAATAATGTAGTAAGTATTGTACACATTGAAAAGGTCTACAAAAAAGTCCGCGATGGTATATGTCTATCTCTTATGGATAACCCACAATAATTTTTTTTGTCATTTACTTTTTACGACAAATAATGGCTAATTTTCGAAGCGATTTTAACCAATACAGCATTAATCCTTAACCAACTAAATACCTTGAATACATTGTTCATTTAATATAGATCTATATGGCCCTTTACACCGTATGATTTAAGTGAATATTTTCGAAGATATTACAGATTTAAAAATTGCGGGACGTAGCGTTTGCGGCGGTACCGGCCGGCCGGCCGCCCGGTGCGACAAGAGCGACTTTGTTTTATACTATGTAGTGATTCTGTAATATGTTGTAAAAATGAAATAAATAGTTAAAAATGTCAAAAGTAAATAAGTAAAAATGTAGTGTATGAATTTAGATATTCCAAAGATAGCAGGAAATCTTCATGGTATAGGGAAAGGGGGATTGTTTCACTCCAAATTTAACACGTGCAGGCCACGGGCATTAATGAATAAATCAAAACTACTGGATCGATTTTAATCACATAGGCTATATAATTATACCCGTGCGAAGCCGGAGCGGGCCGCTATGTTTTTATATACAACGTTCACAGTTTTTCTGCAGTGTATTTAATATCAGCATTGCACCCGTGCGAAGCCGGGGCGGGTCGCTAGTTAGGAATAAAATGAACAAAAAACCCATCTAGTGTTATCGTTCCTATTTTAGAAAAGCCTTGAACAGAAAACATTATAATATTCGGTCTTACACGGTTGACAGCTCATAAATTGCTCGAATATTGGAGTACCGCCGTCCTAAGGGTACCTACCTATACAGAAACAGACAGACCCTACTCCTATCAGCCATTCCATGTAACATTTTTAGTACCTACGGAACCCTAGTAAATAAATGTAGCCGAAATAACTTTACAACGTCGTGAAAAACGGGCTAGCAGGAATTCAATCTTCGGATGCTGTACTAACATTGGACCAAGTTTCTTTTAAGGGTAACGCTCATTTGAAAGCATTAGGATAATGTGTACCTAGCATCATATGACGCAGTATATGCGGCTGGCAGCATAATGGTATCGTACTTTGGACGGTACTTACAAGTCCAGGCTATAATATTGTAATCGACCTTTAAAAAGAGATAATTGTCTTCATAGAACGTTATCTCTATCGCACAAAGCACTAATCAACCAAACAAACGAAAATCCAGCGACAAATGTCACATAGGTATGTATGTACAGCCGGTACGTGGGTCGACTATTTGAAACACCGTATCCTACTTGAATAATATGTGGGTTCGCATATAGGAGAAACGAGCGATCTCTTAAACAACCAACATGATTATAACATCTTGTAACGTATGGAAGCTGTGTGGAGAGATTTGCAAATAAGGCACACCTATTAAGTTGTTCGAGACATCTCCTTTCCTTTCCCATTTAGTAAACAAGAGCCCCAAGGCGCCGCCGCGCCGCCGCCGCCGCCGTCATGTCATCGCTCGTGCGACACAGTGCGTTACGCCTGATGTACGATCAAGCTGTCAAAAATACTGTTACCTATTAAATAACATAATATTATCGAAGGTCACACGATCAACCGATGCTCAAAATTCCATCGCACGATGACATCGCATCGCGTCGTCTTTAAGGCACCGTTCTATTGTCACGATGCGCTGGCAACCGAACACAATAGGACTGCGCCTTAAGTTCCGATCAAACCCGCATTCCACTCAAAAAGTTTATATCATAATTTTTCGTACCCATACAAAAAATAAAGCTGTTTCTAAAAACAGAAGGAATTTTTATTCAACATTCCGTACCTTTCAGGTAAAAGAATGTAAAACACTTTCAACTAAAGTCGTATTTTATCTTTTATTACCAGAAACATTTTCATTTATAATTTTCACATTTTATTGTGAAAACAAGAAAGCCTCTTTTTTGTGAAACCGTAGCTTCGAGTATGTAGAATTTTTCCAAACTCACGCTTTATAATTTGGAAAAATTCTTATGCGAAGTATTTTTTTTCAATTTCACTAATAAAACAATTCTTAAACGTTACTTTTGCTCGCGGCTTCGCTCACATTCATTATGACTTTTATTGTATTTTTTCTCGAAAACAATACTTTTTTCGGAATTAAAGGTACCATTTTGTCCGTTTCAGTATTCCTGAGGTGTGAAAAGGTGACAAACAAGCAAACTCACTTTCGCATTTATGTATAAGTATCTGGTTGACCGAACATCGCTCGGTTTTTAAAATGTTTATATCTTGGGAACCGAGCTTTTCTGGAACCTGGGACCTTAATAAATTGATCCCTTGAGCCAAAAAACCAGTAATCTGTAAGTTTCAAGAAAATCCTTGGAGCCGTTTCCGAGATCCTGGTTTTACATATAATGTACATATAAATAAATAAACAAGAATTGCCCGTTTAAATATATAAGAAATAGTTATTAGGATGCTTTAAAGCAAAGAGAATTACATAAACCGTTTAGAAGATCTACATTCAGAGAACAAAGTCGAGTAAAAAAAAAGATGATTTTTGCCTTTGTCGTCATGCATTCTAATTAGGTTCCTCCCTCGCTATCTTTTTAATAAAACTATTTCGGCGACAGCACTCAGGCAGGCACTATTTCAAACTTAATAAAACGTTTCTTCTGCTTCTGGCTAAAAGACGTGACCTACCAAAGCTGAAGGCGTCAAAATTTTAAATGGCGTCTAAAAGTAGTACCTATCAAATTAACTAAAAGGACTGCGGATGTCTTGTTTCGGGTTCCGTTGTCAACACGGTGTCCTGTCTGTCCGCAGCTTAACTCAGGGACTCACTATAGACAGCTGTAATTTGACATGGGTATTATTGGGTAGGTATAGACAAATGCTTGATTTTTATAATACCACAAAGGGATTTGTTCTCTCGCCTCTCCCATGATTTTCGATTGACAGTTAGATAGATCGTTCGGAAATATTCACTAAAATTATGTTTTGATCCTTTTGCGAAATATGCATTTTTTTTTGTTCAATTCGTTTCTCCTCGTCTGCCAGATATTATTGTTTTTGCTATTCGGTGTTGTTTTTTCAACAGTTTTCCTAACTCAGAGTTTAATATTTAGAATCAGAAACTCAGAACGGATAGCTTTCAAAGCCTTCATGAATCGAAAAAGTCTTGCGAAACCAAATAGTACTTAACGTTAGGTAAGTTTACACATCGACTAGAGATCTGGAATTTCGAAAATCCTTATTTACCGTCGGAATTTCTCGTTTCTCTATCTTGAGACGCCGCCGCCGTCATGTTATTCAAGTATGTAAATACCGTCTTTATCATTTGAGTCAAGCTCTTCCTTTTACTTTGTACATTTATCATTCAGCTACGTAATCTTCTCACCTTTTTATTTATTTATTTATTTATTTATTTATTAAACTTTATGCACTACAACGTACAACGGCGGACTTAATGCCGTAGGCATTTTCTGCCAGTCTACCTTGGGGTGATGCAGAGACAAAACATAGTAGGTGCAATAAAAAGGGAACAATATACTAGAGATATAATATTATATAATACATATATAAAAAATAAATATATATAAATACATACATACATACACTCACTTTATGCAGAGAAAAGAAAAATAAATGGAAATACTGTCAACCAGTTAATTATGAATCGAATCTGCCAGCTTCTTAAGTAAAAATTCTCGAGCCTGTACCTTAAACGAGTTACGATTACGATTACGATTACGATTACGATTACGATTACGTAGACAAAAATATTTTTTCTGCCATTGTTCTCTACTTTGATTACACAATATTTTTTGTTACTTTCGGCCTATTTTTATTTGCTCCTTATGGCATCTTTACATATTATAACCATAGTCCGGAGTAGGTAGATTGATTTGGGGTCAAAAACCTAGAACGTTTATGTTAATATGGACCTGCCTCCGGAGTTCCGGGATTTTAAAGAGATATTACCGAAATTTTAAAATTATTAGGATGAAGACATACAGGGTATAAGCCATCTTTGTTTCAAACTTCAGCCAAATCGATTAAATATCCCGTAAGTACCTACCTACTGAAATGAAATCCGGGAAAAAGGATGATCCATGTTATGATGTCTATTCCGGACTATGATTATAACTCGAAGTCGACTATGTCTGTACGTAAAGATTACACCAAATCAGAAAATTATGATTTCGGTAAATCCGTCTAAATTACGTAAATGGACTTGCACGAAACCGGGGCCTCTATTTTTTAATAATTAATATAAAACCCAACATTCTCTTCTCAAGACAGACGTAATTAAGGGCATAAAGTTTTGAATAGTTTTTTATTCCATAGTAAGTTTTTTCCTTTTCATGCTAGTCTTTGGATATAAAGAGAAGTGCTGAAAATAGCGGCAACATTGCGACATCATTAAGCTTCAGCACCTGACTACGGAAACTAGTGACTAACACAGTTCCGTCACGATAGAGCTCGGACCAGCCAGTACACCTCTCCCATTCTGTCAGTCAATCGAACATGTACCTTCTTTTTGTGCAATAAAGCTGAAAATCTTTTAAATTTTTACAGTTTGGGGTACGTTGGTGTGAAATCAACCTCTCCCATTCTGTCAGTCAATCGAATATGTACCTTCTTTTTATGTGATAAAGCTGAAAATCTATTAAATAAAGGAGGTGTTCATTTTTCGGCCCAACCATGTACCGAGGTACAAATTATTATTAAAATCCCTTCCAATAATTAGTATTTTTAGCAGTATTTAAAATCCTTCAATACTAGATAGAAAAAGAAATAAAAGTATATGAAAAAACACTACTTCGCAACGGAACTGCGTTCAAAGAAACGTTTATGACAGCTTCAATCTGTTTCATCTGTCAAAATCACGTCAAAATATGACGAAAAAAGTCAAAATATGTCAAAATATTTTGGGTTTTCACACGTTTATAAATGAAGTAACGAAACGCATCATGTCGGAGACGTATGACATTGCTAGATTGAAAATCAATTCTTGGGTTGCAAGTTTTAACATTTTGGGTCGACAATTTCATATGGTACAAATGCCCAAATAAATACAACATATTTTTTTTCAAAATCTACAATTTTTTTCCTATAATTTCGTATTTTTGTCCTTGAGGTACACGGCTTGGCCTTAAATGTAGGGAACAAATTAACACCTCCTTTTACAGTTTGGGGTACGTTGCCATTGGTGTGACATCTTCGATATAATACTTTTGATTTACAGTCAAAAACTGAGATCTTTTCTTTCTCATTATAATTCACCTAGAACTGACCCAGCTTGTTCAACTATTTATCGACACATTTCTAATTAATTCATTAAACAAAATTAATATCCCTTGTTTTAAACACGCACACCGAACACTCCTTAAAATAGCCCCTGGAACAGAAACATCAAATACAATTTTATTTTAACACAAATTGCAATCATCGATCCATATTCTGGAATAATGAAGCTCGCTTGCAACAAAATTGAAAACTTAACTGTTCAATGAATATTTGAGGGAACACATACGATTGATTGGTAGTTTTATTGTGGTTCGAAACATGCTTGAAATACATTACAACTTTCTAGTGTATGCTATGATACACATAGAGAGAAGAGAAGGCGGTAGCTGGGAACTATCAAATTGCGATTTGACAGAAATGTGAACTGAGGGAGACACCCGCGGACTGACGTATCAAGTATAATATGCATCACTACCTTTTTAAGTAGTCTTTTAGGTTTTTTAAACTAAGTGAAACTTTTATTACACATGTCTCAAACTTTTTCGTCTGTGCAGTGTTGCATGTTGCGTGGTCGGCCGCGTTAGTGTGGTTTCATAAAACCACACTATCCCTTTTTTATTGAAAAACAAACCGGAAATGTTGGGAAGTATTAACAGATCTTATGTCACTAGGAAGCCCTGTCATCGCACACACCACCCGGTACAACGTGACATGTCCCGGTCAATAAGTCATTAGTCCCGACTCAGCTGGATGATTTCCTAAACATACCAGCTGAATAGACTCGTGAAATTTTTATTCTTCGCCTAATCCCGGCATTACTTTTTTCAAATTGAATTGTTTTCACAAAACCTGATCTCTATTCTACGAAACAATTTCTTCAGAAATCCTCGAAAGATCTCGTTACGTGCCGATCTTGCTTGCATCGACTTGTCATGTAAAATCCATAGCTTAGGTACCTTACTACTGTAACAAATGGGGCGGCGTTCCACCATTTAGGTCACCCCCATTATAGTGTTTATTCCACTTTATTAAAGAAGAAAACAGATTTCTTTAGGACTCACATCGGCTACCCTTGTCTGGTTAGGATATTGGTATACCGTATTACCCAAATAAATGTTACGCAGCTGTAAAAAAAAAATCTTTGGAATGTAAATGACTGGATTTGTTCATACGGTAATAAATTTTATATAGGAACAGATGCGTAGACGATGTTATTAGGAAAATTTTAGATGAGAAGTTTTTTAGTATCGGAACGTGTGTACATAGTTTCAATGTTCGTTCCTCCACGGTTCACACTCGACCGGTTTTTATTAAGTCAAGTGGAGCACTTGCCGCTCAAATACGTACATATGTAGGTATACTAGGAGGCTTCAGGTTCGACTCCACTCCACTACAATAAACACTTAGCTTGAGTGGTGTACCTATCTATTCATTGAGAACGACAAGCTCGGTGTTGTATGCTGTTGAATACAGTTTTGATAAAGAATTTTAAACGTTATTTCATTTCTGATAATGTTATTTTTTCCTAACATGACTAATTTTTCAAAATAAAACTTGAAAGGTGTCAAGGGATACCCGGATGGAACGAAGTTACTGTATACAGTCAACAAAAATAATCGTCGCGACTCCACTCCACTCCACTCCACTCCACTCTTTGAGCTCTAGCACCCTTTCGCATCGCGCGATAAGGAACTTCGTTCCAAAAAGTGTCGTGACAACTTTTCGTAAGAATTTTTTCCGTCTATCCCCCTTTCACAACGCGCGATAAGGAACTTCGTTCCAATTACAAAGTATGACAATCACAACTGACATACTCTTTAAAAGATACTCATCAAGTCAACTTTTCCTACCTTTTCCCTTAGAACAACCATCAAAAAGAAAAGTTGTGCCATAAAACTTTGACTTGAGTGAACGCATAACAATGGTTCAGTTTATCAAGTTAAAGAAACATTCAAAGTAAATGAATGGAAAAATTCACATTTCCTAGCGTGGAAAAATCCAACCAAAAAACTTTATCATGAGACGTAGGTAGGTACATTAATTATAACAGATATTGACTGGAATTCTCGTTATTTAGATACATGTAGGCTGCAGAAAAATAGTAATTAATCGCGAGCAAAATCTCATTTAATAGGGGATGGTATTTAAAAGTAGGTACTTCAATTTATTCCCATTTCATTTACCTAATTTTGCTTCGCGGGGCTTCTATTTCTGTGTACAAGGTTTAAAGGAACCTAACCAAACCGAACTTCGGGGTGTCCCTGAAATCTTGCTAAAGCGAGTTTTAGATTTGGTGCACATTCAGTATATTTGGTATACAAAAAGAATTATTGATGCGCATTTAAATTTTATCCTTTAATAGGTACCTACTAGCCTACTACTTAATTTATTTAATACTTACTATACTTTTGACACTTAGGTACGTAGATGTACCTACGTAGGTTAAGAAAACTCGCATGTTTCATAGATTAGTTAAGTAGGTATTTAAGGCATTTACTAATTTCAATTTCATTAAACAAAATTTCAAATTGTAAGTCCATTGAATACATAAAATCAAATTGAAGGTATTTCGCCTCTTTAATAAATAAGTAATAAAAAACTCAACTGGAGCAGTGGTGGCCCAGTGGTATCGGTCCCGACTTACGATTACTGTAGGTCGTGGGTTCGAACCCCGCCAGACGCATTACTTTGTGTAATTTATTTCATCACCCTCACAACGGTGAAGGAAAACATCGTGAGGAAACCGGCATTTCCTGGAACCAAAAAATCGAAGACATGTTAAATCCACCAATCCGCAATGGGCCCGCGTGGTGGATTATGGGCCACTCCCTCTCACAGAGAGGAGGCCTGTGTCCCAGCAGCGGGAACATTATAGGCTAATGATGATGAACAACACTCAAGCACCCTTTAATGTTGATTAAGTTTGGCATATATTTCCATTTAATATTCCTAAGTGAAGGATGTTCAACATAAATATACCTGTAGGCTGTTTTCTCAATGTCCTGACGCCTGTCAGATTGTGTAAACGCTGTACAACTAATGGTAGCCATACACGTACATGCCTATTTGTCAATTCGGCATAAAATGCCAATTTGCTCAAATAGAATTGAACGTGTATGGGGGTGGAATGCCAATTTGATGGCATGACATGCCAATTTTGATAGGTCATCAAATCGTTTTTGACACAACGTAAAATCGGCAGCAGTGATGCCATCTTAGCAACTTCATAGATAGTTAGCTAATTTTATAAAGGTGCTAGAAAAAAAGCTAAAAAGTGTAACTTGTGGCTAAATTTTTTAGCTACTTTTCTAAACCATTTCAATTCATCATGACATTGAGACTTTCAAAATTAGTCAAGTATTGTCCCGAGTCAAAAGACAAGATAATGCAACAGTATCATGGCTACATATAAATAAGTGGCATTCTGAAGAAATAGTTGTTTCGTGGAAATGAAATGAAATGTGGCAAAATATAAAATATACAAGATACCCTGAACATGAATTTTCACTCTTAAGTTCTTTTTAAACTTAATGGCAACTCTGTAAGTAGCTACTGCAAAATCTCTGTAACAAATACAGGGATTATTGTCAGCCGACATCACTGAGAAGTCACTAAAATCCGACACCACTCATGACTTTCGGAAATTTCTAGGATAATTTTTTATGCTGAAGTAATGAAATAGAATAGCGCCATGTCTAAAGGTCAAGGAGTGTGGCCAGGGCTGGGATTTTAAATCTTCCGGCGGTAAAAAAATTAAACTAGCGAAGGTTCGCTGAACGGAGTCATAAGTGTCAATGTTATGTCAAATTCATGACAGCTCAGACACTTGAACAATGCGAAAATTTGGGATTAATGAAATCCATGTCCACAAATAATATTTACTCTCTAAAAGATAATATTGTTTTTACTGCGGGTTTCGAGCAAAACAACAAAACGTTGTCAGTCTGACACAGGATATTGCGAGTAAAAAGGTCGCACTATCAGTAAAGTAAAAACTTATCCCAGCGAATGACCGTAAACGGGGTGATTAATCGTCATCCGGCTTCATTTTTCAACCTGACATGTACTTAAACGGGGTCATCTAAGTATAAATTTAGTCCGTGGATCAACGCAGCCCAGAGTCCTGCATTGGGATCGTTCTGAACTAGACTTTTTGACAAATATTTACGCCTTTAAAAATAACCTAATTCTCCATTAATTTTTTTAAATGAATTGTTTAATTGTACAAAAACGTTAATAAAATAATAAACAATTTCGCCTTCAGAAATATTCTCCGATTTCATCTTTACATGCCGCCGATCTGGCTTGCATCGTCGTTATCATGTAAAATCCATAGCTTAGGTACCCTTACTGTAACAAATAAATATTTTCCAGCATTTAAAGGCACCCCCATTATACCATTATAGTGTTTATTTCCACTTTATTAGAAGAAAAGGCAAAATTGTTCAAAAAATAAATATTGAAAAAAAAAAAACAAAAACCCGACTGCGTAAAAATGTAAAATGAAAGAAACAAGCCACAGTGGATGTAAAATTCTTACAAATTAACTCACAGTCGGGCCCATGTTCAAATTTTACCAATCATTGTCTTTTCACCGACGCAGTCGGGTTTTTAGATTTTTTTTTTGAATATTTATTATATTTAACTATTTTTAGTTTTTGTTACCCGAATTTATCAGTGTCAAATTAAATGTGACTAACATGTAAGTTCGCATCTATATTTTGGTAAACAATTTTAAAATCCTTTAATTTGATACCATGATTCTTGATAAGAAAAATTGAGGTTCCCTAAGTTAATTTAAAAAAAAAATTGTTCGGAACTCAAATTTGCAGATATGCACACAAAGTTCGATCTCGCTTACTTGGCCAGTTAAGGAGTTGTACCTTCCATCATCACTCTCACGCTTAAGACAAATCTAACGAACAGCTCTAGAAAGTTAAAATACCATCAAGCCGTTTAGGCTGCTGGGAGCATCACCAGAAACTACATACATGCTACATACAGTCCAGGCTCCTGGCGCAAATGGGTAAAAATAAATTTCTTTACTGAGACTCACATTTGAAGTAGGTTAAAAAAAGGTGTCGGAACTGGTTAAGGATATTGGTATTACCGTATTACCCAAATAAATGTTACTAAGCTGGCATAAAAACGTGTGAAGAAATTCTGACTGGAATGGTAAATGACCCTGACTGATTTGTTCGATACGGTAATAAACGAAGGAACAGACATTTGTAGACGGTCTGTGTATTAGGAAAATTTTATATAGAAGTTTTTGTTAGTATAACACAAACGTTGTACATGGCGTTGTGTGATAGAATTCAATTATTATTATCCTCCACGCATTTTCTATATCTTGACCGGTTTTTTTAACGTCAGTGGAAACTTGCCGCTCAAAAGTACATATGTAGGATTATACTAGAACTGCTTCAGGTTCGACTCCACTCGATTAATAAACACATTAGCTTCGAGTTGTATCAGATTCTACGAACCAGATCGACAAGGCTCGCTGTTGTATGTGAAAGCATCGAATACAGTTTTGATACAAGAATTTTAAACGTTATTTCATTTCTGATAATGTTATTTTTTCCTAACATGCCCAATTTTAAAAAATACAAACTTGAGAGGTGTCAAGGGACACCCGGATGGAACGAAGTTACTGTACTAAGTACACTCAACAAAAATAATTCGCGACTCAAAACTCCACTCCGTGGTTCCTTCCATCCACTCTTTGACCTAAGGGCCACGAACTAAAGGGTTTTCGCAACGCGCGATTAAGGAACTTCGCCAAAAAGTGTCGTGACAACTTTTCGTAAGAATTTTTTCCGTCTATCCCCTTTCACAACGCGCGATAAGGAACTTCGTTACCAATTACCAAAGTATGACAATCATCAAACTGTTTCCATACTCTTTAAAAGATACTCATCAAGTCAACTTTTTCTACCTTTTCCCTAAGAACAACCATCAAAAAGAAAACTTGTGCCATAAAACTTTGACTTGAGTGAACATCATGCATAACAATGGTTTATCAAGTTAAAGAAACATTCAAAGTAAATGAATGGTAAAAATTCAAATTTCCTAGCGTGGAAAATATCCAAAAAAAAACTTTATCATGGGCGTACATTATTTATAACAGATATTGAGTGGTACACTCATAATTTACATACATGTACTGCAGAAAAATAGTAATTAATCGCGAGCAAAATCTAATTTATTAGGTACCTACTACTTACTTTATTTACTACTTACTATACTTTTGACACTTAGGGTGTTTGTACACGGCGCATGTAACCCGCACAAGTGCCTCAACATGCTCAAGCTACATGCGTCGTGTACAAGCACCCTAAGTTACGTAGATACCTACGTAGGTTAAGAAAAGTCGCATGTTTCATAGATTAGTTAAGTAGGTATTTAAGGTCTTGACTGTAGGCATTTCCTCACTAAACAAAGTTTCAAATTGTAATTTCATTGAATAAATAATCAAACTGAAGGTGTTTCGCCTCTTTATTAACAAAACTCAAGCACCCCTTAGTGTTGATTAAGTTTGGCAAATATTTCCATTTCATATTCCTAAGTGAAGGATGTTCCACATAAACATACCTGTAGGCTGTTTTCTCAATCTCCTGACGCCTGTCAGATTGTGTAAACGCTGTACAACCAACAACGGTACCCCATATTGACTTAGGTACTAAATGAAAACCATTTACCTATCTAGATTTTGAATTTACCTACATATCCTACCAATCATATAAATCCCTACCCTTATTTAGCGTCTTCAGTGAAGGAGGAATACTGAGAATCCGTCTCGAAGGACTAATTAGTTCAAGTCTCAAGTATTATTTAAGACAGCTTTAGACCGAAAACTATTTTAATAAGAAACTACTAAGAATTATGATTTGAAAATATAGGTTTACTAGCTGTTGCCAGCGGCTTCACCCGCTACTACTCGAAAGTTATCCCACGGGAACATAAAATCGGGATAAAAACTATCCTATGTGTTAATCCAGATTATAAACTATGTGTGTACCAAATTTTAGCCAAATCCGTTCAGTGGTTTTTGCGTGAAAGAGTAACAAACATCCATACATCCATACTTACAAACTTTCGCCTTTATAATAGTAGTAGGAAGTAGGATAATAAGGAGAAAATTCTTAAAGTAAAAAGATGCTTTTCCAACGTACGACATCTGTATATGCAGTTTAATAACATACCGTTACGTCATTTTATCTACACAACCTACTTACACCTAAGTGCTTACCCACAATTCAACAAAACGACCGACAAACACCAACATAATTATACATAATTCATAGTTTTTATGAAAGCGGTTGCTTTTTAACAAGATACTTATCACATTTTCTATAAGCTCTAAAAACTGTCCGTCTACCTACATATTATGTGGGGCGGCTGCCCTAAATTTTGTTCTCTTTGTGAGCACACTGTTTCATTTTAGTCATGACCCTCACAGAATTACTTTTGGAATTCCGAAAACCATTGTATCTTTAGGAAATTGGATATTAACGCCTTTAATTAAATGATGGAGATCTTGAAAACGGTTCCTTTCATCTGTCCATTTCTGTTATCGATTATTAAGAAGTAAAATAGAATAAAAGCCAGTGGCGCGGCCGAGTTAAAATCTTATTTAGGTGAAAATGGTGTTTTGAAAGGCCATTTTAGAAAACGGAACACCGTAAACAATGGATAACAATATTAATAGTCAAAGGTTTAGACCCGAGGCCTAGATATTTACCTACCAACAATTTCAGATCGTTTCTGCGATACAAATTTAATATTCATGTTCCAGCGATTTCGCTGGCCTATTCTCTTCTGCTGCTTTCGTGGAACCGGTATCATTTCCTGCAATTTTATTTAGGTGTCATAAACAGTTCCACAGGAAATTATGTTTGTTTTTTTTTTGTTTCCCTTTTAATTCGCGGTGTTTACAAGTCATATTCGTTTTAGAATATAAATGAGGTATATAGGGTTAAATTCCAATGACTGTGCAACAGTAATGGCGACCCAGCTAATAGAAAATTAAAACACAATGTGTAAATCGATATTTTATGGAAAACGTTGATTATTTCCTGCGTTCCCTGCGTTCCTATTCCTACAAACACGTTTTGAGTAATATCGACCATTTTTGTTTATTATCTTCAGTTTTCAACGTCTACGTTATTAGGGAACCAGCCCCCCTAGACAAGTCGCAAACGATAATCGTTAACGCTCGGTTCTCCCCAATAGATTTTCAACCTTATTCCTTCGAGTCTTTAGTTGAAAATCTATTGAAGATTTCATGGCGTTGTCGTTCGTTCCAGTCGCTAACGCTTAGAAATCCTAAATAGATTTTCAACTAAAGACTCGAAGGAATAAGGTTGAAAATCTATTGGGGAGAACCGAGCGTTAACGATTATCGTTTGCGACTTGTCCAGGGGGGCTGGTGGTAAGATGAGTTTTAGAAATACATTCTGTCCTAATTCTCATTTCCAAACACTTCTTCCAATCTGTTTAAAAAGTACATTATAGGACGTAACTCGTAACAGGTGCTTTGCAGACCATATCAAAGAGTTTTAATTTTATCAAAACTTTGAAGTAGAGTAGCTCAGTAGAGTAGATTAAAAATCTTTGAGGACATACCTCTGAACATCGACGCGACAAACTTGGAAAAGCGCACTATTATGAGCACATTGATGAATAGAGAGGTACTTTCAAACTTTTTTAAAAGATTTTCCACTTTATCTCAAAAGTAGAAGGTTTTTTTCTTTTTAGCTTGGTTACATCATCAAATGAGTCCTCCCACCCCGGGCAGGGCGGGAGGGACTGTCAGACTTGTACTCGGGTCACAGTGAGGAAATAAATCCCGCGATCCAAAAAAAAAAAAGAAAGTAGAAGGATACCCCAATTTCTAATTATTTTCTCAGGGTATAAATACAGATTCGTATTATAGCTTATGTACCCATAATATTTTTTTAGCGTGGTAAAATCATCAAATGAGTCCTCCCACCCAGGGCAGGGCAAAGGAACTCGTATTGACTAAAATCCACGGTGTCCTTCAATGGCCCTTTACGTTCCGGGATTACGGTAAGTAATTCGTTAGTGACATGGTCCATGGTCGGACAGCGATTCGCCCATAAGTACCCATCGTACTAGGTACAGTCGACAAAGTTGAATCATGACCCATTTTGACAAGAAATCGTTTGAATCCGTCAAATTGACAAAGATCAAAGTCGTTACCATGGATGTATATTTAGGCGAATGTAGACCTAATTGTGTTTGAATGTCTGTACGAAAATAAGCTTATGGTCACAATTCAACTTTGTCGATTGTACATACATGTCATATTCATTTTTTAAATATTTAATGTTTCAGTGAATTTTAATGACTTCGCCGTAGAATTGGAAAGAGCTCGATGCTAAACGATAACCCGCGACCATCCAATATAATTTCATCGGAGAGTTGCTGACTTGTGATGAATGTGGATGCACTTTCACATTACCAGCGATATTCTCATAGGCAGAGTCAAATCGCTGTGGGCGAAATCAGTCAGGATTATTTTTATAAAGGATTGAAAAGTAAAGAGGATTATACATTCATAAAGTCGCCTTTTTTTGGGCACAAACAAAGACATTATAAACTGTACATATACGAGCAGTAGACGGGACATCACGAAGAAAGTTGTGAACCAAAACTTTTTACCACTAGGTAAAAAGTCGCTCAGTCTAGTAGTCGCGTTGCTATGCAACGCTAGATAGTGCTACTGACGCACGGCATCAACAATTTTGTATGTCCATTTTCCCAATGCCCACTCTATAGGTTCTTTTAAATCTCTTTGGGCACAAATTACAAAACAATCTACTATGACCATTTCATACTCAAAACAGATATTAAGGCTTTAGTAATGTGCGTACTCAGAAGTAAGATTCACATACAAATTCTAGAAGCTTGTGTCATTCATTAATTCATTAATTAGTCAAATGTTATATCGAATAAAGCTGTTGGTTGTTGACAGCAAATCACAATAGTTAATCGTAGGTAACATGAGATTTGACAGCCTGTTTGTTATATTATACGAGTACTGTATTGATTAACCTGTCAGAGACCGATGTTGGTATTCTGTGTTATTTATTAACCCATTTGCTACTGAAACTATTTTTCATCTCCGATCAAAGTGATTTTTGGACATAATTATTAAAGGGACTGACTCACTTGATTGTAGAAATAAATAAAAAAGGTTTTCCGGGAAAAAAATAAAACTTTTGATAAATTATTATACCTATTCGAAGCTTTCAAAAAATGTATGGCAAAGTCTTAGGTACTACGTTTTCACCTTAATATCAGCATTACTTCTACTTTCTACAAAAACACAACAGACACGTTTCTCTCATTTCCTTCCTCCTATTAAAGAAAACAAACAATAACACAATACCCCCTCCGTGTGAAGGCTCTGTTTTATTACACGCTCTTTAAGAGTGCTTTCACACGGTTCGTTGTTTTTGTGCGACTTTTGGAACCTGATTCTGGCTATGACATTGTCACAAATAAAAAAAGTACAGATACTCGAGAAAGTTTGATTCTTTCTGCGTGGAGTGCTTTGAACACATTTTTAGATTTGTTTACATACATGAATAAAAACCTTGTCTCTGCAAAGGAAGTTTCATAAAATTCTAATTTTTGTCAAACTTTGGTACCGAATTACATAGAACGTATAATAGTAAAATAATATTTGAAAATGTCCATGGTACATCTGAAAGATTATATTTGGACTGCATTAATCACTTTTTTATTTTTCATTCAGAAATAAACCAAAAATAATTTTTCAAAACAGGAAGAATTTGACATTTTTTCGTCCGAAATTATATTTTTTATCTATCAAGATTTACTGAATATTCAATCAAAAAGTATTGAATAACTAAGGTTACTATGTTAGCTTGCATTAAAAAAATAATTAGCTCATTTAAAAGTAAAATAATAGTATTAAACAATTATAATATGCAATGACAAAATTCAATATAAAACCAAGAACGGTTTGTTCTTTGATTTAGACGGCGCGGGGCGCCTTCTGAGGGAGGACGTATCGCTCGCAACCATTTTGACATTAGTCACGTAATTATTAAAATTTAAAATACACGCCACCATTCATGACCTTTACACGCGGCGCCAGTGTCTTTGTCATGACATCAAATTCCATGTGAAAAATGTAGTACCTCGAATTTTCCGCAGGTCATGAGTGGTGGCCAGTAATTTTCCCAGTCGCCAAGAATACAGTATAACCTACCTTTCTTGATACAAGCTAATATTTTGAATTAATTTGATTGAATTTTCCTACTATATTCGAATGTGGATATAATTGTGAATAAAAAAAAATGTAAATAATAAAAAAAAAACAATTTAAATAACTGATAGCTTTTTTTCTGAATTGGTAATTATATGTAATTTCAGACTTGCTAACTTCCCAAATATTCCAGTTCGTTTAGATAATACAGCTCGCTGCGGGTACCCACCATACCACCGGTCATGCCCCTGGTGATATGGCTTTTTATTACGTGGTAAAATCATCAGATCAGCTCTTCCACCCAGGGAAAGACAGGAGGGACATACAAACTTGTACTGACTAAAATCTACGGTGTCCTTCAATAACCCATTGCGATCCGAGGCTATGGATACCCGATAAGACAATTCCGCGACGCCCGGCAGGATTTGGCTCTCTAACGTGCGCCCCGAAAATCCGTGAAAAATTGATCTGATCGTTTTGAGGTAGCGGTTTACCCAGAGAAAAGTTTTGTTTTAAACTTTTTTTATTCGTTTTTGAAGTCGGTACTTTTTTCAAAAAGTTTTTTTTTTCATCAATGTATTTTTATTAGGTTTGATCGAAGAGAGTTGAAGTCTTGTATCAGGTTCGGCATCCAGTCAATTGCGGTATTCCGTTTTGGCAGCTGCATTGTATTTTTTTATATTTTTTTTTTGGTAAAATCATCAAAATATGTGTCCTACCGAGCGGGACGGGATTTATTATCGGACTCTAGTACTGACTAATATCCATGGTGATCCTTAAGTAGCCCTTTACGTTCCAGGGTCACCGTTACCTGATAAGACAGTCCAGTGACCAAGCTGCTCCTACCCTCAAATAGAAATCGCTTCTCGGCGTCGTAGGTCACGCGGCTGTTCTCCCTCACGTGTTCCACCTGCTACTTCGCTAGCATGACTGCTTTGCATAAGGATTCGAGGTGACTACTTCCTATTCCGTCTTGCCCCGCAGATCGTGGCCTCGATCAATGCCGGGTGCTATTAAATTGACTCAAGTGCATCGAGTTGGGATTTGGCAAACCTGTACCACTTCATGTACCTAACTTTTTTGCAGACAACTCAATAAGTGGACTAATATAGTGGGTCGATGTCAACGGCACCTCAAAAAGGTCAAGATAGCCTGTCATTTTTACGGTTACACCTCAGAAAGATAGAACCGAGTCGGATTGGCTCCTTTTTGCGGAAAAATTCACGTCTTAGCAGCATTGAAGCTCAAGCACTCAACCGGCCATGGCTCTTTTGCCTGATATTACGAAAAACAGATACTACTCAGGAACCCCGAAGACTTCCAACTTGAACTACACAATCACTTCCAGTGCCTAACCGAATGCGAAACTGTGGACGAGATTAATAATGGGTTGGTGGAAACTGTCCAAGCTGTGGGGTCCAAGTTCTTTAAGACCCCGCGCCGCAATAAGCCTCAAAAGCTCTCGAACGGAAAAATCCGGTTGATGCAGGACCGGACCGAGATGAGGCTGCAATCTTCAGCGGATATGTCGGAATATGGCAAACTCAATACACGAATCTTTAAATCAATGCAACGTGACCTGCGATCCTTTAGTGCGGCACGGATCAAAGAGGCAATCGAGCGGAACCGGGGCTCAAAAATGTTCGCAAAGAATTTGTCTATTGGGAAGAGCCAAATGACAAAGCTGAAGATTAACGACGGCAGCATCATTTCGACTAAACTAGAGATACTAAGGGAGCTTGAGAGGTTTTACGGACAGTTATATACATCAACACGACAACCCAGTGTCGGTAGATCTTGAGACTCAAGAGCTAAACTGACTCGACACTACACTGAGGATATCCCGGACATCAGCCTGTACGAGATTAGAATGGCTCTTAAACAGCTCAAGAATAACAAGGCGCCGGGTGAGGACGGAATCACAACAGAACTTCTGAGAGCGGGTGGAAAACCGGTACTTCTAGTCCTCCAGAAGTTATTTAATTCCGTCATACTCAAAGGTTCTACGCCAGAAGCATGGCACAGGAGTGTGGTTGTTCTTTTCTTCAAAAAAGGTGACAACACCTTGTTGAAGAACTACAGGCCAATCTCACTTCTGAGCCATGTATACAAGCTGTTCTCAAGAGTCATTACGAACCGTCTCGAACGCAGGTTTGATGACTTCCAGCCTATAGGTATATCGAAGTGTTGAAGTGTTTGTATAGAAACGCCACCATGTCCATTCGACTTCAGCAGGCGTAGCATGGCGCCGTAGAAAGGGGTTTGTCGACGGAAGAATAGACAAAATGACAGAACGTAGAAATATTTTTATCGTTTTAAGCATGGTAATGTGAAAAACTTGGAAAAAAAACTTTCTTTTCTTCAATAGTGTTCAAATGGTGTCACATTTGTGCAAAAAAAACAGTCGATTTGAGTAGAAATAACGATGTTTGAAATATCTTTGTCTTTTCTTCGTAGAATAGAGATAGAGTCGCCATGCTACGCGTGCAGGAAGAGAGCACGAAACCAATACAATAAAAGGCGTGAGACAGGGAGACGTTATTTCTTCGAAACTGTTCACGAACGCGTTGGAGGACGTTTTCAAGCTCTTGGAATGGAACGGATTCGGCATCAACATCAATGGCGAATACATCACTCACCTTCGTTTTGCCGATGATATTAGTCATCATAGCAGAATCGTTGGAGCACCTCAATGTTATGCTCAGCGACCTCAGTATCGTTTCCCAACGGGTTGGCCTTAAAATGAACATGGACAAGACGAAAGTCATGTGAATGTCCATGTGGCACCCGTACCGGTTGTTGTTGGGAGCGATACTCTCGAAGTTGTAGACCATTATACTTACCTTGGACAGATTGTTCAGTTAGGTAGGTCCAACTTCGAGAAAGAGGTCGCCCGAAGAATCCAACTCGGATGGGCAGCGTTTGGGAAGCTACGTGATATTTTTTCATCGAGAATCCCACAATGTCTCAAGACAAGGGTGTTTGACCAGTGTGTGTTGCCAGTAATGATATATAGCCGAAACGTGGTCCTTGACTGCTGGCCTTTTAGAGAGACTAAGAGTCACTCAACGAGCAATGGAAAGAGCTATGCTCGAAGTTTCTTTGCGGGATAAAATCCGGAACATGGATATTCGGCAAAGAACCAGAGTCACCGACATAGCTCATAAAATTTGCAAGTTGAAGTGGCAATGGGCAGGCCACAGCGCTCGTAGAACTGACAACCGATGGGGAAGAAAAGTTCTCGAGTGGCGACCACGGATCGGAAAGCGCAGCGTAGGCAGGCCTCCCACTAGGTGGACCGACGACATCTTGAGGGTCGCGGGCAGCCGATGGATGCAAGTGGCGAATTGTCGTTCGGAGTGGCGGTCTAAGGGGGAGACCTATGTTCAGCAGTGGACGTCCTCCGGCTACTGATGATGTTGATGATGATGAGATACTACTCAGAATAAAACATACAAAAAAATAAGTTAGCATTCAAATATATCGTAAAAATAAGCGAAATTGAATGAAAAGTGAGAAATTACAGGAATGTGTCAAGTTTCATATACATAATTAATAATAATGAAATTCAAAAAATAATTTCTTTTGTCTCTTAAACCCTGTGTTATTTTACTGAAGGTGAAAATTAAATGTTCTCTATTAAATATATTATGCCTCTCTTATCAGTGTTGCCATTTTTATTATTATTTTAATTATTTTATTTTTTTTATTTTGTTTTATTTATTTATTTTATTCAATTGTAATTTTTTTCGTTATATTATCTATGTACGTGTGTATCTGACCGTGACTTCACTTTGGGCCCTACCAGAAAACCAGCGCTGTGACAGTTAAATGTCGCAGCAAATGCTGAGGTAGGAGCCTTTTGGCCTCGCACAGGACTAAATTATTTTATGTTTTGTTGTACCTTTAAACGTTTGTTTTTCTTATACTAATTTTTGTTTTTCTCTGTTGCTTTTATTCATGTAATTTTGTTTGTTTTGTCCTGTGTGTCCCAATAAATCTTTTTTCTTTCTTTCTTCTTTCTTTTCTTTCAAATAACGAACATTTTCTATACCGTTTCAATAGAAATTAGGTAAAAAGCCTGAGTGACCAATTGTAGCATCGTAATTCGAGCATAAACGAATCTATGCACTGTTAGTCGCAATTGATCGAAGATGAACTCAGGTACTACTTGCTGTGCGAATGGAATAATGTGGAGTTGAACCACATTTTCTACGCAATTTTGAGCAGTCACGTTACTTCATTAGGAAGTGTAAGCTCAGTTTTCCGAGATAGAGATTATAACTTAGAGCTCACCGAAACATTCTGTTTCAAGAGTTAAACGATCTGAAACCCTGTTGTTTAGATCTTCCCTACACTCTGATAGATCTGTCTTTATTAAAAAAATAACCCAGCTGTAACCCAGTATAAGCAGCACTGAAGCCCAGTCAAAACAGTTCAATAAATATTCTCCTTTGCAAATGTTTAACGGGTTGCACCTTCCGCTCACAGTTAACTGCAAAATATTCGAGAAGATTCTTGGTTCGCCACAAGAATCTTCTCGAATATTTTTAATCTTCATGGTGTTGATTCGAAATTGTCTTGTCAATTAAAGGGGAGCTTGTGGCTGGTCGCAATGGAGTTTGTATGATCCGCGTAGTAGATTATCGCTCTCTTTGCGCGGTTTAACGTCTTCTTGGGCCTTGCTCACATTCTTCCTGGATCACGGCGTTTGGTGATATTACCCGTCTCTTAATTGACACTAGTTTCAAATATTTTGAACCACTGGTTGGAAATATTCGATCATTAAACCGACCATTTCTGGCTATATCTCCTGACCGTAATCACCCCAAGTGCTGGTTTTGCGTCCATAATTATGTCTCTGAATAGATGGCATAAATGACTGTTTGATGTAAAAGTCAAAGAAAATGTTTGAAAAATTTTAAACACCAAATCGTAAATTATTAATAATTTCAAAAATCTAATTAAAAAGTTATGAATTCCAGTTAGTCACTAGAAACAAAATTAACACTTGAAGAAGTCATAACAAGATAATTTACTCGTATAGAATGGAACTGAATAATCTCTTTAATGCACACTTTGTAAATTACAAACATATCCAATTCGCAGTGTGACACAATGTGCGGTTTAAAGTGTAATATAATGAGTGGACCTTATTTTATTTTGATAGGTATATATTTATCATATTATACATTCGTTTATGAAAATAAGTAGTGTCTAGAAGACCGGAATCTTACTTTGTTTATTCGAAACAAAAGTGGCAAAAGCTCATGTTGTTGCTTCCTGGTATACGAGGCATAGCTGTTTCGTTAGTGTTTTGTTTTTATGCAGGGGGCATCACGATGTCAAATTGACAGGAATTGTGTTCTTTCAGTATGTCATAGCGCCCTTAAGATTGAGCACGTTCGTCCCTTTCCATTGACTCAATAAAGCCACCACCATTCTGTTTGGCTGTATGTTCAGTGGCGGATTTGCAGTCCCTAGTAGTCGCTCTAGGCCCCACACCCTGTGCCGCCCCTTTCTCAACAACCGTCATATAGACTAAATTTTTTATGAATTTACAGCTGCTATAGATTATAATATATTTACGTTTCAGGGATTATTGAACATTGAAAACAGTTCTATACATTGAAAACGGTTTTGTTAACATAAGTTAAATTAAAGGTACGAACTGTGTGTTATATGTACGAAATCTTCTATACATATTACATATAATAAAACTGTAGAAAAACAGTTTTTGTACATTAAAAAAAAAACTCAAAAAATATAGCCAGCGTGTTAAAGGACAACCGTGTAATAGGACCCATTTCTAGCATTTTTAGAATTTTTGTTTGTTTGTCGGTATGTCTGTTTGTATGTTTGTCTGTTTGTATGTTTATTTGTTCGGGCATCACGTAAAATATACGAAAGCTTTGTAGATAACTTGGGATGGAGTGGGATGGAGTAGGATGGAGTGGGATGGAGTGGTATGGAGTAGGATGGAGTAGGATGGAGTGGGATGGAGTGGGGTGGAGTGGGATGGAGTCAGATGGAGTGAGATGGAGTGGTATGAAGTTGGATGGAGAAGGATGGAGTGGGATGGAGCGAAATGGAGTGGGATGGGGTGGGATGGAGTGGGATGGAGTGGGATGGAATGGGATGAAGTGGGATGGAGTGGGATGGAGTGGGATGGAGTGGGATGGAGTGGGATGGAGTGGGATGGAGTGGGATGGAGTGGGATGGAGTGCGATGGAGTGGGATGGAGTGGGATGGAGTGGGATGGAGTGGTATGGTGTGGGATGGAGTGGTTTGGAGTCGGATTGAGAGGGACGGAGTGGGATGGAGTGGGATGGAATGGGATGGAATGAGATGGAATGGGTGCTCTAATCCAGTAGCGATTGAATATACTGCCTTTGAACGACAGAGGGCGTTTATTACAAACACGTCAAATATTCTTGAAAAATCTAAAAAATTCTAAATACCTACCTATTGGGTTCATGAAAACGATATGATTTATAAAAAACGTGGCGAGAATTAAGCGCTTCGCACAAAAAAATACATTGTTAATTCCGACATCCACGCGAACGAAGTCGCGGGCACAACTAGTTATTTAATAAGCAATCGTGGTTTAGAAGAATAAGGTACATATATTTAGATACTTTGCATTTGACTTTTTTTACAATATTACCATCAGAGATTTTTGACACTAATTGCCGCCCCTAATAATATCTGGCTGCCTTGGCGGCCTACTGGGCCTTAGGGCAAATCCGCCACTATGTATATTGATATTGCTCTGTTTCTTTCTTTTAAACATTGCTCCACGCTAGGATTGGACACACCAGGGTCAGGAATATCTTCTCCATCGCGTGCCGTCATCGTCATGAGTGGTAGAAGAGGTGTATAGCCACTTGCTACTGTACTTGTAGTTGCTACTTGTAATAATTTCTTCTTCTTTGCGTGTCGATGTTCTCAAATTGCATCCAACCAATACGTAGCTACACAGCTCTGTCATTTTTTATTTTATTTGCCTCCTTTAAATCCTGGATGGTATAGGTGGTTGGCCAAGATGGGCACGAAAGGAGGTGGGACTTATATGATCCTGTCCGTACAGAAGCTCCGCATTGGCATTGTGTTTGTGATGAGTCTACTATACCCCATGTTGACGACGGTGTCGTGGTCCGCTCGTCTTTTTAAAATAATATTCTTTTGTTAGTTTTAAGTGTGTTTCCTACTACAGTGTATGTAATATTTCTTATTAAATAAATTAAAATGACCCACAAGAACGGACTGCATACGGGCGCGCGCTCTCATTGGCTTAGGGTGCTCCCACATCTATCGACGCGGAATCGGCTTTTTACGTCGCCCTTTCTCTTTCTGTCGCTTAGAACTGCCATTTGCTAGACCGAGACAGAAAGCATAATGCGGCGGAATCCTCGACGCGGCCGCGTGCTATCGCATTGTCTCGGTCTAGCAAATGGCATTTCTAAGCGACAGAAAGAGAAAGGGCGACGCAAAAATCCGATTCCGCGTCGATAGATGTGTGAGCACCCTAATGCGCAACACCCTTCCGAGCCTACCGCCCCGCGGCCGCCATGGCAAAACGATCGGTCAGTGGGGCAGTGCGTCAGAATATCCCGCGACGACTCCACGCGCTCAAAAAGCGCCCGCGCATTCCGTCCTAGTTGGTCTGTACCAGTTCAAAGTGTCGTTTTCCTCACCTCTCACTACCAATCAGTACCTATCAGCTACAAAACTGGTAAAGCTACCAGTACCTATCAGCTACACCCCATTTGACCAGATTAGTTTTACAGCGGACAACCTGTGATTGCAATCGATGTGATGACTGCAGACACTATAGACTAATAATAACAATGTTAATTGGAGCAATGAAGCACATTGGCCATCATAACTAATAGGAAAGAAAAATACCTACTGCTATAACGTATTTTATGTCGAATCAAGACAAGAAAACTAAAAGGTTTACATTGAGAATGATATACGTAAGTATCAAATAAAATCTTAGATTTACTTTTTCCACGAAAAACAAGGTAATTTCATAGAAAAAGAATTTGTTTTTTCGTAAGTAGCGTCGCTGAGGTAACTTGTACATTCAGCTGACCCAAAATATTTCTTGTCGTGTAGGATTAAATAAAATAATAATCATTCTACGTGATCTAGACCCTTGTGTAACCACAGAGGCCGAACATAATCTAGTTACTGTTCTAGACTTATGCTTAATGAATGAATGCAGTGTTTTTAGGATTCCGTGAGTGAAACGAGACCCGCAAAGCTAAGACTCCGCTGTATGTCCGCCCGTCTGTCAGTCTGGCGAGGTTGGTCTGTGGATGGGCGACCATCTGTCATAGCGAGTTTCTTCCGTGTCTCGGAAAGCACGTAAAGCCGTTGGTCCAGGCTGCCATTTATAGATCTTTGACAGTCGTTACTGATAGTCAGAAGCCCTTATGTCTTATCATGGGGTATCGTATTGTCTAGTTACAGGGTTGCGGAGGTCCGATAGGCAGTCGCTCCATGTAAAATACTGATGTCCAGCTGACCAGCTGCATCTGGTTTGACTAGAAGCCGACCTCAATATAGTTGGGAAAAGGCTAGGCAGATGATGAGTCAACGAGCGTTTATCAGTCAAAATAATTCTAGGTTATGTATTTCCAAATAATATGACATCCAAATCTGAATTTAATTATTTCAATGTCGTAGCGTGATTCTAGCAAATGGCTCGCAAGCCTCTAGGAGAAACCCTTTGCAATTAAACGGGTATAACCACATGACACTTACGGGTATAATAAACGCAGGCAGAGAGTTCCACTTCTTCGCTGTCCGCATTATAAAAGACGTTTGGAAACGCTTAGTGAGAATTGGTGGTATAGCAATAAGATAAGGATGATAATTTGGTGTGCGTCTAGATTTGCGATGATAGAAGGGGGCCGACTGGTGGGCAAAGCAGCATAGCATGACCAGTTATATTTCTATTCCTGTCAAGAATAGATAAAGTTATTTCTTCAAAATTGGACCTTATTTTTTTATTTCAATCGTTATCGCATCGCTACAGAACTATAGAAATCTTTCAACAATTTGCACTTTTGTCTGTTTTTTCGTCAATAAAACCTCATATCTACGATGTCGTGACAGGCGTGCTCAGCGTCTATACCAGGGAGAAAACCGGCCAAGTGCGTGTCGGGCCACGCACAGTGTAGGGTTCCGTAGTTGCCCATCAAAATACTTATGCGAACTAACTAAACTGATTCGCTGAATTTAATTTTAAAAAGAAGAATTTTCAAAATCGGTCCAGGAGTCTTTGAGAAATCAAGGAAAATACATAAGAAAAAAGATTACGACGAATTTAGAACCTCCTCCTTTTTTTGAATTTAGTTAAAAATAGTTGACGATGAAAACCTACCTATCCCCAAAAAACATACCTATAAAAGCTGTAAAAATAAAGTTGACAAACTTACATTTGCAGTTGTCTCCGATACATTTTATTTAAGAAAATATAATATCCAAGTACATTTTATGAGTTGGTCGACTATTACTCGTAAAGTTGTAAAGCCTACTTAGTCATGACAATTTTCTTTTAAACTTCGTTATATATACTACTATTGTGAATTTTTTCATACCCCCAAACATAACCGTTTAGCTGGTAGAGGGGGGGGACACTCGAATCGAGCAAAATTTAGCACTTTAAAGCTTAATATTTCACAAACGAATTTTTTTATCAAAAAATTGTTAATGGAAACTATCATTATTTTTTAAAGGCCTATTTAATGAAACCCCACACTAAGGGGTACGCGAGAAAAAAAAATTCCTCACTTTACGTGTAAGTACTGGAGGTACCCTAAAAAAAAATATTTTACGAGATTTTATTTTACCACTTTTTCGGCACAATAAATCCGTATATTTACACCAAATTACAGCTCTCTAGTACTGTGCGTCTCTGAGCTAAACTGCGGACAGACGGACGGACGGACGGACGGACGGACATGGCGAAACTATAAGGGTTCCTTGTTGACTACGGAACCCTAAAAACGATATCATAATCACTGGCTCACAGAAAAAGTCTACACTACTAGCCTAGCAACAAATTAGTGAATGGAATCGGGACATTTATGCAGATTGCAAAGCGTGCGGACTGTGGGCAGTGCCGGCAATTAAGTACCGAAGTATCAGTAGCAGTGCTCTCAAAGGATTCCGGACCAGCTGTGATAACATCTGCCATTTCAGAGATTTAAATGCTAAAGCTGGGAAAATACTGCATTTGAATAAATGTTTTTTTTATGTAAGCGTAAATACCATGTTATTAAAAAGACAAGTATCTTTTTTTTCTGGTTCAACTTCTGGAAAAGCATAAGGAGTTTAATGTGAAATGAGTATTTTTAATTTAAAATCGTAGTATTTTCTAGCCGTTAACGTCGCACACTCGTGCTAGAGTAGTTCTAGACATACATTTTACCGCAGTTCGTTCTAGTGGGTAATTTTCCGACCACCATATGGGCGACGCCGTACAGCTACTTTAATATTAAAATATTTTTCAAAATACATTTTTGTTGCTTCGAATACTTGCGTATGTTACCGGCGAAACCCGAATACAGATGAAACTAAGTTTATCTAAGCCAAAATACCGGACTTATCTAGTATCAAATCAAACTCGTCCTAAGCCAAATACCCTGGTTTAGGATCACTAAAGAACTATGATGATTCAACCCCGATTCACCAACCCCTGGACGATATACGACAGCGCCTTTGCTACTACATATTTATACGATGTGTAATCTGAGACGAGACGAAAAGGGCATGTGAAGGTACAGGGTGGTATTTAATCAGCCTGACAGTCCCTTCTGCACCCAAAGCGGGAGACCTCATTTCATGATAATTAAAGTAAATAAAAGTTCAAAACATTACCAAGCACGCGCGCCGAGTGAGTGCTAAATAGGTACAAGTTGGACGCAGAATAATTGCTTTGTTAACGTAGGTAAATGAGACACGATAAACCAGTAAGCTGATTTGGTCCAAAATAAACAAAAAAGACCGGCCTAATATCGACTTTGTTTGTTACTCTTTTCATTAAGTTTGTAACATATCGCTGTGTGCTAACCTGCTCTCAGTGGCGTAGTTAGGCGGGGGCGGGGCGTAGCGGATCCTAGCCCCCGGCCTCGCACCTGAAGGGGGCTCACGCTCGGAGAAAAATCTAGACAGCGTCGATCACCAGTCAGTAAAGCAGTGCAACTAAACTTCTATTGACCTACAATTACATAAATACTCTGTTGTCCAATGAGTGGTTACTAAAAGAACCTAAGAGGCCTCTCAATTTTGATGAAGCCGACGATCACGTTTAGGTCGAACGCCTTCACTGTTTGCTCGAGGCCCCATGTTGCAATATAACTTGGTAATGTTTTATTTGTTACTGGGAACTGGAACAGTCCAGGAGGCCTTGCAAAACTGATGTCGGTGTCACATCACAATCACATATAGATGTCTTGCGGGCACCAAGTCATCTTACAACAAGAGGGCCTCTTGCGAGTAGTGGAGGCAAGTTTTGTTTTTCGTCTTGAAAAAAAGGGCCTGGCACATCCCTTTTGCCCCCTCCTAGTTTCGGTCTTGCTACGCCACCGCCTGCTTTCATTGTAATGTTATTATGTTAATATAAACTTGATGAATTTGGTGGGTCGACCTTTGCCAATTAAATAGGTACCTAAGTACATATTACAAGAGAGAAACTCTCTTGTAGACTATGTTGGGTTACTTACCTGGTTCGTTTAACATACTGAAACCAGACTAATAGACCTTGTTCACATACCTACTTCATACTTGTTGAGTATAGGGTTACTTAAAGGGTTACTTAAACTACTTACTTCAAAGAGATGTTAACGGGTATTTGGGTTATATTACAAAAAGAGCGGAATTACACGTTTATCCTGTGTTGCTAGCCGTCAAACGGATGAATTTCTTTGTTTATTAAAAATACTTAAGTATATTACATAAACACTCTACATAAGAACCATAACCTGTGGAGGTTTGTGGTATATCAACACAAATAACAAAGGACGACATACTAGTCCCGAAAACGGATTTAGGATTACAATGAATAGCCGAACACCGAATAAGTAGTGCCAAGCTC
This sequence comes from Agrotis segetum, assembly GCA_036375495.1. Lineage (NCBI taxonomy): Eukaryota > Metazoa > Arthropoda > Insecta > Lepidoptera > Noctuidae > Agrotis > Agrotis segetum. The sequence continues at coordinate 815,448 of JAQSVV010000054.1, forward strand.
ACATAATCTAGTTGTGTTATAAATAGCGACAAAAGACTGGGTCCTGGAATCTTGTGGTAATAAATTCTTGTCCGAAAAGACCTCGGATTGTTACTACGTTAGTATTATAAAACAAAGTGTCCTGCAACGTCTGTCTATGCTTACTGTAATCGGTATAAATAAACTTCAGGGGGGATTTTCATGAGGTGTTCACCAATAAACTATTAGTTTTCATAAATAGAGATTGATAAGAAAATTCATCGATAATATAAAAAATATGACGATATGAATAAAATATATAACGTACAATGAATCAAGCCGCTTTTTAGCCTGAAACAAAAACGCTACCTAAAAATATACGGTGGAATATTTAATACTTCTAATATAATTGGATCTTAGGTATTTCAGGCGTCATTTTCATCGTCTTTTATCCGGTCACTGTACTTATTCTAAGCCAATATTGAAATGAGTGCAGATAGCTGTAAATACGAGTGATAAAAAATGATTGCACATATAACAAGTCGGCCGCCTTTGATACACGATAAAAGTGAATATAATTTGAGAATATTGTGTAGATAACATAACAATACATAAAGTTAATAGTAGCCCCTCCATCTGCCTGATAGTATCCCTAAATAAAGGCAGTTTATCCCATAATTATTTCTTAATAATCGGCTAGTATGACATGTATCTAAAATTCCGTGATGGTGTGGGTTATAAAATAAACTTCACAGTTATAATAATAATGTCGTCCTATACATAAGAGAGAGAGAGATAGAGATCTACCCTTTGGAATGAGCACCTACGGTACTTAACAGTTTTTATGTCTTATGACTGGGACTGTAGCACCATAACTATTTGTGTAATAGTTTTATTTTATGTCTTTTGACAATTCAAAAGTGCCTGTAATGGCCTAATTGAAATAAACGTTTTGATTTGATTTGAACATTATGTTTCGGAAAATAATAAAGTTTAAATCCAAGCTAATCCAAGTTTAATTTATGAGGTAGTCGAGAAAAATATTTAAAGAACAAATAAAATAATATGACATAATTCATACAATAATCACACATTTATTTCTCAGATAAAAGCTACAAGTCAATAGTTCGCACAAACTTTTCAGTAACCGATAGTTTGGTTTAATTATCAGCTGTAACTACCCACCTCCACCCACCATTAAGGCCAACGCATATCAGTAAAGGCAAGGCACCCCTACTGGGGCATGCCGACAACTATCGAGGCATCCCATTACATGCCGAAAAACAGCGCAAATTAGAGACCTTTTTTTATCGTGGTAAAATCTTCAATAATCCTCCCAGAAAGGGCAAGGCGAGAGTGACTGTTAGACTCGTACGGACTAAAATCAGAGGTGTCCTTCGACAGCTCTTTACGTTCCAGCGTCAATGTAAATTGGATAAGTCCCGCGACCCTGGAAGCCTTTGGCTCTCTAAAGGGGGAGAGCCGTCATTATGCTGACACTCATTTAGGCGCGCGTGGAACACAACGGGCCGCCGATCCAGGCTTGGTCCGTGTTCGGGCATCGACTCGCCCTATGCCCTAAAAATTAAAGATCTTAGGGACATTAAGGCATAAAGGCGTATCGGCATCCTCGGAATCTTCTAGTCGCGAAGGGATATTGTATTGAAAAAGCCTTGGGTTCGAGTTCTCACTAGCTACATTGAGTATGTATACGTTGGGTAAACATTCTGTCATTGTGTGCGCTGGCCTTTAGAGTCAATAGTTAGTTAATACGTTAAATAAATTAGTGGTACGTCTAGTAGATAGGCGGTGTGGTCTACATGTAAATGAGAACGTAGAGGAATGTTCCATAAAGTAAATTATTAACTGTTATGACTCGATAACTTAAGTTGAAGGCGGGTAAATTGAAAATTATACCCTCTTTTAAATCGCACAGACGAATAAAAATGTAAATAGGGATAATGCGACCTAAAATATACCTAAATGTTACTTTTTAACTTTGTTACTTTTACGGTACCATTCGTCCGCGTGGGCGGGATCGGGCGGTGAAACGGATCTCATATCTGAATTTTTCAGTTGATTTGACCCTTATTTAACCAATTAACTTTTTACATTTTAATAAGTATGTAGGCAGATACAGATGTAATTCCCAACATATTATCCCTAGTTGTAAAAAATGTATGATGAATTTATAACTGGCTAACCCTAGTTACAACGTTATAAATTCAGAGGCTTAGGTAGTTCCAATTTTAGAGCTTTTTACAACTCATGTTGAAGACTTGAAGATTACATTAATAGGATAGTTTACCATAAATAATTTAAAATCTGTTTGGTCCAAAAGTTAAAGTACTTATTAGAAAATAGTGAACAGGTGTGTCTTAGTTTTTTTAAATCATTGAATATTCACATAGATAAAGTAACGCCTGTAAAATTATGCCAACCGAGTGACATTTTGTGATACTGTAAAGCGTTTTAATGTTGGTTTATGGAACAAAAGAAAAAAATACTGCTCAAATATTTTTTGGTAATCTATCTTTTGGACTCTCAATATGTTTTATTTGAAGACAAACAGAACAGAAGCATCTAACAGAATTATTCTCTTTCATTTAGTAACCGACTAACCAGATTGTTACTAACTGCCCAAATTGTGGTTATTAATCCCGTAGCAGAATCCCTTTTTACAGTGAACAGACCCTTTTTTGGTTTACCTGAAACCATAACGTTTTTACCGGCTCTTACCTTTCGGGCCCAACGACCGCTCGACTGTCACTCAATATTTTATACGAAACTTACAACCAGGCTACACCATTAAAAAAAGCTGAACCTTGCTACTAGTTTTAGCTTGATTTAATAAATAATTGGGTCTAATCCTTTTTACAAAATTAATGCACCTTTATTGGTATCTCGGGCACGCCGCAATCGCGGTGGTAAGAACCCTCTTTCAGGAGTGGCTGGATAGGCGTCACGGCGTCCTGACCTCCGCCTGACGCAAGTCCTCACCGGACACGAATGTTTCGGGAGATACCTGTGTCGGATGAGGAAGAAAGAAACGCCTGGGGGTCACCACTGCGAGGATCGCCCGGAGGACACGGTGGAGCATACGGTGTAGGACTGCCCCGCTTGAGCAGAGCGCCACCGTGTCCTCACGACGGTGATAGGCGGAAACCTCTCGCGCCCGGCATTGGTCGAGGACATGCTGCGGGGCGAGTCGGAGTGGCAAGCGGTCGCCTCCTTCTGCGAAGCAGTCTTGCTAGCAAAAGAAGAGGCGCGCTGCGAGAAGACAGCGTCCTCCCTTCGCCCCAGTCGCAGTAAAGGGTGACTCGCGGTCCGACCATGGACCATGCCCGGGTCGACGGCGCGATATATCACATGTTGTGTTCCACGCGCGCCTCAAAGTGTGTCGTTACCAAATAGTCTGATTAGTGACTTACAGCCGACTAGGTATGGGCGGCAAGCTGACTATCAATGAAATTCAGCAGGCATCAGATACCTGAAGAAACCAATTTTTGAAGCACAAAGTGAGCACAAAGGTAAATGTTGTAACACATTGTGTACAGTATCAAGCGGTCAAATTATTTGATTGCCTGCCTAGGGACATAAAACAACTTGTTTATAGAACCACACTATTTAAAAATAAACTAAAGGACTACTTACTGGATAAATGCTTCTACTCTGTGGATGAATTCATGACTCAAACATTTGTGTAATGGTTTTTTGGGTACCTAATTAGACCTTCTTAAATTTAAGTGATTTATTGATAATTGGACATTGTTGTTAATTTATTATTTTACAATCGGGACATGTATAATTATAATTGTTGACTTTTGATTATTATTTGGAACGACATTTTTATTTTTAATTGAATTTGAATTGTTGTTAATTTTTTGTATGAATCATTTTTTATGTAATGAGTTTTAGGTTAATAATTCTGAGATTTAATGTCATTATTGTCATATTGTTAATTTTTTTGTGTAACACATTCAAACACAATGTAAATTGTTTTATGAATAAATAAATGAAAAAAAAATGAAATGAATGAAACCTAAACGTTTCTTGTAAAACTGTTGTTAGTCTTGTCAGGCAATGAGTATACAACACAGCCGGTCACAAACTGCACAATTTTTAATTTATTTGTCTCATCATCATCTCAGCCATAGGACGTCCACTGCTGAACATAGGCCTACTCCCCTTTTGTTCTCCACAGATATCGAATACCGTCTGTTTAATGTTATTTTTTACCGATTAGTCGAATCTTTTTGCCGACTGTCCACCGAATTCAAATAAAGCCGGATAGTAGACTTTCCCGATGAAACTGTATCTCAAGTCCTAATTAAATTCTTTGTCTGCAAAGAAAATGCCAGCTTGAATTTATTTACGGCATAAGATGGATGCCGCACTTTGTTGTTAATTGATGTCTGTTTATTTCTCCCATTAAGGAATTTCTACACTATTTTCCTGTTATTTGCCTTTATGAATTTGATTGAGCTATAACCGATATTAGAGGTCCGTCTAGCAATCAAAACTATAATAAATAACTACCCGTGTTTCCCGTTTGAAAGATTTGTAACAGTAATATAACTCCAATAAACGAATAATTAAAGCTGAATACGAACTATTGTGAACCAATTATCTTATTCAAAATGTAAATCATTGTTTTTGTGTTGGCCTTTTCCATCAAAAAATTACAAAAGGGTTTCTTCTAGATCTGGCAGCAATTTTTAGTTTAACGAAATTGTTTTTTTTTTTTTGTGATAATCCTATTTGTGTCATTTAAGAGAAAAAGGATGACTGAAACATCTGCAAACATATTTTCATATTCCAACTTTCCAAGTTATAACGAGTACCCAAGTAGGTACCTCTTGTTACTGTCATCAAAATAATTCCGAACATTAAGAAACATCTTTATTTCTCTGGAGCTAGGTTGGGCATAAACATTTAATTTTGTTTATCACCTTTATTTGTCCAAAATACTGTAATCTCAACGATTGCAAAGATGGATCTTGGTTAACATTTCGCGTACCTACCTATTCCAGTCATTAATTATCTCGTCTTTTAACAAAAACTACACCTACACTATTTCAACTTAAAAAACTTCTACAAAATTAATAATGTTCCGGATACGGCGCGTCAAATATTTCTAACTTCCCACACGAAATGTCGAGTTTCATTCACGAAATATGCTTTTTGTATTAACGATCGATAATATTCGCTTTTAGCGTCAGCTAAACGAAGCTAAGCAGATCAACTTATTGTATAAACAGAGAAGAGTGCTGAGTGAAACATGTCAAATTATTTATGAAAAATATGTTTATTTCAAAGTAGCAACAAGCATCGATCTCTTCTTATGAATAAACAAACCCCACGTTCGATTAAATCATCAATAATGTCGGTACCGTAAACTTTACTTCGTACAGGTGTGAGTGTCCTACTGTTATTATTATAATGGTACTGATACACATTCTTAAAACTAGCATGCTAAAGCACGAGAGCATGCTACTTTTAAGCAAATGCTACTTAGTAAGTCATGTGTTTCGAAATCATTTGCTAATAATGAGCATGCTCAAAATTCAAGGATAATCTTATTTGGCTCCGTACGGATATAGCTGTTTAATTGTCCATGACTTTGTTAGAACTGAGAGCGAGAAGCATGCTTATTCAGTAGCATGCTTATTGCTAGCAAACACTAGCAAATGTAAACTATTCATAAGCATGCTCGAATGAAGCATGCTCATAAGCATGCTCTTTTAGCTCTAGTACCTTTAGACTATGCGATGGTTACAGGTGTCAAACAATGTGTTCAAATAATTACCTAATTAAATGTATTTGACGGACAATCACTGGCAATGTGTTCGTGCACTCCTGACAGGTTTATCCATTGAGACATTGAGATACAATTTATTCCTTTATGTTTGTGGAATATGTCGACTTAGATTTAATATGTCTGTTTAAATAATAATGACTTTTATTGATCCAAATGTTGGTAATAAATGTAAAAAATTACAATTTCTGAGCTATTCCTTTTATCTGATTTCGTTCAAATAATGTGTCATTAGAGATCCGGGATGCAAGCTCATAAAGGAAAATGTATTTGCATTTTCAATTCTGAGACGATTTTTCACACTCAAAAACATCAAAAACTTTTAATGGTCCTTAACTATACTATTTTGCAGGTTTATTTTGGCTCAGCATATTGATTTTATCTATACCTACGTATAATAAAATTATAGGAAAAGGAAGTCAAAACCGCACTTTGAATGTTTTTTTAAAAGAATACCTAGGGTGTGGTCTACAATCGGTATCGAAGACAAAAATATAGTTTTTAAGTATGTCCGAGATAAACTTAAAAAGTACTGCATGGATTTACTTCAAATTTAGCACGAATAAGTATTATAAAGAAGTCGGGTCACCATATAGGCTACATATTATCACGCTATCACCTACAAGGAACAAGCAGTGAACCTTTATTACATCAACGCATTCACGCAGACGACGTGACGGGCAGCAGCTAGTTATAAATTAAAAATATTGTAGTATATAATTATGTTGTGTACATTTGCGTGTTCTACGCAGATACATTATTGATGCACACATTAAATTATAGGAAAAGCAATAACTCCCAATATTTAAAATTCGTTTGAACCGTTTTATGTTTTCCAATGTTTGCAGTAATTAAAAGCAGAACATGCAATATTTCACTCCTTGCTTATGCTTCATACACAAACAAACAGCTATAGTTAGACGGCAGTTAATATGTATATGTTACGGTTAAAGTCCGAAGTGCGGTTACACCGGCTAAACGTAGGTGTAACCGGTTAAACCTAGGTGTATCCTTCCTTCACAGAAGCGAGTCGACGGAGCCTACTTCTGCATGTGAGTCGGGGTGTCAGCAACCCAGCAAGTCCCAAGGTTGGACCTTATAGTTCTAACCGGCTAAACCTAGTATGTAGTCGGTTACACCTAGGCTTAGCAGATTGAACGTAGGAGTAACCGCACTTTGGGTTTTAGCCGTAACATCAACAACACAACATTATTTTTTTCTTGTTTTTTTCGCATTCTACATTAAATTCTACTTATTTCAAATTCACTGAACAAAACTGAAATAAAAAACCTCGAAAATAGTTATTATTAACTACGAGACCGATGCCTTATTTTTAACTAATATTTAGCGTAACCAACGTTCTAAGTTTTTTGTTACAACGTTATTTACATTTCTACCCAGAAAAAACATTAATAAGAACAGTAACACAGGCATTGCTAAAAAACTGTGAGTCCTAATACATAAACATAAGGCTTATTTTTTGGTCAAAAGGATGAAATTAATTCTGGTACCTGTATTTATGTTTTACCTAGATTATTCCTTTCATACTTTTCGTCAAAGGAGACTTTTATGTCAGAGCCACATAAATAAGCAAAGCTATTTGTTTCCAACTTAAGAGGATCGTCTACCGAGCGCACGTCCATACTAAAAGAGAAAACGTTTTCCTATCCCTTAAGTAACTCTTAGGCGCCTGTAACTTTCAAAGTATTATAAACTAGCTGTTGCCAGCGGCTTCACCCGCTACAACTCGCAAATTATCCCACGGGAACATAAAATCGGGAAAAAAGCTATCCTATGTGTTAATCCAGGTTATAAACTATCTTTGTACCAAATTTTAGGCAAATCCGTTCAGTGGATTTTAGCGTGAAAGAGTAACTGACATCCCTACATCCGTACTTACAAACTTTCGCCTTCATAATAGTGTATGATTTCAAGCTGAAAAAAAAAAACCTAAAACCAAGTTTAACTGAAGAAAGTTAACCAATCATTCAACCGTAACATTTGGGGTAGGAAAACATTTTCTCTTTTAGTACGGACGAGCGCTCGGTAGACGATCCTCTTAAGGACTGATTACATGGATACAGTCACTGGATCTCGTGTCACTGGATTCAAAAAAACTTTTTCAGTAAAAAAAAAAAATGTCCTTATTTCAAAAACTGAACCACAAAAAAGGGTAAAATAACCTCAAAACTTTTCTTTCGAACCGATGACTTATTTTAATTAATTTACATTGTCTTTTTTGCCACCGACTTCGAAAGAAAAGTTTTGTAGGTTATTTTACCCTTTTTGTGGTTGTTTTTAGGCGGCCACATTTTTTTGAAAAAGTTTTTATTTTACTCTTTTTAGTTTAAATAAGAACCTTAGCACTAGAATTGTAGTAATCCGTAACACCGGTAATAACATCGTTAACATCTCATTCATTCATGAAACCTATCTCAATTAACTACTGAACCTGATGAAATTTTCAGTATTCCCTAAGTTGAACAATACTTACAACAAAAAAAGAATTACTTAAATCGGATTTGTAGTTCCATAATATAACACAAGCATAATTTTCTTACTTGAGGATGTCTTCCATCATCAGTCAGCTACTAATGAGATGATGATTTCCATACGCAAGTACTTGAATTACTTCATAAGATTTAAAAACTATGTGTCAGCCTATAAAATTTGAGGGTTGCCCAAGATTTCTCCAAGTTCCAAGCATCAGATCATTGATATGGTGACAATGGGACCACACGGGAAGCACCAGCTTTCGAATAAAAAAAGTACATGAAAATCGGTTCACCCTCGGTTATGAGGAACAAACATTAAAAAAAAAAAAAAAATACAGTCGAATTGATAACCTCCTCACTGAATTTAAAAATAAGAACATGCTCTATTCCGATCCAGCGCTGGATACTGAACGCGGTATAGATTGAAACATTTTTCGTAAATACAGTGCCAATCCAGCTACTGGATCAATGTAAATCAGCCTTAGGGTCTCATAAATAACGCGAAAATATTCACTGCTTACATTTCTGCACGAATTACGTAAATGAAAGAGGAATCCGTCACTTAAATAAATGACGGCTTAAGAACAATTTGATCTTTGCTTTTGTATAGTTACCTCTTTTGATCTGTCGAATAAGTATTTCAAAACACGTGTTAACTTGAGAGTCTCTTACAAAAGTCTTCTGGGTTTTCGTTTGAGAATATTATGACTTGCGAAACGTCTCACGTTGAAATGTGTCGACTGTTATTCAAACAAACTTTCATTAAAAATCGTGAGCTTCTTTGAATGGCATTATGTTTACAATGGTACCAGTACCACTGTGTATTCATTTACTATATCTACGGCAGGAAAATCGTTACAAATGTGATACCGCCGATATTGGCCTCCATACGATTGCAATAAGGGCGCTACAACATGTTATCTTATCGAGTTTCCGGATAGAGTGATCCCTCATAAATTCGTAAACACGTAGAGATATGTAATTACACGCTTTACGGTTCCTCATATATTACTCGGGTAATCTGTCTCCAAAATGTGCCGTCATCTGTCGACAAAAATAGGACAGAGCATCGCGTGGACTAGTTTGTTCCGGACGAGCTACGTTTAGGCACAATTCAAGACGGAAAATGAGGTACAATGTTGACTTTTTTCTAGTGCTGAAAGTGTAATATGAATTTACTTCACATTATTTTTGATTTCGACATTGTAAAACACTTAACTTTGATCACGTCTATAGACAAAAAACAGCTGTGTCGTTGACTCGTTGCGTTACTATTAATTATAGTTGCTTTACATTTACAAAACATTAAAGCAAAGAGTAAAGTAATTGCATTAAAGATAATTTCAATAAAAACATGAAATCAAACAAACCTTCTAAAATCAAGAGATGAAAAGTATTTCTTTCGAAATATCTTTCGGATGATAACAAACTCTATAAAGATGTTTGAAGATTGATTCAGATTTCATTTAGTTTGAGAATAAGACAGATCGTTTCGGCATGAACTTGTCACGGCGGTGACACGCTAACCCCAGCGCGCCCCAATCTAAAGTCACTGACTCTCAGGGGAATAACGTTGAGATATTGCTTTTATTCCAAATGTCTTACCAACCAAATACCCATCTAACTAATGGAGTAGAAAACTGGGTTAGAAAATGTTCAGTCAGCCTTCACATTCAGCTAATCTCACCAAAAGTCTTTCTGTCTTACTACAAAAAATTAAACATCTGTCTAAAAAGGTGTAACTGCAAAATGACCTTTCAACGTCAAATGCCGTTTTGCAGTTGACAGTTCTTTTCAACGGATGATTAACATTTTGTGAAACGACGATTTATGTTTTTACTGAATAGGCTACGTTTGGCCGTGACTTGCCTGATGTGAACCGATACGGCCTATGTTAGAGCACGCTTGTCTAAAAGAAAAAGATTACCTCATCAAAAATTTTTAGATTCATTACAATGATTGGATAACAGAACAGGTACTAGGTACGCTGTCTCCGCTTACCTATTACTCGTCCCGGGTGCCTATTTCCAAAGCCTATACCATTTCAGTCACGAGTCAAACTGTAATCGATTAGCTTTTGTTTGTGCATATTTCTCAACAAAACCTAATCTATCTCAGTAAAAAACTTGACTCAAATAGATTAGCTTTTGGAATTGATATTTTCAATGAAAATGCACGGACAAAACCTAGTTCTATATAATTCATATCACTCGAATAGCTAGACTTTTGGCGAGTTATTTTAAAACATTACGTACGAACAAAACCTTGTCGAGTAGAGGCTCACTAACTATATGAGTAAATTTACCTTGGAATTTAACTTTTCTTAAATTTTATAGTACTACTTGATTATCGTAAATACGACTGTGGGCACCCCGACTCGGACAGGTTAGGTTAGAAGGGGATGGCGGGGTCTGAAAGACCCCGCCATCCCCTTCGTGGTTATTTTTTTTTAAACCACCCAGAAGTAGGAGCACCGCGAAGCGGTGCTCCGTCGACGTTTTCTAACATTTTACTTAGTTTAGTGAAATTACATGATCTCTGACTTTATATTAGTATTTTTTGTCATAATTATCACTAGATACTTTTCTTGATAATTGGATTTCGTGAAATCCCTGATTTCCTCATTTCACTGCGACATGTATAACAAAACCTGGTCTTTTTTTTTAGAGTTTGGCTCGTGCGTGACTAAAATGGTATAGATTTTGTCCGTGCATTTTCTTTGAAAATATCAAAACAAAACCTAATCTATTTGAGTCAAGTTTTTTACTGAGATAGATTAGGTATTGTTGAGAAATATGCACAAACAAAAGCTAACCGATTAGAGTCCGACTCGTGACTGAAATAGTATAGGCTTTGGAAATACGCATCCCGGGTCGCGGGACTAACCGTGACCCGGAACGTAAAGGGCCATTGAAAAACACCATGAATTTTAGTCAATGCAAGTCTGATAGTTTCTCCTGCCCTGCCCTCATTTGATGATAAAAAAAACCTATTATTCGTTTTACAGCTTCAAGATCTACAAGCACACTATAAACGAATCATTTAAGCTATTTTTCGATTCATCCCCGATTTAAAAAGTGGATTTATGCGTGAACCAAAAAACACAGAATAAATTCATTATTAATACACATTCCAATCCTTAAAAGTTTTAGGTCATAAATATTTGAAATGGACATAAACGCTCACATTCTTTTCCAAATAGAAAATTGGCAAGAATGAAACACTTATTTCGAAATACCACATAACGAAACAAAAAGATTTTTCAGCATTCCACAGCTCGTTAATCGTGTCTGTAAACAAAATATTCATGATAAAGAACACACTATCCAAAATTCACGTGCAATCGAAGATTGGAAAAGTGGTTCCGTACCATTAACATAGATATAAAAATATAAAGAAGAAATTCCATATTGTAAGTAGAACGAGATAACAAGAACGGTAAGAATACTGCTATTTTTACCTGTTCCGACCTAAATGTTATATTTACATTTTGAAATTTCGCTTGAACTGATTGGTAGGTGAAATATTTAACATCATAATATATTTTACCGTATTGCTTGTAATAATTTATGTACACAATTCATTTAAACTTACAACGGGGAAAAAGTGGTGTTTTTCTTTTTTTTGATAATCTTTTTTCTTACAATGAAACGATTACATTATTAAGACTAATATAAAGACTGTCAGACGTACGCGCCTCACTTACTCACGCGCAATATGCAACCAAGACTATACGTACCGTCAATGATATTATAAGTTATAATATCATTGCGTACCGTACGCAAATCTACGAGTATATTGCCAACAACTTTCGCAGGTGATTGTTTTTTTTTTAGGTATCAAACCTCCGTACGCGCCATATTACATGACATCGTCAGAGTGCTTCAGTTCTACAAAATTCCGATGCCTTAAGGTGATTGCTTCGATGTAGCCCGCGAAATTCAATTTTTTTTACGTTTTTTGCAATTTGCAGGCCAGTGACATGTTGTAACTTTATAAATATTTGTGTTGCGCAAATAACAAGTATAATTTTAAATATAAAAAATATCAAAAAACTCGCTCCATCAGCTCTCGCATAGAAATGGTGCATCGTAGTTAGATTTCGGAGATTTTAACATGATGCACCTTTGGCTTTGGCTCTGTGTCTTTTACACATTCACAAATCTGTGTTTTGAATCAAATTACCGATAAAAAAAAAGAGTTGACCATAAAAAGGGTTACAATCACAAACGACCTGTATAGCAGATATGTACAGTGGACACTACACTTAATCATTCACACCGATCCCTAAAGCCATTAACTCGGCAACAAAAAAATACTACAGTAAAAAAAAACAAATCGGTTTTAATGCGAAACAAAAATAACTGGCCGTTCATAATGTGCGAGCCATTACTCGTAATTTGAATTGTATACAATGGTGCAGTCATGTGGAAGATAATTTTATGAGTGTTTTTTAAACATGGAACGTCTGTTGTCGGAAGCGACTGTTGTGTTCCGGCTCGTAACTGAAATGGAAACGGCATGTAGAACCGCCTAGAACGCAGCAGAAGCCGCTATAAACTTGACAAGGTTGTTACGGCTTTGATAACTTGTAATATAAACACGTCGTAAGCATTCTGTATCTCAGTAGGTACAATAGGCAAGATGGGAGAAGAAATCCAATAAGTTCGGAAATTTAAAAAAAATACCCGTATTTTTCCTTTTGTTACGTAAAACCAAAATAAACAAAGATACGAGTAAGTACGACGTTTTTAATCTGTACTAGTTCTGACGTTGCCACCTTCCAACTCCCGAATTTTGATGCGTTACAGCTTTGTTAATATTTAATTATTAAAAAACCGGCCAAGTGCGTGTCGGGCCACGCACAGTGTAGGGTTCCGTAGTTGCCCATCAAAATACTTATGCGAACTAACTAAACTGATTCGCTGAATTTAATTTTAAAAAGAAGAATTTTCAAAATCGGTCCAGGAGTCTTTGAGAAACATAAGAAAAAAGATTACAACGAATTTAGAACCTCCTCCTTTTTTTGAATTTAGTTAAAAATAGTTGACGATAAAAACCTACCTATCCCCAAAAAACATACCTATAAAAGCTGTAAAAATAAAGTTGACAAACTTACATTTGCAGTTGTCTCCGATACATTTTGTTTAAGAAAATATGATATCAAGTACATTTTATAAGTTGGTCGACTATTACTCGTAAAGTTGTAAAGCCTACTTAGTCATGATAATTTTCTTTTAAACTTCGTTATATGTACTACTATTGTGAATTTTTTCACATCCCCGAACATAACCGTTTAGCTGGTAGAGGGGGGGGACACCCGAATCGAGCAAAATTTAGCACTTTAAAGCTTAATATTTCACATACGAATTTTTTTATCGAAAAATTGTTAATGGAAACTATCATTATTTTTTAAAGGCCTATTTAATGATACCTCACACTAAGGGGTACGCGAGAAAAAAAAAATCCTCACTTTACGTGTAAGTACTGGAGGTACCCTAAAAAAAAATATTTTACGAGATTTTATTTTACCACTTTTTCGGCACAACAAATCCGTATATTTACACCAAATTACAGCTCTCTAGTACTGTGCGTCTCTGAGCTAAACTGCGGACAGACGGACGGACGGACATGGCGAAACTATAAGGGTTCCTTGTTGACTACGGAACCCTAAAAAAAATACGTGTTTACAAGTTTTCAAAACTCTAATGGACTGATTACATACAAAATTTATTAATGCTGGCATAATGCATAATATAATATTCGGATCTGTCAATGCGTAGCTCTAGACAATAAAATTAAGAATATGATGTCATTGGTACATGATTGGTTTAGTTATATAAAATACCAAAGCTTACAATACAATGTTGTTTATAATATAAAAGCTATAATTGGAGGGTCATCTATTTACACATGATAGCAAACTATTGTCTTCGAAATTTCTATTCGAGAGACTCTTGTAAGACAGATTTCTGTAATAAAGCATTTTTTATAGCGTGGTTCATCGCACTATATTCTTTTTTTCTTAAAAGGGATCGTGTTTTCAAAGTTCTGAGCTACATTGACATGATTTAAAGGTCTCGATGGCATCACAAACTGATGGCAAGCCCTAAATCCAATTACTCGTATATAGACAGATAAATGACAAACACTCAAGGGTCGTAATATGTATCGACGAAAATAGCATCCATACTTTGCCCTAATGGATCTTTATTGCAGGAAATCATTTATAGTTCTATTTGGACGTAGTAAAAGAAGGTTATGACCACGTTTGTCAGCAGACGATCTCAAGCCTTTGATAGCTTTTATCACTTAATAGCATTCTTTGATGCCCACGATCGTAAAAATGTTCTTAATTCCACAATACCTAGACACAACGTGTGGCCAAAAGGTGTGGTCACACAGTGTGTGGTCATGGTAAGGACCATCAATTAGACAATATTCTCAATGAGACCAACATCGTAACCGCCGAAAACCGAGGAAAAACATTACTTAATTAATTTTTGTGTTGTTCTTGTTACTTATCTACATAATAATATTATAAAGATATAATAGGCGTAAGTTTTATTTTTTTGTTAAATAAAAGAATTTTGGAGTAATTATTAATTAACCAAAGGTTATGCCCACGCACAATTCAGAAAGAATATCTGACATCTTTTAAGTTTTTTTGAATGAATTTTGAAGAAAAAGTTTTCAAAAACGCCTACTGTCTGAAACATAAATACACTGACTTTGTTCAAGAATTATGTGTGCTTAACCTTTGGTTAATTACTCTAAAATAAATTTTAATTAAGACATTTTTATCCAAAAAATATTGTACAGTGCCTATCGCGCCTATTATATCTATAATATTATTACGTAGCTAACTAACAAGAACAACACAAAAAATAATTAATGTCAACAATATCAGAAGAAAAGGTCTTAGAACGCTGTTATTTCAGTTTGATTTGGGTTTGGTTGGCGCAGAGGCTGAGCGGTCGATAGTTGCGCAGCGTGTGGCAGATTCGTTCCCCGCACGGAACAAAATATTTGTGTGATGTACAAGTACTTGTTCCGTGTCTAGGTGTTTGTGTATGTGAGGGCCAAAGCCTGCCGGGGTCGCGGGGTTAAGCAATCGTGACTCCGGAACATTAAGGGCTATTGAAGGACACCGTGGATTTAAGTCAGTACAATTCTGACGGTCCCTTCTGCTCTGCCCAGGTTAGTAGGACTGATCCGCCCCGCGCCCGACCCGCGCATGCTTTCAATGTGATGTCTTCCATTTAAATACAAAGAACTAGACCCGCCGTAAGCCCCGAAACGCACCCGCTCTCTGTGTGAAATGCGCTTAAGTTTTGCACATCTATACGTCATAAATATAGTAAAATGGAAGGAAAGTCAAAACTGATTTTTTTATATATAATAATACTTGGGGTGTGATCTACAATACATACCGAAGCCAAAAATATAGTTTAGAATTTTTATTCGGTTGTTTGCACGACGTATGTAAACTATGTCCGGGATAAACTCAAAAAGTACTGCATGGATTTACGTACTTCAAATTTGGCACGAATATTATAAGAAGTCGGGTCAAAATATAGGCTACATAATTATAACGTTACCTAGTATTAATCAAAAAACTGTTTTCTGGCCAAATATATGTCATTTCAAAAAGTTAATGAAAAGCTTAGTTCACACATTTCAAATCTAAGAAATTAACAGCCGTCCACGTAGAAATAAGGTCCAACACATTATACCTAAATACCTCACATATTGCGTCCACATTGTTTGTTATGGACGTCAATATTAGATCGTCTGTGTCGTACAAATAAAGTAAATATAGCAGTGTAATAGTGTAGACGTGCCCTGAACCCCGGTATATATGAACGAAAACAAGAAAGCTTGATTAAACTATTCACCTGAATCATGCTAAACTTTCTGTGAAGGAATTGAAGAGAGGGCCTAGGCCGGCCACTATCTCAATATGAATTGCGATGAAATTATTAGAATAAGCGACTTTCCAAATTTTTCCGTAATACATATCTAATTTCTTTAAACGAGCAATTCTTGAATATTTGTTATACATAATCAGGATCTCGGAAACGGCTCCAAGGATTTTCATGAAAGTTACAGATTAGGGATTGAAAATTTCGGCTCAAAGAATCGATTTATCAAGGTCCCAGGTTCGAGAAAAGCACCGTTCCTAAGATATAGACATTTTAAAATCCGAGCAAAGCTCGGTCAACCAGATATTTATTATGATACTGATAAAGTGTCTTTTTCGACCCACATATTTCAATTTTTGTAGAAACGCAACGCTTGTTTTTTGATTTTACTTATAATAAAATTATCCTTTCGTAGTTCTACCTATTCTTATATTTATTTTACTATAAACAATTTAAAATTTATAAAATATAAAACTAGTAATCTGCCGGGTACGGGAGCAGGGTCAAAGCTACCGGTGGTTAGGGCTCCAGAGACAGGAACACCTCTAGTTTAAAAGTGGGTAGGTATCTCTATAACAGGCAGTATTTCAGGCTGACTTTTACGTAGGGTACGGTAGACTTACGTAATACCTAGAAGTGGTCATGGTACGTGTGCAGTATTAGTATGAATGATACTTTTAGTCCCGGTTGTACTACCTAAGCCGGCATAAACTAGAAGTAATAATTTGAGTAAACAACGTGACAAAAACTACTATAATCCCAGATGGTACTATCCTACGCCCACGAACTATCAGTATTAGATTACAACATTGTTCTAGCCTATCAATATTCCATCAATATCTATTTTATCGTCCCTATAATCCTAAAGCAAGCATCGACGTACGAAACATTAATACTTTAATACGCAATGATCCAATTTTGATCCGTATATTCCAATCTCTATTCTGAATAACGTTGTCTTAAAATAAGCTGCCATTATATTAATAACGCTTTGTAACACCAGTCTACGTGACCTTTATTACAACACATGCCGTGAGGATATAAAAACAGCAATATACAGGCTATCATGGTTGCACCCTAATTTGAATAGAGAAACGGAACAACTATGATAACATCATAAATCAGTTAGTTTATAGCCGCTTATGTAGTTGAACGAACACACATTTACTTGGGAACGCGTTCAGTTTGGGTAGCCACAATAATCTATTACAGTACCCAGACTCGTTATTTGCGACAGCTACAAGTTCTGCGTGACATTATTCCAAACTCATCTTTCACGATCCATTTAACAGAACTAATTTAAGTTCCCACTCAGTTTATTGCAAGCCTGCGTTGAAGTTTGCGTTTGGTCATCGAAAATTGAAATACTTTTTTTTCATTCTTCCGTAAACAGTTTGATGAAGCCGAATAAACCCAAGCTGCTTATCAAAGTAAGGTTATTCCCAAAATACCTTGGGGAATTCCTAGTAGCTTATCCTGCTATGTGATCCAATTCAATAAAGAGAGTCCGTGAAAAATCCGCTTTTCAGGGTCCTGAAGTGTATTATCCATGGCCGGACGTGAATACATATGTCAACACATGTCAACATGTCGACTCTACGTACTAGATAGGATTTGAATTCAAAATCCATCAAAAGGATGTGTTTTGGACCTGATTTTTTTCCTATCTTATCTACTGTGTTACTATAAATGTATTGATGTCTCGCATTATAACAGGTCTATATTGACTAAATAACAGTAAGTATGTCTTAATAATCCACATATTTTTATGATAGTAACCAAATATTATTCAAAATAATTTATGATGTCTCAACCTATTGACACATTTTTCTAATATTTGTTATGACCAGCTGTGAATAAGTTGTCAACTCGTCGATGAATAAGTTAACAACTCCTTTGTGTATGAACATGACTAGAAAAGACAAGTCTATTAACATATTCCACGCCATCACTCATCACCTGCGGCATCGAGGTCTTCATTTTTAATGCATTTTTTGATGTAATAACAAAATAAAAGGACTTGAGTCGAGACGCAGACCATAACCAAGCTAGTAGTATATTAGTAAATACCTATTTTGTATTTTATTAGGTTATTTGAAGGGAGACATAATCTTCTCAATAATCAAATCACATAATATACGGCTCAAGTAACTTATGAGGAGAGGTCAAAACTATAACGCTAATAATTCCCGTTTCTTAGCAACATATTGAAGTCTGGCTAAGTTTTATGTATAAAGTGTATACTCTGAGGTAGGCAGTTAAATACCAGCTTATAGTAAAGGTACCTACATAATTTGGATCTTTTGTAAGCACTTGTTCAACCTCGATAGACTTTCTTATGTACCTAAATAGTACTTCAGTAGAGCTAAATTACGTTATAAAAGCTTTATGAATGTCAAAAATAGGAAAGTTTTGTATGAAAATTAAGATTGATTACCAGTAATGGTTACTAATTTATCACGTGTTACTCGACTACCTTTTAGCACAAAACGAAAAGACTGGAAAGCGATAGAAGTTTATATAATCTGCTCTGAATTTTTCATAAGGCAACTTATGCTTTTCTTTTCATAAAAAGGAAAGAAGAAAAAAAATTGGTGAGAAACATTGAAAAAATAAAAACAAATACTGTTTCTGTACATTGTAAAAGAAAGTAATGACAGTGTCGTTTCACTTATTGTTATTCGGCACACTGTACTTACGGGGAGAATAATGTTTACTGATGTACCAAGATGCGGACTGACTAGCTCAGGCCACGAACTGCAACATTTAGCTGCTGTCCAATAGAAAAGACCCTTCAAAAAATCAAGAGCCAGGTGCCAGTCTTGGCTAAACGTTGCATAGCCGGAGTTGATACTTATCATTACTCAAGAAATACCTACTTAATAAGTAACCCCTAAGTAACCCCTAGTAAGGCCTACGAGAGTAGGCCTTGTACTGCAATTTAATTATACCTAGTTGGTTTACCATGCCTCAAGATACGATTCCACCGATTTGTGTTACAGAGTGCGGCAAAAATATTTGCTCTGGTCAACTCAATCAAGCAAACGAAACGAACAAACAAATTGCGCCTTTCCGTTGGACACAGATGCTAAATGCGATACCAGCCTAGCTTAGCACGCACACTGCTGAAGTGCGAGAACAAAAGAACAAATGTGCCGCACACAATTTAGGTGAAATCGTTCCGTAATTGTCGAAAAGATGTAACTAGACTTGCCGCTATGGCTTCCCATATCAATTTTAGATAGTAGTTTCCTTAGCAACTAGTCTTAGAATATCTGTGTATAATCCTCATGGGTGAATGTACTCAATGTACTACGTTCGCGTAAGAAATTGAATAGTAATAGAATTTCGCGACTTTCGGATAATATATTCTTTGAGATAAGAAACATTTTTTCGGTTAAAAGTAACAATCTGTGGGTGCTATAACATCAAAATATGTGAATCCTTGTAGGTGATAAATAAGATATAGGTGAAAAAATGGGGGAAAATTTCGATATTTTATAAATCCGAAAAAACCTACCGCCTGCTAACTGCAGTGGCCATTGAAGTGTGGCCGACGACTAAAAAAGGCCTCACTCTTAGTCGTTGTAAATATAATCTGGTTACTCGATTAATTCCAAGGATAAGTACATTGAGGAGCTTTTAGCTAGCAGGATGACATTGATACCTGCCAGTGCCAACCTGCACAACCACCGGTATTTTTAAGAATTTAAAAGAAGTCAATAATAGGTATTGACAGTGGAGGTGGCTATAAAACGTTGGCATCGATAGGTAAGGAAGGAAAAGTGCTTACCCTAAAATAGACTAATAGGGTGAAGGGAGGTTATTGTGTGAGACAGGCAACTCAGTGATAGAGTCTTAAAAGTCTCTCAAAACGTTACCTATGCATTCTGTAATGCGAAATGATGCAACTAGTTCACCACTTAAGTGGACATCAATCATCAAGACGTAGTGACACATCATTTTTTCGCTTCGATTTCGATTACAGCATGTAATGATAACAACACAATGGTAACGTTTTGAGAGACTTACTCTATCACTGAGTTGTCTGTCTCACAAAATAACCTCCCTTCACCTTATCGAACTTGTTCCTGTACTCGGTTATTTGGCGTGCTGATCCCCAAAAATCGTTTGATTTATAACTACAACGTGGGTGCTTTAAGGAGGCCGTTTCGCGCAAGACGTTTATTGGCAGTTATGTACGATTTGTAGGTAATATGCCTACTTATTTACATAAATTTATACCTCCCTTTATTTATATCTTTAAGCAATTTTACTCCTGAAGTACTGTAGGGATCGGCGTGTGATTTCTTAAATAAAAAGGGAATATTTGCGAATTAAAATCGTATTCATTGACACGCGCACATAACAACTTGTTTCTCCTCTGGAAGGTACTGGACAAATTCTACGTCTTAATTTTAATATTTGAAATCATTGAGCTTACAAAACTTACAAAACTGTTTGAGGTTAGTCCTCACAGTAAAACCTCTACAGTACATACCTTTGTATTTTTATTTTGAGGTGATAAAAATGCACATTAAAATTTGCTATAAAGTATGTCAACGGACAAGCAGCTTACAAAATTGTATGGCAATGAGCCAGCAGGTCGTTAATACTTAAAAGCTTTAGCTGTGTTCATTAAACTCAGGTGTTTGATAAAGGTCTTAAAACAAAACTATTTTTTTTACGTGGTAAAATCATCAAATGTGTCCTCCCACCCAGGGCAGGGCGAGAGGGACTGTCAGACTCGTACTGACTAAAATCTACGGTGTCCTTCAAGTCCTTCAATAGCCCTTTACGTTCCAGAGTCACAGTCATTGGATAAGTCCCGCGACCCCGGCAGACTTTGGCCCTCTAGAGGGCCAAAGTCGGACAGCGAGTCGCCCATTACTCGCCGCCCCATGTCCGAAATGATAAATAAAGATTAGGATTATTTAAAAGACAGTAAGCGGTACCTATAACATATAATTTATGAAGCTTACTATATCCGAAGCCATATCCCGCAGAGGCCAAATCATCATACTAATAACGACCAACGTTCACACTAACTTTACATTAATTTGATCGAGTAGACTAGTTGTTGAAAAGCGCAGCAAGTTAGGTTATGAATCTCCGGCTTTAGCTTGACTCACTTTGCAGTAATAAAACCTGATGCTGTGAGAAGGTTGCCTGCGCTTCTACATTCATAAATCATAACTAAGTGTGTCACGAATTATTATGTAGAATAAATTACATAAATAAATTATATTTGCGCCATTTTCCCGTTGACAGCGATGTGGACGAACTTTTTGACGCCTTGTAACTTTTCTTTTTTCACTTTTTTTATTTCTTCTTTTTGCTTGGTTAAGATGTAATTGTAGTGTTATTATTTTATTTTAATTCATAACATTATGTAGATATAATTTTAGTCCATCTGGGAATATCCAGGTAAAATTAAAATAAGATAAAAAAGGAGTGACGATACAGGGATTATCATATACTTAAGTTGAACCTTATGCATTTAACTTTTAGACCTCTTTCTTAGTTATCTCATCAACATTCGACGAATTAATTGCTATAATGGTAATTTTCCACTGGATTTTCCAAAAAGAAATTTTGAGTAGTATGCCGTTTGTGACATTCCGGAAACTTTTATTTCCTGAAAACCTTACTAGACTCACCCGCGATCCTAACCATATTTTATTATTATCCTCACTAATATTAAAAATACGAGAGCTTTATTTTTTATTTGTTGCCTTTTTACACCCAAATTACTGATCCGATTGTCCTGGAATTTCGCATATACTTTGTTAGGTGTACCTACCAAGACGGACATAAGTACGTTACATCCGAAAAAAAATACTGTTCTCGAGAACGAAAAAAGTTTATATTGTTATGAATATCTGATTGACAGAGTTTCGCTCGGTTTTTAAAATGTCTATATCTTGGGAACCGAGCTTTGTCGAACCTGGGGCCGAAAAACCTGTAACTTTCATGAAAATCCTTGGAGCCGTTTCCGAGATCCTGATTATATATAAATAAATATACAAGAATTGCTTGTTTAAAGATATTAGATAATAAATGGCGCATCTATGGATCCGAATTGATTGTCAAATTGTAAATTAAGGCAAGCAAAGCCGCGGGCAAAATTTTATGAATAATGAATTTTCAGTGGGGCGGCGCTTCGGTTTTTTTTTTTAAATTGCCCGTGATATTAAAAAATGCTCAATTATTAAAAGCCCTTGAGGCATGCGGAAAGATCGATTGTTTTCTAATTAAATCTATTTCAACTGATCGACTCATGAAACCTTCCGAGAAAAAAATGTATCAAGGAAAAAACATTGTAGCAAGTATGGAATGGGATAACTTTTGATTAACATGCCTCGTGTAGGCTCTTATGTACAAACGCCAGCACATCAACCTATCTCAATCTGTCTTTCTTTAACAGATTTTCAACCTTATCACAATAGTGGAAGGTTAATACTCGATTGGTAAAATTTTACAGATTTGGGTAGCATGACCTGCTGGCGTCTGTACCTTTAGTCTTATATAAACAAAATGTTTTCCTCGATTAGTACTCGTATAGGTTAATGAAAATGTGTCGGTGTGTGTTTATTAAATATATTTGTTTGTGTTTATCAAAGAAATTACATAGGTACATTAAATATGAGTATTTTTACACAAAACATATTAAATGTAACTTATGTTAAATAAATATTCAATAATAGAGAACGAACTGCTGCCAACGGATTCGTCCGCTAGAACTCGGAAATTATCCCATTGCACGAGAATATAAAATCAGGATAAAACTATCTTAATAATCTAGATTATATCAACTATCTGTGTACTTACCAAATTTCATCCAAATTCGTATAGTAGTTTTTTCGTGAAAAAGTCACGAACACAGTTGCACACTTACTCACAAAGTTACACATTAATAATACTAGCTAGATTATTTTGTGAAATCTACATGTATCTAATTACAATTCTGAATCGATCAACATCATGATATTTCAGGTTAACCCGTCTCTATCATATACCGTCATAATAATCTAATATGTGAACGATTAGTTGCCATCAGACGTGCTTTCAACGAGTTCTCGAAATAGCATCCTATTACTAACAGTTGATTTTGAATTAAAACTTTAATGCTGTGTAAAATACTTTTTTTTTCTTTTCGGCGTTACTAAAACAATTCACTGAATCTTTTGCATCATTTAAAAATTTTATACCGCAGTATGAAGGAAACCAAAAATTTCTAATATTACGAACTCAACGCAGAATTACTGAAAAGCAGATGTATTGCGAAGCCAGGCAATTTGATCAAACATGATAACAAACTTGTACAACAAAGACTTCCTAACAACGAAGAAAATATTGAAATATTTCGCAATGTTGTTCTTACTTTCTGTTTTCGGATAAAGCTTCTTTGGAATTAATAAATGTTAATGAAATATCTACGAAACAGAGCAAGAAAACTTCGGTATTTTTTACTTCTTTCATCACTATCACTACATAGTATAAAACAAAGTCGCTTTCTCTGTCCCTATGTCCCTTTGTATGCTTAAATCTTTGAAACTACGCAACGGATTTTGATGCGGTTTTTTTTAATAGATAGAGTGATTCAAGAGGAAGGTTTATATGTATAATAACATCCATTAAATAGTGGGGAAGTACTGTTATTTTTGAGGTTTCTAATGTGATGTCGTAAATAATTACATTTTTTCCGCTTACATTGCAAACGTAGGCTGAACCCTACGAGTTTTATCAAAATAATGTACTAAGTATTGTACATATTGAAAAGGTCTACAGAAAAGTCCGTGATGGTACGAGTATATGTCTATCTCTTATGGATAACCCACAATAACTTTTTTTGTCATATACTTTTTACGACAAATAATGGCTAATTTTCGAAGCGATTTTAACCAATACAGCATTAATCCTTAACCAATTAAATACCTTCAATATATTGTTCATTTAATATAGATCTATATGACCCTTTACACCGTATGATTTATGTGAATATTTTCGAAGATATTACAGATTTAAAAAATGCGGGACGTAGCGTTTGCGGCGGTGCGGCAAGAGCGACTTTGTTTTATACTATGTAGTGATTCTGTAATATGTTGTAAAAATGAAATAAGTAGTTAAAAATGTCAAAAGTAAATAAGTCAAAATGTAGTGTATGAATTTAGATATTCCAAAGATAGCAGGAAATCTTTATATTATAGGGAAAGGGGGATTGTTTTACTCCAAATTTAAGGGGCAAGTCTTCTAAAATTCACGCGCGCCGAATTATTTGCGTAACTTTGTTTGTGATTTTTGAACAAAATAGTGCAATAGCTTGAAATATTATTATTGCACATAAATAACCATAATATAAGTAACAGCTAGTTACTTTTTTAAAGTTGATTTAAGTAGATTATATAAGGTAAATCAAGCGTTCAAAACAGCTCTTTCCTGCCCAACGTCATTTCGAGTTACGTTGGTGCACTCAATCTGAGACAATGAAGAATTCATTTAAAAATCTGATCAGCGCATAATGACCGCAATATCCTCGTCTTCAAACTGCGCTGATTAGTTTTTTATATTTATCTTTCATTTTCTTAATTAAGATGGCAGAACATCATCAAAATTCTCAGATTTCATCTCTTAATAAATGGTTTTTTTTCATAGGAACTATGCATCGTAGGTATGTAATATTACATTATCTTGATGTCAACAGATCAATAAAACAAATTAAAAAAAAAAATTGTACCTAAAGCGCTTTTTTTTAACAATAAAAAATATCTCAAATAACCTCTCAAAAAGTGTTTATAAACGAGAATTGCAAGAGAAATTCCTTAGTGGCCGGTGGACGGCCGGAGCGATTGGACGTGAGGTCCACGACGAATTTTTGTTGGTCCCTCTCGCTCGCACCTTCTCTCGCTCTAACGGTGATGACGCGCAGTTACGCATCTCAGGTTGCTCTACTTTATTATGTTAAAATATATTTTTTGACCGACGGAAAAAAAGGAGGAGGTTCTCAATTCGACATGTATATATTTTTCATTTTTTTATTTATGACCATTCTTTACTATCTCTAAGGTGGTCCAATATCAAAAAAACTTTTTTTTTGTTGGACAGAGTTTATCAGAAAGTTGGTCCCATTTAAATATCAAAATTAAACTCGGCCTATAGGGGTAGAAAAAGAGGAATTAATTGTCAAATTTCCTACAGAATTTTCAGTTGTGAACCGATTATTGTTAAAAGATATGGAGAAGTAACTAAACAAGTTGGAGCGAATTCCGACCTTATTGACATTTAAAATTTAGTTTGTTTTTTCTCACTTTCACGATCGCTAACATTGCTCCTTCATTAAAATCCGGTGTTTGCATAAATGTCAGTAAGGTCGAAAATAGTTTGAACATGTTTTTTAAATTGCTTAACGATAGCAAGTTAAAATACAGCTTCAAGCGATTTTCGCCCTTATTGACATTTAAAATTTAGTTTGTTTTTCTCACTTTCACGTTCGCGAACACTGCTCCTTCATTAAAATCCGGTTTTTGCATAAATGTCAACAAGGTCGAAAATCGCTTGAAGCTGTTTTTTTAACTTGCTATCGTTAAGCAGTTTAAAAAACATGTTCAAACCATTTTCGACCTTATTGACATTTAAAATTTAGTTTGTTTTTTCTCACTTTCACGTTCGCTAACATTGCTCCTTCATTAAAATCCGGTTTTTGCATAAATGTCAATAAGGTCGAAAATCGCTTGAAGCTGTTTTTTTAACTTGCTATCGTTAAGCAATTTAAAAAACATGTTCAAACTATTTTCGACCTTATTGACATTTAAAATTTAGTTTGTTTTTTCTCACTTTCACGTTCGCTAACATTGCTCCTTCATTAAAATCCGGTTTTTGCATAAATGTCAATAAGGTCGAAAATCGCTTGAAGCTGTTTTTTTAACTTGCTATCGATAAGCAATTTAAAATACATGTTCAAACTATTTTCGACCTTATTGACATTTAAAATTTAGTTTGGTTTTTTCTCACTTTCACGTTCGCTAACATTGCTCCTTCATTAAAATCCAGCAAGTAACAAAACCGTTGGTTTCTCTGTCTCCCGGTGGTAATGGACTATGCCTTTGACAAGGAGTGCAGTCCTTGGATGGGACTGTCAGATTTGTACTGACTAAAATCCACGGTGTCCTTCAAATAGCCCTTAATGTTCCGGGGTCACGGTAATGAGTACCGCGACGCCAGCAAGCTTTAGCCCTCTAGAGGGGGACCCCGTCATCATGCTGACGCTATTTGAGGCGCTCGTAGGACACAACGCGCTGTCGACCCGGGCATGGCCCATGACTTTTTTTTCATGATAAAATCATCAAATGAGTCCTCCCCAGGCCAAGCGGGAGATACTGTCAGACTTGTACTAACTTAAATTCACGGCGTTCTTTAATAGCCTTTTATGTTCTGGGTTTACCACTGCGGCTGGGATGTAAGGTTTACGCTGTCCTCTCTCTCACGCGTCCCGCCTCTTCCTTTGCCAACATGACTGCTGCACTGACCTTTTTTTAGGTTTAATTAGTTAAACACGATTGTGTTTAACAAATTAAACCTAACAGAATTTAACCTATGAGAATATTTAAATAGTATTAAAACACTTGTGTGATACTCGTATTATTACAAAACAAACCAAACAGGGTTGGCATGATTAAAACAAGTTGTTTTAAAACACCTGTTTAAAACAGTTTGAAATTAAACAGTGTTTTTTATTACCCGTTTCAACTACTTTTTAAGGCAGATGAATGCATATAAAATGAAAACAAATTAATATTCAGGAGTCTAAATAGTTTGACATGAAACCTTTTAAGTTTAATGCCATTGTTATGTCATATTTTAAAATTTTATTGACACTGTAATGAAATAATGCTTAAAATTTTTAGAAAAAAAACATCACATGTTTTTATTCCATTGATCATTTTTCGTAAAAAATTCATTACAAAGGGTGAATTTGAAAAGATGTAGTCTAGAAATGAAACATAATTGATATATAATTATACGTTTAGACATCAACAAACAATTAGGAATTAATTTTAAAAAAGAACCAGAAACTAAAAAAAAAACACTTTTTTAAAACATTTTGAATTGTTACTGTTTGTTTCATAAATTAAAAAAAAAAACTGTTTTTTTTTTCCAACCCTGAAACCAAGTCATATTAAAACTCCTTATTAAGCAAAAATTCTATAACTCCTTTTAAATAATCCTTGTAGAGCAATGTGCATACCGCATCAAAATTGTTTTATAATAATTCAGTGGGCAGGATGTATGCGGGGGATTGCGGGAAGGGAGCCCGAAATTTGACGTACGATCGACTGGCCGAACGCGATTCAATTTTTTGCAAAAGAAGACGGAAGCCTTAACGCGTGCGGGCCACGGGCAGTAATGAATAAATCAAAACTACTGGATCGATTTTAATCACATAGACTATATATTTTATACCCGTGTGAAGCCGAAGCGGGCCGCTATGTTTTTATATACAACGTTCACAGTTTTTATGTAGTGTATTTAGTATCAGCATTGCACCCGTGCGAAGCTGGGGCGGGTCGCTAGTATTAAATACATATTATTTTGTTTTAGCCAAGAAAATTCCACAGGGTCTTATTGCACAGAAGATTTCTACAATTTCGCTGAACCAATAAGTGTCAGCGTGGTTTCAAATTCAATACCTTTTTACAGGTTAATTCCTAAAACAACGAATTTTACAAAGAAAAACAAAGATTTAACAAAACTTCAATTTGTCAAAGAAAAGTAATTTCACGCTACGTAATAAAATAAACAAAATACTTTAATTTAACAATGAAAGATTGGTTACTGCAATTCGTATTTAGATTTAGCGTCTGCGTTCATTTCGTTTTTATATTTTTCTGTAAACAACTCTGTGGAAATCTTTAGTTGGTATAAAATAATTTTTGGTTCTAACATACGCAGGCAAACAAGAACTAATAATAAAAAGGTTACAGAAACCGCTACACATACCCAGTGACCACTTTTAGAAACTTTATATTGGAAATTTTGATTTGGGTGTAACTGTAGATAGCCTATCGGGGAACACGAGATATTACGGAGTACCACAAAGGTCGTTCCCGGTACACAAGAAAGGGAACATCTCAAGGGTATGCAAAGTTTTGTCCTAACTTCGCGGTGCACTGTAGCACGGTTCCACTAGCGAATCCCCAGAGTCGCTGTACAGGTGATTCGACTCTGCACTGTTGGCGTAGTTATAACTCCTATCTTTGCATTTGGATCCATTCTCGTAGCCCGAGGCGGATAGAGGAGGTACGCAAAGGGATATTGGATTTTGCTTTTCGAGCTAGCCAAATTCGTACTATATGTTTAGAGTAGTATTCTCAATGTCGAATTTAGTATGTTTTATTACCTTTTCACGCCTGGACGCAAGATCATATTGTAACGTTGTGGATTACCAACGTTGCATTTCAAAACTATAAATAGTTCATTATTATAAATTTGTAGGTATCTAGTAAATATTCTTGAATTACGTCGAGACAAAAAGTAATTTATAAGTGGGTAATTCTAAACTGATTTGACAGTTCTGTGGTGACAGAACTGTGGAATGTTCTAGCTGCGGATAAGTGAGTGGCAATGCTTATGCTGTCTCACTCTCACGCGTGCAAAGTCCAATTCCCCTTCTCTTTGAGCGAGGCATTTTGTAGCAATCAGCTGGGACTTAATTCAGTACAGAAAAATATTACCGGAACGCTGGACGTAGTAGAGGACGTAGTTCCTCACTATACTAGGACTATCTAGTTTTACTCGTCCCAGACTTAGACAGTTTTTTTTGTCAAATAATAAATATTTAAATTCAATATACTGTTAACATCTTGTGTAAGTGTAATAACCCCGGTTTAAGGGTAAGTTGCCAAACCAAACCTTTATAACTGCTAGCTATTGTGTTTCTATCTTTTTGTATTGAGCAGTTACCTACAGACTTATTATTTTGTGTTCTAATTTTTCTTTGTTAGGTTTTTATTTTGTTAAGCCTCGAATGTTCCATACGCTCGTAGGCCTATAAAGAATGTTGTGTTAATGCTTCACGCTAATTTAATATTGTGTACCTGCCATGTAAACTCCGTTCTGATGATGACCAAACTCACAAACGCCTCAAGCGCCTTACGTCCTAGGCTTTCGCTTACGCTACGAGGTCATCATCAGAGAGGATTTGCAGTGGACCTTTATTTACCGCTGGACGTTGATTCCAGGAAACAAGATTGGGGTTTGAAATAACACCTCAACGTTCGTTGAGTTCGACAGCTGACTCACGCTACCGAACGTTCGAGGCCTGCGCACACACAGCACCTAGCTGCACACAGCTGACCAGCCGGCGCATCCACCATCCTGTCCCTGGGGTCACTCTCACCTCGGGACAACTTCCTGCCATCGCGTCTCTGCACTACGCGATAAGCCAGGTCAGTATTTAGTGCGCCTACTTCCACGGAACGATTAAATACCAAGTGACGGCTGTGAACCACGACCTAAATAAATATAATTGTAAACGTTGGTGAGTTCTTTTATTTCAACTCACCCGCTAACCGTTACAATATGGCATACGTTTTTTTCATGCCATTAATATTATTCAATGGAAAAATTTCGTAGTCTTCGTGAGCAAAGTCGCATAGCCGTATGCTCAATCAACACCAGACTTGTACAATTCATTAAACTCAGCTTTAAGACGTTGAGTTTCCTCAAATTGTCGGTTCACCGGGCTGAACTACACCCGCTGCTTTTTCCCATGACGCTCTTCACTCAAAGCTTCATTTGCTCCAACGATTAACGCCAGAACGCAAAAATAATTACATAAATCACCATTCACCCTTGAAGTGTTAACAAGATGGCGAACTTTACTATCTAACACTCACAAACAGCTGACCATGTTTGTTTTGCGTCTTGTGTAATAGTTGTCGAGTTTTCGATTTATTGTAGCCAGACAAATATATAAACCTGGCTGGGAAAAAAGTGAGTAAACACGTGTGGCCTTTTAAGAAACGAAGCACCGCCGCTTTGACTTTCTGTTCTTTGGCAAACTTCCAAATATTGAAGCACAACTTGGAGGCAGCCTATGTCCGGCTGCGGACTTCTAAAGGCTGAACTAATTGATTGATTAATTTATAATTAAGTGGACCTATTTAGCCAATCTCAACAGACACAGGAAATTGGAAAGTTTTAGGCATTTTGGGTTAGAATCAACATCCGCAGCTTTTGTCGTAAACTACAAAGTTGGAACATAAGGAACTATTAGAGCTTTAGTTAGACGATAAACCACGTTTACAACCCCTTTGAGACTGAATTACGGTCTAGTGGCTGAGCGAAACACCATGCTTGATTATATGTAAGGGTTTATTTGATCACGCATGCCAACGACGGCTCTTTTTACTGCGGTAATCCAACCCAATGAATTTATACGAACATGTGTCACGTAAACCGTGACTATTTAAGTCAAATGAGTGAACACAATTTATTTTTATTCGTGTAAAACAGGCGGTCGGAAAAACACAAAGACTTATTCTCTATGGCAAAACACGCGATCCGCGGTCCGCATGCAGCCTGTGAGATACCTCTTGCGGTCCGTGATTGTTTAGTAAACTGCAGATTTTTATTTATAAATAAGGAGATATAAATTCAAATACAAATAAAATTTCTTCCCGATCGCTCAAGCTCAGAATGTTCACTTCCCAAAATGTCCACCGGTTGCAAACCGTCCATTTCCCAAAATGTCCACTTCCCAGAATGCCCACTTTCCAAAATGTCCACTTCCGAAATGTCCACTTCCCGAAACGTCCATTTCCCAAAATACCCCTACGACGGCGCCTTTTTAATTTACAAATTAATAGCGGCCACCTTTGCTTGATTTTGTTGCCTTTCAAACGTTTGCCGACCGCTACTCTAAAATATTCATGAAGCCACTCTTCACAATCACCTTGTAAAAAAATACTTCTTAAGTACCTATTAATAGAAAACTATGCAGTGAAACAAAAATAAAAGTCTCTCAAGAATACTACTCCAAACCACAATCCCGGTTATCAAGTTACCAGAATAATAAGAATACATTAACTGCTGTAATAATATTTGGTCAAACAGTCGAAGCCATTAACGTTTCCTGTTCGTTAAAAGGTGAGGAAATTGAGGTATTTAACAGCATTGTACTACATAATACATCTATTGTGATTTTCGCACCCGACAATGAAACTGACAATGCCATCCATAATGGGACCAGAACTATCAAACACTTCCATAACTGCAACTATTTCGGACACATGTACTGCAATACAGGATAACTTTTTTACCACCGTCCAAAATTTTTCTAGGCATTTAGGTCTCAATCGCCAACCCTATTTTTTTTTTTAAATCGATACGTCAAATTGTCATATTAAATCATTTTCTCATCCGCTCTGTGTGGTCACTAAGCTAAATGTTAATAATATACACTTGCCGACGCATGAAACGGGCAGAGCGCACCCTGCTTACCCCCCACTCCGCCCCGCTACACCTGAGCGACACATCACGGCGCGGTGTCCAGCTTCATCAACTTTTAATAGATAACATTGAGACGTGATATCTCGATATTTTTGTATTGAGTGATACAAAAAGAAAAAACAGGTATTCAATGATTTTCGCCAAAGATTAAAATAATATTAAAATTTGGATGGTGACTAAAAAATCACCCTGAATAGCAACTGCAGTCGATAGTAGGTTGTCCTACGTATAAATAACTTCAAGATTCGATCCCCGGGCTCACGACCGTAATATTTGATGATTTGATTTGATTCTAGATTTTGGCCCGGTTGGCGACAATGGATTCAGTCTAGACTTTACTACATAAACCTTCCATAATACACGCCACTGCTTTTAGTACAATGCACGCCTTTACTCAACATTCCAAAAACAATTGCCTGATGTTAATATTATACCTACCTACCTACTTATCTTATAATACACATTGGAACTAAAGTGATGACCTTACTCTATCAAAACAATGGAATCTCAGAATAATTTGTTTACATTTATCAGCATTCATTAGCCAATCTGGGACCAAAATATCGAAAAAAGTGCGTAAAATCACTTTAAAAAACCCAAGTCACATGTCAGATCTAATAATACGCCATTGAGTAATATAAACAACATTTGGAATAATGTATTGGCATCCAATATACAAATTATCTTGGCAATAGTTCCTGAACTATTTACCTCACGTCAAAATTGTAAAAGCTATCGATTTGTTACACAATGATTTCTAGATAGTAAAATACAAATAGGTATGAGGTAGATTATAACTGGATTGAAACTGTTAAGTATTTCATACAACGCAATACGGAAGGCTCGTAAATGTTTAGTGTCGGTCGCCACAATCTGCGTTTATTGTGATAAACACTGCATATGACTTGGCAGATGAGTGATATAGCAATACAGTCGTAAACAGATAATACGGTGTAGTACATCATGTTTAGTATAATCACGATCAAAAGGTAGCGTTAGAATTAAAAACGGTATATTTACCATGTCTATTAGGTATTTAATTTGGAATTTCCGATATTTCATTTGATCATGACACTATTGCAAGTGACTTAACTTGATCACGATTTAATTTCATCTGTAATCACTTGTCAAAGCGTTTGACGTAATATCCCGTTTAAGTTCTTATTACATTCCAAGTCACCACGTCAGTTAAACGCAAATAATCAAGATGAATCTAATATTTCCAATTCTGTGCCAAAAACCGAACAGATATCACATGTCGTTGAATTTTCAGATTCTTTGACATTTCAGTTTCCTCGCGATGTTTTCCTCGAATGCGAAACACCAACAGTTTTCCCAACTTCTAGTCAATTTGGTACGCAGTACTTCAAAAGTGAATGGAGTGGTTTTCTACCTGATTGGTATTCCCCTTGCCTGCCAAACCTAACCTAACCGTGACAGTGGAACCTTTAAGGGCTATTGTAAGAACACTGTCGATTTTAGTCAGTACAAGTCTGAAAGTCCCTTCCGCTAAACCCTGGGTCATCATCATCATTATCATCAGCCGGAAGACGTCCACTGCTGCACAATTCGCCACTTGCATCCATCGGCTACCCGTGACCCTCACGATGTCGTCGGTCCACCTAGTGGGAGGCGTGCATACGCTGCGTTTTCCGGTCCGTGGTCGCTACTCTAGATCTTTTCTTCCCCATCGGTTGTCAGTTCTACGAGCGATGTGGCCTGCCCATTGCCACTTCAACTTGCAAATTTTATGAACTATGTTGGTGACTCTGGTCCTTCGCCGAATATATGGAGTACCGGATTTTATCCCGCAAAGAAACTCCGAGCATAGCTCTTTCCATTGGTCGTTGAGTGTCTCTTAGTCTCTCTAAAAGACCAGCAATCAAAGACAACAACAAACACTGGGTGAATCATTCAAAAATAGCCCAAGCCAATGGCATTGCTGGGTGTGATACGATGCCCCTTAGTAAAACTGGCTGTCAAATCTCTCTAGTACTTCCATGGCTCAATAGATTTATGAAGCTACTAGGTATTGCCAGCGGCTTTGCTCGTGTTCAACTCGAAAATTGTCCCAGGACAAAAAAAATAAAAATACTGGAATAAACAGTATTCTGTTTCCAGACCCATACAGTTTACACGGCAACGATAAAACTGCGCAAACGAATTGCACAGTTCATTTACGCAGTTTTGTCGAAAGTATGTACAAAAATCGATGCAGTTTTTTTGGTTGGTGCAAGCCATCGGCGCAAGGAATTCGATAAATCGTTCACGCAAACCGACTGCGCAGTCTGTTCGCTACAATACATCGTTATTAAGGCTATCTGAGAACGAAATCTCATGAAGATCTTTAGAACTGTCAACGCAAAAACAGCCAATTCACTTTCGCATTTTATAACATAAACATAACAACATAATTAGTTTTTCTTATTGATTTAGTTGGAATTTCTTATAACTTAACTACACTGTCTCTATCTGCATCAAATAGGAAAAAGTTCTTTTAAACTTCTCTACGTATTACATCCACGTCGATCGGATTCAAATAAATCATGTTCTGGCAGCACATTAGCTGGTATCGCGTCGTAAGCGATACTCACTCGAACTTCAATCGATTGCAAAGCAATTTGAAAACATTAGGTGGTAGTTTACACTTTTTTATGATTTCATTGTAGAAATGAAGTGTAAATGATTAAATGAACCGAACTGATTTAGAAGAAAACAATATAAAACGCCGGTTAATTCAAAATGTACTGTTTAGGTGTACCTAACAACAGTGGCGTAACAAGACTGAGTCTAGGAGGGGGGCAAGCCGTGCATCTGCGAGGCTTTTTTTCAGGACGAAAAATATGACATGCCTTCGCTGCCCGCGCGAGGCCCCCTTGTTGTAAAATGACTTGGTTCCCCCAAGTATCTATATCAAAATGTGATCGTTAGCGATATCAGCTTTGCGAAGCGTTTTTGACTCCGTTATACTGTTTTACTAACTGGTTGCAAACTTCTGAACGCCGACATCAAGATTTTTCTTATTTTCTCTGAGCGCGAGGCCCCTTCAGGTGCCCCTTTTGGTGTCTTGTGTCAACGATATTTCGTTGGAGATCCTAAATTAAAAAAAAAAATACGTGTGGCACTGGGGACAGCCGCGATAAAGCCATTGCAGAGCATTTTTTACCAGCTTATGCATATTTTTTAGTCTATGGACAACCACGTCAATCAAGAAAAACAAACACCGTGCGGGGTGTTAGGATTATTTTCATTACGGAATTTCTTGATTCGGTCGCCGCACTCAGAGCCCGCGATAAAAGCCAAATCCACTAACACCTAGGAAACAAACCGAGAACCTCTTGTTCTGCAGTCACGGATGCCACCACTGGACTAAACGATGACATTAACGGCGTATGGTCAAGCGAAAGCGTCGTTTGATGAGTCGGAAAAGTTACCACGCACCGCCACCAGTAGGCGCCAGTATCGCGAAATTAACGCAATCCAAAGTTTTATGAATTTCATTTCGTCAACATCGACATTTCATAAAGTGTTCCCTTTACCCAAAATACATGTATTACTCTAGTAGAAATATTTTGATATAAGGATATCGAAACATTTACTAAAACAAAATGATAGAAATACTTATTGACGTGGATAAATATTTTGTAAATATTTTTATCATTCAAAGTCTTAAATTTATTTTTTAGCACTTTGACACAGATTTTGACGTCCCGAGATAACGAAAATAACTACTACCTATTTGGTAGAAAATGAATGATAATTGGCATACCTTACGAAAGTGACAAAACCCATTATCGTTAACCCCCAAACACACGCGCGCACGGGCAAGGGCATGTGCTTTGTGTTCCACGCGTGCCTGAAAGAGTGTCAGCACAATGGCAATGACGGGGCTCTCTTATAGAGGGCCTACCTGGGTCGCGGGCTAACGAATACCATGACCCCGGAACGTAAAGGGCTATTGAAAGACATCGTAAATTTTAGTAAGTACGTAGGGGGCTAGATAAGTTTTGAGATTTTATATCAAAATGTTAGAGTTTTTCAAAATAGTTTCCGTCGGCTGCAATACACTTTTCCATGCGTCGAAACCAATCATCAAAAAATTTCTTCCACACTTCTTCAGAGACTTCCTCACACGCCAAGTCCCAAGCATGAATTAATTGGTTATCACTGGCAAACCGTTGACCTTTCAGTTTATCCTTTATCATTGGGAAGAGTCCGAAGTCGCAAGGTGCGAGATCAGGACTGTAGGGAGGATGCTCAAGTGGAATTAGACCAGTACGGCTCAAAAATTCTTGAGTGAGTTGAGCGCGATGTGCTGGTGCGTTGTCATGATGGAGCCGCCAAGTGTCAAGCCGTGAGTTTGGTCGCAGATTTTGAGAGACTCGATCAATTGAGGTAGACAAACTTCTGTGTACCATTTCGCCGTAACAGTCTTCTGTTCATCAAGACATATTCTTTTAATAATACCCCTTCTGCCAAAAAAAACAACGACCATTTTCTTTTTCACGGATCGAGACTGTTTAACGACGGTGGGCTGTTCCTCATCTTCAAAAATCCACACCTTATTTTTGGATTTAGATTTGACGTCATAGTAATACAGCCATGATTCGTCACCTGTTACTATAGAATTAACATTAGGAGATTTTCCTCCATCGAACAAAGTAAGCATTTTTTGACACCATTTCTTACGGCATTCCATTTGGGTCGCTGTCAAAAGATCAGGTACCCACAAAGTGCAAATTTTTCTTACTTGAAGATGGTCATGTAAAATAGTGTGAATTGATGGTGCACTAATCTTCAAGAGTTCCTCTATCTGCTTGTATGTTACATGTCGATCTAGCTCAATTAGTTCCTTCACGGCTGCTACATTTTCTGAAGTCACTGTTTCGACAGGCCTTCCTGAGCGAGAATCGTCTGACAGATTAAAATCTCCTCTTTGGAACTGTTTATACCACCGATACACTGAGCTACGGGATGGAGCTTTCTCACGAAACACAAATTTTAATTCACTAATACAGTCATCAGCACTCAATCCCCGCTTGAAATTATAGAGCATAATTGCACGGAAATCACGACGCGTTAACTCTGACATCTTGAAGCAAAGAAAAATTCACAAAATAAAATTGCGGGTAATTAAAGACATTTTTTTACTTGATACTGACTACTAATTAGAGGCACTATTATCGGTGACAATTTGACGCATATACTTCCGATAGTTTTAAGATATCTCAAAACTTATCTAGTGCCCTACGTATTCCGAGTCTGACAGTCCCTACCGCCCTGCCCTGGGTAGGGCTGATAAATTATTTTAGCACGCTAAAAAAAGCCCCAAACACACGCACCTTTTATTAACGTGCGTTCACAAAGCTGGTTGTGTGATATCTTAATATGTTCGAGAGTGGAAAGCTAAGGGTGCTTGACACCCTGTCCTCCACCATCTGGTGTTGTTACTAATTTTTGATGCATTTTGATGTAATGACGGACACTAGAACAATTTAATGTCAGTAACCTCTTTATAATTAAATCTACATTCTATAATATCTTATCCACAGTATTTTTTTTTGGGACAAGGTTGTAATAATCACTTTTCTGATAAATGGACGGTGTCCTTCAATAGCCCTTTCTGTTCCGGGGTCACGGTAAGGAAATAATCCCGCGACCCCGGTAGGCTTTGGCCCTCTGAGAGCGCCCCGTCAGTATGCTAACGCTCTTTGAGGCGCGCGTGGGACACAACGCGCCGTCGACCCGGGCATGGTCCATGGTCGGGCAGCGAGTTGCCCTTTACTCGCTGCCCGCATGCCCGCGCCTACGGTGGCCGGAGATCGTCTAGCGACGTCCGTCGCCGTGGGCTTCACCACCGCGGGTGGGGCGGAGGGAGGACACTGTCCTCTCTCGCTCGCGGCCCGCCTCCTCCTTCGCGACCGCTTCCCACTCCGTCTCGCCCCGCAGCATGGCCGCGACCAATGCTGTGCGCGAGAGGTCTCCGCCTATCGCAACCGTGAGGACACGTCGGTGCTCTGCCCAAGCTGGACAGTCTTACACCGTATGCTCCACCGTGTCCTCCGGGCGATCTTCGCAGTGGTGACACCCAGGCGTTTCCTCCTTTCGCATCAGACAAAGGTACAACTTCCGTGTCCGGTGAGGACCTGCATCAAGCGGTAGGTCAGGACTCCATGACTTCTCTCCAGCCACTCCAAAAGCATGAACCCAGTACTGATCTTTTTTTACTCCAAAGCAATAAATAGAGCGAGAAGCAACTTGTACCGAACACGCGGTGAGACAGCAATGACCACCGATTTTTCTCATCATAGACGATATTTAACAGGGTGGTGGGTGCTATGCCTTATTTGTAGTTGACAAGTAATTTTGAAGTATTCAAAATGACAACAGCAGTTTTCATTTAATTTATTTTAATCCTGTTTCTTAGAAATTGTTATAAATCTGTGACGAAACTAAATAAATAATAATAAAAGTGAAGTGCTTCTTATCCTATATCGCAATTTGATACGATTAGAAGTTGTTTTCAGTTACATATTATCTCAAAATGTTGACTGCAAATCAGTGCATTTATCATTAGTTTATGTGAAATGGTATTTAGATGCATAAAGATTAGATGGGAGGAGGATGGACACAGAGGAACCATCCGACAACAATAGTACGACATCACGATAGCGTTGATATAATATCACTGTGAGTAATTTATTATATTGATGATAGGAACAATTCGTAATGTATAGAATCATACGTATTCTAAAATTTCCCTTGTTTGCTTAGTAGGGGTCGTCAGGAATTTCCTGCGATGATTTTCAGTGAGTTTGGTTTATTTTATTCTTTATTTATTCATCAAAATAATGTGTTATTTAAAATAGAAAGTTTACGTGACTTATTTACAGTCATGTCCGTTTAATCACGTCCCATGTAACACAGCGGAACATAGTTTTCAATAATCTATAAGCCTACGTATCATTCGTTTTTATTTTCTCGATCTTTTATCCATTCCAATTTTATTATTACGAAAATCTGACAGCCGCGATCTGAAAAAAAGTGTCGCAGGTCTAACCTGTAAGAGCCACGCTGGCTGACTGATTCGTCATGGAACGAAAGTGATGACACTAATTTTAAAAGGCAAAAGATGAGAGGACGATAGTGAATGTGTGCTCAGAATAAAACGGCGTATGTGCCCAAACATATTGACGTCTTTTTATGAATTAAAATTTTTATTAATTGAAAAAATGTCTTTACAGAATTTAGATACTAGTATTTTATACAATTTAAAACAACATCCTTTCAAAAACTCATAGTAGTTATTCCATAAAGTCCAAAAAATAAATTAGATAGACCGAACTTTGCATTTTTTTTGTATCGAGAAAATTTAATTGAATCGTGTTTTCAACTTTGTGAGAATTTAGATCATATAGTCAATAACTATATTCCAAGTTGTAAGATCTGTAGTCCAGATATGTACGAAGAAAAGTAAAATATAAAAACCGTATTTTTACTGACCTATCCCCTTAATGAGATCTTAATGTTTGCTAGGAATATTTTAAATACAGTAAAACGGGGCTATTTGGATTTTTGGGGATAGTTGGAACGACCCAGAATTTCCAACAAAAACATTGATAATAATAGTCGGTTGGTGTGAGGTCGAATTTATTTTACAAATTCTAGGAACACTTTGATACTTCACGCTTACAATAAACAAACGTTTGTCAAAGAAACCTTTCTTTAGTATCGAATATTTCCCAAAAAAAAAGGATTATTTTATGTGGTAGGTATTAGTCCCAAATATCGATAGATCTGTTTAAAGTTTTTTTCAGCCCTTTTCTATTGCTGTCCATAATAGCCCCAAAATGCCCCAAATATGCGATATTTGGGATAATCACATCTTGATTTATTTTTTATTTCCTG
The DNA here is from genome assembly GCA_036375495.1 of Agrotis segetum. Taxonomy (NCBI): domain Eukaryota; kingdom Metazoa; phylum Arthropoda; class Insecta; order Lepidoptera; family Noctuidae; genus Agrotis; species Agrotis segetum. The sequence continues at coordinate 855,062 of JAQSVV010000054.1, forward strand.
TTGTTAGTCGTTACTTCAAACTTATATCTGCATAAGTAATGGGTTCTCCAAGACCCATATAAATTTTTTACCATAGCTATTTATTTGATATAAACAAGATATTTGCAAAATTATATCAAATGTGTCCCAATTAGCCCTATTTTACGGTATGTGAATAACGTAACCAAGTTTTAGTTACTGAAATTAAGAAAACATACATAAATTCAAAACCACATTCACATGTTAATGATGTTGGTACTGCATAAATGATACATATTTTAACTTCGTTGAACCCCTAAGATGTATATCTAACACTTTCACTGTCCGCGCAGCAGACACAATAGATAAACAATGGTCGTGAGTCACATGTGACTCATCGGAAAGGGAAGTGGTTAAGATATTATTACCCGACTGCGCCAGGAGGGTTATGTTTTTCGAGTGTATGTGTGTATGTATGTTTCTGTGTGTTGCTCTACAGCCTAAACGGCTTGATGGATTTTAACTTGAGAGGTGTCGTTAGGTTCGTCTTGAACGTGAGAGTGTCACTGGATACATAAAACTGGCCAAGTGCGAGTCGAACTCGTGTGCAAAGGGTTACGAACTAAAAATATTTTTTCAAAATCTCTCACATTCTATCAAGTGGGGTATCAAATTAAAGGATTTTAAAAATGGTTTACCAAAATATATATAACTTATATGTTTCAATTTAATTTGGACTGATAAATGCTAACAAAAACTAAAAATAGTAAAATAAAATAAATATTAAAAAAACACTGCCCAGGGTGATGTTTGTTCTAAGGCTTTTGGAAATTCAAAAAAAAAACGATTTTTCATACTGATCATCATCATAATCAGCCGGAGAACGTCCACTGCTGAACAAAGGCCTCCCCCTTACACCGCCACGCCGAACGACAATTTGCCACTTGCATCCATCGGCTGCTCGCGACCCTCACGACGTCATCAATTTCTCATTTTGTATGAAAAAAGTTTTTTTTTTTTTTTGCGTATTTCCAAAAGTCTTATAACAACCATTTTTCAGTAACATGGGCTGAGTTACCCCACGAGAGGTTTTGCGCATTTAACGTTACACGTTTTATAATAAGGTAACTGTCAAAACTAATGAATTCAAAAAAAAATATAAGCATGTTTACGAGCCCGTACCTTCGTTGACGGACTTAAAAAGTTGACTCGCAGAATCGTTGTGACGTCAAAAGGGCCATTCAAGCGCCCAAGCAACTTATTGTGCAATTTCAACACAAACAATGAAATCGAATTTTCCTTTTGTTGCTTCACGAAAACCATTTCCTATTTAAGGAAAAATTTCATCATAAGTTATCAATTTTTTTTTCGTGTTGACCTTTGAAAGATACTGAGGGAGTACTATAAATACGGTGGTAATTATTCTGATTCAGTAGGTACGACTTCAAACGTTGGAATTTCGCTAGATGATCAAATTCTCATCTAAATTCAGCGGCGGTACTCGCGACTTGTCGTATTACTCACGTCTTGAAGTCATTCGACTACACGGTATTAACTCAGGGTGCTCGTACATGGCGCATGTAACCCGCACAAGTGCCTCAACATGCTCAAGCTACACGCACCCCGCGGGTAGCTTGATCAAGTAGCTTGCGTATATTACTCGCGCGGGTAAACCGCATCTTTACTTGCGCGGGTTACATGCGCCGTGTACAAGCACCCTTAGTTTTAGTTTATTTTTATCTTAAATTGAATTTGAACTAAATACCCACGGTGTTTCTTCAATAGCCCTTTGCGTTCCAGAATCACGGTTACCTGACTAAACCGTCCCGAGGCCCCCGAAAATTATAACTATCTTAACAGTTGACTTGGACCTTAACCTTTATTATAAGTATGAGTTTGGATGTTATGCTTTTACGCCTAAATCGCTAAAACAATTTTTATGAATTTTGACACACAGATAGTTGGAATTCTGGAATCAATTACGGGCTATGTATTCAATAAATATTGTAAGAAGAGAAATTAGACAGGAAGGCCAACGAGGCCTTGGACATAAGTTAGTAGATAATTATACCATCTGAATTAGAACTTACATAATTTTACTAAGTTATGGAATGAAAGAAAAACTAGAAAACTAATTAAATGAACCTACTGTTTAGGCAAAGGCCGACCCGCTACTGACAGAAGACAAAATGTAACCTTCTCTATAAAAAATACGTTAAATTATGATTATTGAGAACGCAAAACTGGCAACCATGACAAGAAAATAATTAAAATTGTATCGATAACAAAAGAGAGAGCCATCATCCACGAAAGAACAACGTCTCAACTTTGCCTCTCATTGTATTGTTCCTGTATTGGGGAACCGCTCGAATAAAAGCAATTTCTGGCTGAATACAATCCACCACCGGCCACATCTTATTTAGACCCGAATTTATTGATTGCTCAGCTCACATAAAAAAACGCTTTCCTGAACAATTTCTCAAAGTTCGGTCACGATGTAATAATATTATCGGCAATGTTACATTACATGAATGGCAATGAGATATCGTAGCTAAAGTACCAAAGTATGAAACTACCGTAAAGAAAGTAAAAAAGTCTTCAACATGTTACATAGAAACGAGTAGGCAATATTATTTGTATAGAATATAAATTATATGGTTTCTATTTTGAAGTTATTTCATGTTTTTGATAAAACAATGCGTCTTCCGAATTCTATCAAACCGCCAAAATTATGGTAAGCGTTATAATTTATGTAAAAACAAACGTTCGTAGGCAACGTTCACACCTTTAACTATGAAAATGTATAGAATGTGGTATAAACTCAGCCTTACGAGTTACAAACGAACGCCAAAAATATAAACAATACCTCATTTAAGTTAGTTGAAATCTCTTAGTAGCGTTAGAGATCAAAAAGACTCATCTACTCTTAATTTAATGATAATAAAATTAAGCTAAAAATCAGGAAATGAAAATTAAGAAAAAAACGTTGGTACAAATATTACTTGAAAAAGTGCTTGTTATCTCAGAATTCCATTTATTGAAGGGCTCTCCATTGAAGTGTAAATTATTACTGTTAATAAGAATTCCTGAGTCCTCTCGACAATTTAGGAGGTACGCTTTGTCTTAGTCATATTTTAAGGGCTGAATCTAATTGTTCATCAGGCCTAGTGTGGCACGTTATCATAATGTGGGTTCTCTCTAAAAGGCCAATTTCAGTTGGCATGTATAATGGTTTTACTAATATATCTGCAAATGGAATTACCACAGAGGCAGAGTTGCCATACAACAATGTGGCAAAGTTGCCAGTGTCTTGGGTACATTGCCAGCTAACGAGTTAAGGAGTTCTACGGTTCTCCATAACAGTTTTAGTAAATTATTTTAATTTATTCAATTTTATGTCTTGTATTTTTGTTATATGGATTTATTTTGTAAGAAATCATTTGTATTATGGTGTTATTTAATCATTGCATTTGAAAGGAGTAATTGCAGAAAGAAAACAATAGACTATAGACGTACGTTTTTTTTTTTGCAGCATCGTTCTTAATAGCGTCTCATGAGCGTCAACCATGAAATGAAACAGGAAGTCAAAAATAAACACAGAAGCGCTTAGAAACTTTCTTTAGTTGGAATAGTTTACTTGACACTACAGCACTGAAGTTTTAGTATGTTGGCACTAGTCGGGGTCGTCGAGTTTATTGTGACTAAAAGTTTCTAGTACCGCTTCTTTTGTTAAAGAAATATCTAGGTACGCACTTTCCTGTGCTTATTAACTCTCGAATCCGTGCGTCCAAACTGGAAGTGGGTCGCAAGGATTCGCGAGAATTGGAAAGAGTCGAGTGGAGCGGCTTTTGCCCAGAAGTGGGACAGAGGAGGCAAAAAAAAATGAATAATCATCATCTTCTGTTGTGGATATATTATTTATCATATCCGACAAAATATGAATCGTCGATTCCAGAAGTAAAAATAGTAAATATAAAACCGGCCAAGTGCGTGTCGGGCCACGCACAGTGTAGGGTTCCGTAGTTGCCCATCAAAATACTTCTAAACTGATTCGCTGAATTTAATTTTAAAAAGAACAATTTTCAAAATCGGTCCAGGAGTCTTTGAGAAATCGGGGAAAATACATTAAAAAAAAAGATTACGACGATAATAGAACCTTCTCCTTTTTTGAAGTTAGTTAAAAATAGTTGACGATAAAAACCTATCTATCCCCAAAAAACATACCTATAAGGCCCATACCTCACCGGGATGCCATGGCGGCGTAGCTAGCAACGTCGCCAATTAGTTCTGATAGAGATGTATGACGGTTAACTCACTTGGCGACCAACTGGCGACTCTGGCGGCCCATAGAAAATAGTTGGCGACGTCGCTGGCTACGTCGCCATGGCATCTTGGTGAGGTTTGTCCCTTAAAGTTGTAAAAATAAAGTTGACAAACTTACATTTGCAGTTGAAGAGCATGTTCTCCAATACATTTTGTTTAAGAAAATATGATAATCAAGTACATTTTATAAGTTGGTCGACTATTACTCGTAAAGTTGTAAAGCCCACTTAGTCATGATAATTTTCTTTTAAACTTCGTTATATATACTACTATTGTGAATTTTTTCACACCCCCAAACATAACCGTTTAGCTGGTAGAGGGGGGGACACTCGAGTCGAGCAAAATTTAGCACTTTAAAGCTTAATATTTCACAAACGAATTCTTTTATAAAAAAATTGTTAATCAAAACTCACATTATTTTTTAAAGACCTATTTAATGATACCCCACACTAAGGGGTACGCGAGAAAAAAAAATCCTCACTTTACGTGTAAGTACTGGAGGTACCCTAAAAAAAAATATTTTAAGAGATTTTATTTTACCACTTTTTCGGCACAACAAATCCGTATATTTACACCAAATTACAGCTCTCTAGAACTATGCGTCTCTGAGCTAAACTGCGGACAGACGGACGGACGGACGGACGGACATGGCGAAACTATAAGGGTTCCTTGTTGACTACGGAACCCTAAAAATGGAAGAATCTACCTGCACTTGAGCAGTGTTGACCTATAATTGCCTACTCGTATTACAGAGAGGCTTGTGTACCTAAGCCTCTCTGATATATGTATACGCAAATCTGTAATAGGCAACCTAAACTATTTAATTGGTTTTATGCACGAAGTATAATAGATGCATATTTTAAAAAAAACTACATATACTCATTTTCTCAATGTTGTTTGTCAATGGAATCGATGTATCCTGACGGAATTTTTTGTATAAAGGAGTATGCCCATTTCAGGCAAAAACTGTTCATTTCAGTCTAAAAATAAATCATCATCATCATCATCAACAGCCGGAGGACGTCCACTGCTGAACATAGGCCTCCCCCTTAGACCGCCACGCCGAACGACAATTCTCCACTTGCATCCATCGGCTGCCCGCGACCCTCACGATGTCGTCGGTCCACCTAGTGGGAGGCCTGCCTACGCTGCGTTTTCCGGTCCGTGGTCGCCACTCGAGAACTTTTCTTCCCCATCGGTTGTCAGTTCTACGAGCGATGTGGCCTGCCCATTGCCACTTCAACTTGCAAATTTTATGAGCTATGTCGGTGACTCTGGTTCTTCGCCGAATATCCATGTTCCGGATTTTATCCCGCAAAGAAACTCCGAGCATAGCTCTCTCCATTGCTCGTTGAGTGACTTTTAGTCTCTCTAAGAGGCCAGCAGTCAAGGACCACGTTTCGGAGCCATATATCATCACTGGCAACACACACTGGTCAAACACCCTTGTCTTGAGACACTGTGGGATTCTCGATGAGAAGATATCACGTAGCTTCCCAAACGCTGCCCATCCGAGTTGGATTCTTCGGGCGACCTCTTTCTCGAAGTTGGACCTACCTAACTGAACAATCTGTCCAAGGTAAGTATAATGGTCTACAACTTCGAGAGTATCGCTCCCAACAACAACCGGTACGGGTGCCACATGGACATTCGACATGACTTTCGTCTTGTCCATGTTCATTTTAAGGCCGACCCGTTGGGAAACGATACTGAGGTCGCTGAGCATAGCATTGAGGTGCTCCAACGATTCTGCCATGATGACTATATCATCGGCAAAACGAAGGTGAGTGATGTATTCGCCATTGATGTTGATGCCGAATCCGTTCCATTCTAAGAGTTTGAAAACGTCCTCCAACGCGTTCGTGAACAGTTTCGGAGAAATAACGTCTCCCTGTCTCACGCCTTTCTGCAATTGGATTGGTTTCGTGCTCTCTTCCTGAAGTCGGATGGTCATGGTGGCGTTTCTATACAAACACTTCAACACTTCGATATACCTATAGTCGATATGACATCGTTGGAGGGACTGCAATACTGCCCAGGTTTCGATTGAATCGAAGGCTTTTTCATAGTCCACAAACGCTAAACACAATGGCCGATTATACTCCTCTGTCTTCTGTATAATCTGGCGGAGCGTGTGTATGTGGTCTATAGTACTAAAACCTTTTCGGAAACCGGCTTGTTCGGGAGGCTGGAAGTCATCAAACCTGCGTTCGAGACGGTTCGTAATGACTCTTGAGAACAGCTTGTATACATGGCTCAGAAGTGAGATTGGCCTGTAGTTCTTCAACAAGGTGTTGTCACCCTTTTTGAAGAAAAGAACAACCACACTCCTGTGCCATGCTTCTGGCGTAGAACCTTCGAGTATGACGGAATTAAATAACTTCTGGAGGACTAGAAGTACCGGTTTTCCACCCGCTCTCAGAAGTTCTGTTGTGATTCCGTCCTCACCCGGCGCCTTGTTATTCTTGAGCTGTTTAAGAGCCATTCTAATCTCGTACAGGCTGATGTCCGGGATATCCTCAGTGTAGTGTCGAGTCAGTTTAGCTCTTGCGTCTCGAACTGTACCGACACTGGGTTGTCGTGTTGATGTGTATAACTGTCCGTAAAACCTCTCAAAAAAAATAAATAAGTCATTCTTAATTTAACATTTTGTAATCAATTTCTCTCGATTGACACCTTTAACAGCCTGAAAAACTAAAATTAACTTTACTCAATAATCGGTAAAACGAAAATTAAACTAAAGTGAACAAGCTGGTCTAACATAGAACATCTCATTAGAACAAGACCAAAGTAACTTTTATAAATAAATCACGGGATTTTTCTGCTCTTTAAAAGTGATTCCGGGATTTCGGGCATATCCACTTTATCCTTTCGCAGCGTAAGTATCTATCATCATAACCTAATTAAGATTTTCTGCGAAAAGCGACAAGAAGGTGTTTAAAAAAAAAGTGGCCCAACCTTAGCAAAGGTCTGCACTCAGGAATAAATTGGAAAATAAAAGAACATTTCTAATATTAAATTGAAGTCAAAAAGACAAGTAATACAAAACATTTTGCCTTCAGCCCAGTTATCTGTAAAAGTATTACATCGTCAAGTGAAATTGTAGGTACCTAGGTTTATTCAAAAAATGTAGGTATGCCCTTGATTTGTTTCAAGTTAAAATTGTGCGCAATAAAACACATTTAAGGTTGCTCTTTGAAGGTATATCAAGTAAAGAATTTGCATTATTAGGAACTCGCTGTTATTTCAAATATTCAGCTTATAACGTTACTACAAAGGCAGTGTTTTAAGAAATCTTTATTTTCTACTAAATAATAGACATAAAACGCAAATATTTAGTCAGAATTTAGGCTCTAGGGTCCCAAATTTTTGTGAAACTAAGAAGATGTGGCGTGTAAAGTTTTCGGCATTCCACGAGTACATTTTATTTATGAACTGAAGACCTACCTATGAGTCTCCTGGGCACGTTTCTTTCGACTTCACATGATATAGAGATTTAACTAAAACATTGTGTTGATTTTACCTAAGTAAAATATGATACAAACACAAATAATAATAATAATATTCCACAACTATCACACAACGCACAAATAATAATGATAAAAAAACCACGTCTACTATGAATACTGTTATGTCTTGGCGGGGGCACTGCCGTGCCCCCAGATAATCCTCTTTGGCTTACTGATAGCAATTGATTTGATCGATCCTATTATAATTTCAAGGGAAGAGTTTTTTTTTTGTATAAGTAAATTTTTTTTCAGCCTGTCAAAATCATCAAATGGTCCCCCGGGCAGGGCGGGAGGGATTGTCAGACTCGTACTGACTAAAATCCACGGTGTCCTTCAATAGCCCTTTACGTTCCGGGGTCACTTTTGAATTGGTCTCACTTTATTGATCCTTCCGCACATTGAACGGTCAGCTTATACCATATACGTTTTACTTTATTATTTATTTAAATTTCATGCACATGTAACAAGATAATATAGTTACCTAGAACTAGGATTAGAAAAAAGTTGTACCAAATTGTGGATCGCAAATGATAAATGACCGAACTACAGACGAGGAAATATCGAATCAGGTGGCCTACCATCACGTCTTAAGCCGTGAGTCTTTAAGCTGTGGGAAAGAGACAGAGCTATACAAGTCGTATAGCGCCATCTCGTTCCCTGAGCGGAACCACTTGGTCGGCCACCTGAAATGTTACTCCGTCCGTTCCGGTCGACCGTTTCAAACCAAACTTTGCCTTAATGAATCAATAGCTGAAATTGGTCTGTCTGTACTATAAATAACTAAGTTAATCAATGAAATAAATCCATTTAGACTCCTACCAGTCACCTAGATTCTAGAATTAACGACATATTCATTACCGACAGGTATCTTATAATTTAACGGTACAGTTCATTATGCCGAAGAAAATAAATCAATTATAAGTGGGTAAGTACTTATCTATTCTATACTAATATTATGAAGAGGTAAAATTTGTTTGTAAGTTTGTATGTAGGAGGTAATCTCCGGATGTAATGAACCGATTTTAAAAATTGTTTCACTGGTAGATAGCTACATTATCCGTGAGCTAATATTATAAAGAGGTAAAATTTGTTTGTATGTTTGTATGTAGGGGGTAATCTCCGGATGTAATGAACCGATTTTAAAAAGTTAAAATATTAATGCCCAACGAATTGGGCACGGGTCAGCTAGTTTTTTATTAAGTTAGTAAAGCTTTTTGATAGTACCTATTTTGTCTAGTTTGTAGAAGATATGATGTAGATCTATTTACATAAATTAGTCTCCAATAAGTCCTAAGTAAAGAAAGAGATGAAATGAAGAGATTTTCTTTTTGCTCAGTTGTTCATACCCAACTGTGTATAAAAAGCTGATACTAAAGTTTTTTTAGAAACTATTCAGCCAGAAATACATAAGTAAGTAATTGAATTTATATGGATGGGAATCGTGAGCGTGTAATTTGTAACGACATCCCTAAAAAAACGACCCTAACATTAAGCTCTACAAATATACCCTAAATTCCAGGTAACTATTAAACAGATAAATGTTTTATTTTGCAAAGTTTTTCTGAACTCGCACAAATATTCTTCAAATAATGTAGAACAGATAGACCTTTAGAGAATCGTAATCTATACATATAAATAAAATTGGAGTGTCTCTTTGTAATATTGAAATAACCGTTTCTTACTACATCCATACGAATATACTCGTATATACACCAAAATAACAACAAATGACAACAGATGGGGAAGAAAAGTTCTCGAGTGGCGACCACGGACCGAAAAACGCAGCGTAGGTAGGCCTCCCACTAGGTGGACCGACGATATCGTGAGGATCGCGGGCAGCCGATGGATGCAAGTGGCGGCAAGGCCTATGTTCAGCAGTGGACGTCCTCCGGCTGATGATGATGATGATGACACCAAAATAACCATTTTTACAGTTTAATATTATCTGTCTGTCTCTTTATAAAGGCTGTCCTCTGAAATGGCTGGGCCGATTTTGACGGGACTTCTATTGGCAGGTAGCTGATGTAATAAGGAGTAACTTAACCTACATTTAGGCTGCTTTTTCACCAGAGATGCGCTATGTAGCTGTGCTGCGAGGATGTAAAAGCTGAGCTACGAAACTGTGTAACCGTTTCCACCGATGCTACGCTATGTAGCTGTGCGAATAAGATGTGCTATGGAGATGGGTAGCTGCGCTACGAAGATGCGCTGTCACAGGGTAGCTGTGCTATGAAGATGCTTAGCTGAGCTACGAAGATGTGCTGTCAAGCTGCGCTATGAAGATGCGCTGTCACAAGGTAGCTGCGCTATGAAGATGCACCGCCACAAGGTAGCTGCGCTACGCAGATGCGCAGCTCGAGCTATGCGATGTATCTGTCGCAGGGACATGATAAAACCAGGGATTTGTTAAACTAACAACACGATTTTATCATTTCCCTAAACAAATCTAGTGATTTGACAAATCCCTAAATTGGTTCAGTGAAATGACAAAAATTACTTTTCTGTGGGTGGACAAATGCGGACACACTGTAGGTACTTGACCTAGCTACACCACTCGCGACGACCCGTAACATGCATTCATAGCACGCATCCATAGCACGCATCCATAGCACGCAGCCACAGCATGCAGCCATAGCACACAGCCACAGCACGCAGCCATAGCACGCATCCTCACATACAAAACATCTTAGTTGAATCCATTTCCACCAGTGCTGTGCTATGTAAACCAATGAATGTGATTGGTGGATATCAAACGCATCCGCAGCATCGTAGCATAGCGCATCTCTGGTGGAAAAGCAGCCTTATTCTGTAAAAATATCTTTGTTTAAAAAAAAAACATTGAGTTAAATTCCGACATCCACGCGAACGAAGTCGCGGGCACAGCTTGTCTAAAATAAAAGGCACTTTAGCCATAATCTAATTAATTATTCATTCTTATTAGACTGTCACTCAAACATTTACAAACAAGCAAAGTTTTTCTAAATCTCTGAACTGTTGTAACTTGTAATCAATTAAAACTGTATCAATGTCAAGACCAGGGGCCAAATTCTGCTAATTTAGTAATGACTCAATTGAATATCAATTGGATCTCAGTAGCAGTTTTAACTACATTTGGTATTCTGCTACTAATTTAAGACCAATGGTTTTCCAATGACATTCCATTGAACTGCTATCAGAATATTTGCTAGTCTGCTCTTCAATCGTGTTACAATTGTAAATCGATTGTGGACTTTATCGGTATTCTACTCTCTAATGGCAATACTTATAACTGTTCAACTGGGAGTCGATTACAATTACACCAAGATTCCATTACGACTCTATTGAGCTTATACAAGTTTTTGCAGAATACCAAATTTGTTCTAATCGTAATGGAGTCGTGATTGAGTCTCAATTGAATATCAATAGCATGTGAGTTAAATAAAATTAGCAGACTTGAGGCCCAGGAGGTTTGAAAGGTCCATTTAGTAGGATCATAATAATATTATATCGATTCAGAATATTATATTTTATTGCTCAAGTAATAGAACCGATAACAGTTATTGAATAACTTTATCGCAATACATTTTATGCTAAAGTGGCGTTTTGGACACCCAGAGTGGCTGCAGCAATCATTACATCAGCCCCTCTAGACAAGTCGCAAACGATAATCGTTAACGCTCGGTTCTCCCCAATAGATTTTCAACCTTATTCCTTCGAGTCTTTAGTTGAAAATCTATTGAAGATTTCATGGCGTTGTCGTTCGTTCCAGTCGCTAACGCTTAGAAATCCTAAATAGAATTTCAACTAAAGACTCGAAGGAATAAGGTTGAAAATCTATTGGGGAGAACCGAGCGTTAACGATTATCGTTTGCGACTTGTCTAGGGGGGCTGGGTTGAAAACTATGCTATCGTTGAAAACAGTAGAATAGCATGTGCTAAAGAAGGACACATGAGCCCCGCCTCACTGGGAGCATTCGCGTGTAATGTAACATTATTATTTATAGATTCGACTTTGAGCATTACATTACAATACTTACTACCTCCCTAACTGATGAGCATTCGCGTTTCGCGTACATTTAGTACATTTAAATTTGATACAAGGTGCGCATTGTGATGCTCTTTTGTTTTCCCTCACTGATGAAATGTTCGAATCTGTAACGTTACATTACAGTACCCTTAGCACGAATTTTCACTATTTGAAACGTAAACTGGAACTTTGACAATTTCAAATTGACAATTTTCAAGGAAAAAATTAGTTCTTTCTTCGCACACCAGAGGCGCTGTTCCATTTTTACATACAAAAACGCTGTAAATACTGGAAAGACGCTGTAAAGTAAAAGAGTGAAAATTCGTGCTAGGGGTACAGGTGAAAGCTCGCGGTGAGGGAGCGCCTTAACACCTAGAATTTATATAGGTAAGTACAGGTTTTTTGACCAAATAGGGTCGGACTTGAACCCTCGTCTTCTGTATAACACAACACTCCAGACGCCTTAGCAATTAGACTTCTTCGTCGAGGTTGAATCTTTAACTCACTTGTTTAATAGTTGTTTTCAACACATTTGCTCGAAAAATGCATTTACGAAGCCTGTATACATTGTTCGAAAGTTAAAAATTACGCACCATACAACGGAGCGTGCGGTAAAATAGGTACTCTCACCTAAGTACCTACTTTACCGCACGCTCCGTTGTATAGCACCGTGCGTTTTCTTTACGGTTGTTTTTTTAATTTCCATAAAATAAAAAAATAATTCCACCAAAAAGTTTCACATTATGAGAATAAACAGCCTGACGGATCGAACCTCCTTGGAAGCGCTTTTGCTCAATACGTTGTCTCACTTTAATACTTATGAGTAAATGAGACGAAAGATGTAGTTCTAATTTCCACCACGTGCATGTGGCGCCATTTTTCATATTAGGAACTTCAAAAATTGTTGCGACTTTTCTACTGTTAAATAAGGTTTTTTTAAATTACATATTGTACTGTTTTATAATAGTTATTTTCAACACATTTGCTCGAAAAATGCATTTGCGAAGCCTGTATACATTGTTCGAAAGTTAAAAATTACGCACCATACAACGGAGCGTGCGGTAAAATAGGTACTCTCACCTAAGTACCTACTTTACCGCACGCTCCGTTGTATAGAACCGTGCGTTTTCTTTACGGTTTTTTTTTAATTTCCATAAAAGAAAAAAATAATTCCACCAAAGAGTTTCACGTTCTGAGAATAAACAGCCTTACTGATCGAACCTCCTTGGAAGCGCTTTTGCTCAATACGTTGTCTCACTTTAATACTTATGAGTAAATGAGACGAAAGATGTAGTTCTAATTTCCACCACGTGCATGTGGCGCCATTTTTCATATTAGGAACTTCAAAAATTGTTGCGACTTTTCTACTGTTAAATAAGGTTTTTTTAAATTACATATTGTACTGTTTTATAATAGTTATTTTCAACACATTTGCTCGAAAAATAAATAACTATTATGATACTAGTGCGGTAAGTTGGTATTTACAAACGAGTAGACGAATGTAAACCCGAGGCGAAGCCGAGGGTTTACCATAGTCACGAGTTTGTAAATACCAATTTCTGCACGTGTGTCATACAATGTTTTTCAACACATTTGCGAGAAAACAGTACAATATGTAATTTAAAAAAACCTTATTTAACAGTAGAAAAGTCGCAACAATTTTTGAAGTTCCTAATATATATGAAAAATGGCGCCACATGCACGTGGTGGAAATTAGAACTACATCTTTCGTCTCATTTACTCGTAGGTATTAAAATGAGACAACGTATTGAGCAAAAGCGCTTCCAAGGAGGTTCGATCAGTCAGGCTGTTTATTCTCAGAACGTGAAACTCTTTGGTGGAATTCTTTTTATTTTTAATGGAAATTAAAAAAAAACCGTAAAGAAAACGCACGGTGCTATACAACGGAGCGTGCGGTAAAGTAGGTACTTAGGTGAGAGTACCTATTTTACCGCACGCTCCGTTGTATGGTGCGTAATTTTTAATTTTCGAACAATATATACAGGCTTCGTAAATACATTTTTCGAGCAAATGTGTTGAAAAATATTTTTAAAATATCAGCATACGATAGTGATCACAAACTTTTTTTGATGTGTGTACTCGTAGGTACACTGGCGATCAAGCAAAGGTTGCTTGGTGGTCAGTGTTTCTGGTTTTCAATACTTATGACTATATACTTATTGTACTTTAACGTATATGCAACGTTTCACTCAACAATAGAATATGGAATAGGGGACCCTTATATCCTAGGAATTTCTCCATGTATCATGGGTGCATTGAAGAAACCTAAGATACGCAAACACCCAGACCCGAAATAAATAAATCATTCGCAGTGTCAATTGAAAAAATTTAATAGAAATACTCTCAGTCTCTCACGAGTACTAATTTATAATCCTTCTACTACACCATCTTCAGAATTTTACAAAGATGTTTTAAAATGAGTTTTCCAGCCAGCTAGCAGTAGGTTATACAAACATTGAATTTTAGACGTCTGCTTACATACCACATAAAAGGGCTTTAACTGAACTAAAACTAAACAAATATACCCAAATTATCTTTCAGAGAATCACTACAATCCATGAATAGTAATAATATTAAAATTCTATTTTCTATTATTATCTTTGAAACATTTGATTTGTACTTGCCTTTAAAATTTCAAGCCAGTTATTTTAAGTTACATAAATTGATACGAGTACTTTACGCCTACGTGTTTTGTTCACTCAAGTCAAAAGTTATCTCAATCCAACTCATGAAAACTACGGTTATTGGCATATTTTAATCAATGATGAACGCAACGCGATGAACAAAAACACATTTTATCATTACTTTTCTATTATATTTTTGTATTGTAACACACTGAAGGGTTTTTCAATCCGTTGCCAACCAAAAGGAATCGTTGAAATATCTCGTGTACCTGTAATTTCAGCGGTCCCCCATACCTTCACAATACCGTATCCATAATTGCTGAACCTCTACATAACAATCATATTTGGAGATACTCGTATAAATAGGTACCTACCTGAGGTCGGAGGGAAATTTCTCGCATATAATAATATGTGGATTGTACAACTTTTCTGCGGACTCATATTTTCATAGATCATTTACCAACTTAATGACGTAGAGCCACATTTGTCCCCGCGACTCCGCCTCTCGACACGAAATATACAACATTATTTTTAGAATATGCGAAGCCTGAATATAGTTTGTTCAGAATCAGTAACTGATTCGATCCCAATAATTTTTGCACCATGTTTTTTTTTATTTTTTCAAAAATGTTTTAATTATATAATTAAAACATTTTTAAAAAAAAAATGTTTTAATTAAATAATTAAAACATTTTTGAAAAATATAATTAAAACATTTTTGAAAAAAAAAAAAAAAAAACATGGTGCAAAAATTATTGGAATCGAATCAGTTACTGATTCTGAACAAACTATATTTTATTAACAGTTAATTACAATAGAATCACTGTACGGTTAGGTACCTATTGCCAAACTATTATCACGAGTGTATAACACAGGAGACGCGGTTTACGCGGGTGTACCGCGAAATGAGCATGTTTTTGAACGCACAACCAGGTAGTAAGCTTATAACTTTGTGATTTTTTATGATACGGTTTTAAAATTTTGTACATATAGATTCTTTACACAAAAATATTGGACAGGTGTATCGGGTTTCGCATAAACAAAAAATAATGTTGTAAATGAGTTGCGTGCACAGATATCTTAAAGAAGGAGATATGGCGTGGAGTTTAAAATGTATAGAAAACCAGTGAAGCCGCAACAGCCCCACCATAACGATAATTTTGCATATGTAGTTCTATCAAAACAATACTACGAACAAGTGCACACACGCGCCATCGATGACTCAGTCATTTAAATATAAACCTTATTCTTAAAACCACAGCGTACTCTTTTTCCGTGTAACTTACTCACACTAACAATTATCATTGTGTGTTGTCGCGACACGCGGGGGGCGGTACTACTCCCGCTCAAATACAACGGACGCACCATGCGACATTACGGCTTGATGAGGTATCGTTATGTCAGCTTTACATTGCTGGTCCAGTCACTCAGTGATAATGTGAGATCGTTGTAAAAGAGCAATGTATTTTATGAAAAACAATACAGTCGGAGTAATAAAGGAAACATAAATAAAGTAGTCCAAGTCAATTTCTGGCCAAAACGCTCAGAACCAGGTTTCAACGACACGCCCCCTTACCACTTCTCCTGTTTTTAATATTTCTGTGGTTGCGTGCGATGCCACCTGACGTCGCTTGCGACATCTGCGGGTTGCGGGACTTTTCGCAAGTCTAAGCTTCTAAAACCTGGGTAGTGTAAACAAGACAAAAATGTCGAGCGACATGGTCCCACAAAGTCGCGAAGATATGCTACGTTAATGTCCGGCAGCATATCCCTGGCATGATTTTCCCCAGGTAGTGATCGCAGAGACATGTTCAGCACTTGGCTTAGCGAAACATAAAGTATAATAATATTATCATCACACTTTTTACGCGATATGCAAATATGCTTTTTGGCATCAACTTTCCTGATGAAGCGATGATGTGGCCTAGGATGGATTACCTCTGCCCAATCCTCCCACTATTGTGTGTGGTTTCAATAATTTCCATGCATTTCCTACCGATGATCGGCGTACTCTGCATAAGTACGTATGAAAAAGGGTGCGACTCATTTCATATAAAGTTAATTGATATATTTTCATTTCAATAACGTTCACATGATATAGTCAACGTGAGATATACCAACGGTTGATATAATTTCTCTACACATAATGTTTGTGTTACTCTAAAACTCATTTCATATAATGTTATTTGATATAACGTTTATTTAAGCGAAAATTATTACATTTAACGTTCGAAACATATAATTTAACGTTTAAACTATTTTCTTTGATGACTTTTGCTTATCCTTTGAACTTTGATTGTTTACCTTCACAATTGATTTATTGTTATTAGAAAAATTTAGTATCCAACAGCGAGGGAAGCGAGCTCGGGTCTGGGGACAACCCGACACGGACAGGTTAGGTTCGAAGGGTTATCCCCTTCGTGTTAGGTTACTTTAAGCCTTGCACCCAGAAATAGGAGCCCCGCTTCGCGGGGCTCCGTCGAGCCAGCGTGACAGGTAGTGATCAGCTATTTGACCTAGGATGCAAGAGCGAGCGAAGCGAGCTCGGGACTTGGGGCACCCCGACACGAACAGGTTAGGGTCGATAGGGGATGGCGGGGTCTGAAAGACCCCGCCATCCCCTATCTTCATTGATTCATCTTCGTGTTAGGTTACTTTAAACCCTGTACGCAGAAATAGGAGGGGCTCCGTCGAAGATTCATGGCAGGTGGTACTATTACTAGGTACATCCCTGTTAGATTACTCGCCAGGTAGAAAAAAAAATTAGACCAAATAAGTTTTATGTCTTTTGAGTGGTATACAAAACGATTTTATATTCACTGATTGTTATGCTTATAGAAATTAGTCATTATAAAATTATGTCAATGGGGAAGGCAAGTGTCAAAGTGAAAATGACAGTTTGGTCCCCAAAGAACTGTAAAATCAAAGGAATTTTCAGAAAAAAAACCATTTATTGATGTAAAATGACTAGATGTTGTGTAATAAGCTGTAAAAATGATGGAATACACTTTTCAAAATAATATCTACTTTTCTTTTGGAGGTTATGTACCAGTATTGCATCGCTCGAAAATCGAAGAATTATCACCTGGAACGAGTTTTGTAATAGTTGTGGTGTTAAGAAATTAAATATATTGTGATATTTCTCGAATCTAAATAGAAAAAAAGGTTAAAATTACTGACTTAAAACATTATGATATTTTATCAAAATAGAAAGTCAAAACCAGCATTATATTCTTGATAAAGGAGAGGACAGGTAAAACATACCTAAACTCAAAAATTGAAACCTCAACTACAAGTAATTGTGGATTTATTACGGTAAAATCAAATGTATAACCACTCAATTAAATCACTTTTTTCCTCTTGTAGATGCGCCGCGGCGTCTTAATTCTTCTTTTATTATATAGTACTTGCATGGACGAATAATTTTCCATATTTGTTTTGTATTTATACTCAATTTTTATAAGAAATAATCTTGTTTGTTTTTTTGTACAAGGTAGACGTGGGGACCAACTATCGCAGCGCCATCTACGATTAGCTTTGAGTTGCCATCCCCATTGTTTATTATATTAACAGATCGTTATATCAAATAAAATTATATATTCAGTTGTTATCTTTTGTTTTTAGAGATTTTGTAGTTATATCATATATTATACTTACCCATAAAAAAACTCGATAGAAAAGAAAAAATATTCGTATAGCTAAATGAAATGAAATTCCTGTCACAGCTTTGCATTTTTCCGGCAGCATGAAAAATTTTGAGCATGCAACGGGTAGAAAAGGGTTCTGCAGCGTAGAAGAGGCCCAGCAATGGAATTTTAGGATGACAACATATTTATAATACTACCAGTACCTTACATACCTACTACGTTAATAGTAAGTACTTAAGTAATAAAAGGTTTTTTCTTAAACTAGCTTCTGCCCGTGATTTCTGTTTTGCCACTTTGGTCACCTAGCCACCGCGTCGCATCCCAACTCCCGCCCGCGCTATTACTTTTCCGATTACTAGACAATATAAATAATGTAAAGATAATTGAATAGCAGAAAACACGCAGAAATAATTTACTCGTAGTTTCCTACCATAATAAAATAGAATTGGAACATCAGTACCGAAGATTAAGTCTTACATAAAAAATACCTCTTTGTAAGACAATTAGTATAGAATCAGTTGCGGATAAACCCATAAGATGCTTAGGGTATTACATCTCAGGGGACACCATATACCGGAATGGCTTTGTTTTGGAGTAGGTACAAAGCCCTCGATATCTATGACCTATAAAGACCTACCCGAGGCAGAATTCTTAAGTTTTCTATGAACCTATAGCTTCGATACGATAAACTCGAAATACCTTATCGATTTTTGGCAAAGTGCAAAACAATTCAAGCTCGAACCTACTAAACGAAGCACTCACCTACATAACATTTTCCTCATCTATTCATTACCAATGAATATAGGTACGAAAAAATATAAAAGACAGAAAGCATTTTACCGTGGATGAGAGCCACCAACGTGGTAAAAATTAAAATCATCAAATGAGTCCTCCCACCCCGGGCAGGGCGGGAGGGACTGTCAGACTTGTACTGACTAAAATCCACGGTGTCATTCAATAGCCCTTGTCACGAGATAAGTCCCGCGACCCCGGCAGGCATGAGAGCCACCATAGGCTTGGAATGCTTATAGCATCAGGTAGTTTTAGTCCAGCACTCTAGAGAAATATATACTCTTAAAATGGTCGCTTGTTTGAAATTCAACCTATATTTTCAAACCCGACTTTTTCGAATCAATCAGAATCAGCTTTGATGAAGGTAAGAAGATAAGCTTTTTCTTTTTTTTAAAAAAAAAACGTTGCCCCACACTAGGGATTTCTCCTGAGTAGTGGGTGCGTTTACAAAACATAACAAACTCACAAACACAGCTAAAATAAAATCCTAAATAAATAAGACAGCATCAGCTCTTTTTAGTAACGCGAAGGAAAGCTCAATAGATTTCTTGTGCTTGCTGTATAAATATTGAAAGATATAAACTGCTCCGCGGAGATTTCTTAGAGCTTTTCAAATGAGGCGTGAATAGATATCGCGAGTTCTAGTAACCGCCGCGCTTTTTATTTATAACAGAACCTACCAGTGGTGAAATGATACTATTCAGTTGGAAGTGAATACCCAAGGGCAAATTTATAAAAAAAAAATATATAAAAAAGAAACAACAGATAATAATTTAAATAAAATACACTTTCTTTTTATTCGTGAGCATTATACAGCGTCGACGTGATTGAAATTAGAAATTAATAATTTTGTTTATATACATAATTTTCTGTGAATATTAACTATTAAAAAATTTAGTTAATATTTAGAAATTAAACTAAAAGTCATTAAAAATGCACCTACCTTATGAATAAAACTTGGTAGAAAACAGTTCTTCAAAAACTTAACTCCATAAACTTTTTGTTAAACAAAAATATTGAACTATAATTTCAATAAACTGTTGTCACATAATATAACTTTTCTATATAACTTAACGCGATACTTGCGGAAGTTTTTCGAATATATTATGTGAGAGCGCGACAGAGCGAGCGGCGCCAGTCGAAAGCACTGAACGGGGGCCTCGCTACACGAACACTGAATGAGAAATGGGAATCAAAGCGCAGCGCTTCCACAGATGCGCTGAAAACATGCGAAAAACAACAATGTTAAGTGTTCTATTACTGAAATTAATAAACCAGACGTAACTGTGCTTTTTAACTAACAATGACTGCTGCGGAATCGCCGGCGTCAAATCTGTATTTATTAAAAAAAAAACTCTTACACTATCATTACAAGTTTAAATACAAAATACGATAGCTCAGACATCTTAAATTGTTTTCTGCCAAATAAAAACATTTTTTTTTTTAGCGTGGTAAAATCATCAAATGAGTCGTCCAACCCCCTTACTGTCAGACTTCTACTGACTAAAATCCACGGTGTCCTTCATAGCCTGTTATGTTCCGGGGTCACGGTAAGGGAATAATCCCGCGACCCCGGTGCCAAATAAAAACATAGGTTTAATTGAAAGTTTATCTTGTATATTTTAATATAAACAATTTGAATTTCTTACTGAGAAATTGAATGTCACGAGAATTTAATTTCATGTGTGTTATTTCATCAAAATAATTGCGTGTTTTCATGAATTCCACCTGACATTAATGGGTACATATTTGAATATCGAAGATTAAAATATCTACGCTTAAAATATCGATGTTCAAAATATCGAAAATGAAAATATCTAATGACCATAAAATCGAAAATTAAAATATCGAAAGTTTAAAATATCGAATGATTAAATGATCTACGTTCAATATATCTAAAATCTAAATATCTACAAAAGTTACATCGAAAGGTCTAAATATCGAAGTACAGATTATCGAATGTCCGAAATATCGATCCTAACAAGGTAAGTCGACGGAGCCCCGCTTCGTGGGGCTCCTATTTCTGTTTGCAAGGTTTAAAGTAACCTAACCTGTCCGAGTCGGGGCGCCCCAAGTTCCGAGCTCGCTTCGTTCGCTCTTGCATCCGAAGACCGTCCAGCTACCTTGTTGGGCAGTAATCAGTAATTTGACTAAGGACGCAAGAGCGAGCCAAGCGAGCTCGGGACTTGGGGCACCCCGACTCGGACAGGTTAGGTTCGAAGAGGGTGGCGGGGTCTGAAAGACCCCGCCGTCCTCTTTGTGTTAGGTTACTTTAAACCTTGCAAACAGAAATAGGAGCCCCACGAAGCGGGGCTCCGTCGACTTACCTTGTTAGGATCGATATTTCGGACATTCGATAATCTGTACTTCGATATTTAGATCTTTCGATGTAACTTTTGTAGATATTTAGATTTTAGATATATTGAACGTAGATCATTTAATCATTCGATATTTTAAACTTTCGATATTTTAATTTTCGATTTTATGGTCATTAGATATTTTCATTTTCGATATTTTGAACATCGATATTTTAAGCGTAGATATTTTAATCTTCGATATTCAAATATGTACCCATTAATGTCAGATGGAATTCATCCGTCGACCTACCTTGGTATGTGGTTATCAGCAATTTGACTAAGGACGCAAAAGAAAAAGAAGAGAAAAAGAAGGACGCAAGAGAAATCAACTAGTAGGTATTTTTAACGTAGATACTCGTATTATGAAATTAGATATTATGAACTGCGATGTATTAAACGTTGATATTTTGAATTTCGACATAACGTCTTTCGATATTTTGAATCATTCGACATTTAAATCAGTCGACATTTTAATCTTCGACGTTTTAAGCATAGATATAAAATTTTTCGATATTTTGTTACAGTCGATATTTTAATTTTCGATATTCTGAACATCGATATTTTAAGCGTAGATATTTTAATCTTCGATATTTAAATATGTACCCGACATTAATACTCAACATACTCACCTACTCAATGATCAAAATGTAATAAAAATATGCGAGTTTATTCAAATGTCTAAGATATTAAAAATCCTTCACACCCAGCACACACCGATGACAAATGACACACTACAATATTTAAAAAAAACTGGCCAAGTTCGATTCGGTCCTGTTCAGTAGCAGCAAGTAACACGATATAAAAGTTCTTGTAGTTCGTTGTAACTTTGAAAGGATATCAGCACAGATCAGTTTACGATTCAAGACGTTTATAAAAAAAAGACTTACTTATTTGATCTAGTTCAAACCGTTTAACAGGCCAAACCATTTAGTAAAAAATGTTATTGGAAACCTTAATATCTATCATTTGTGAAGACCTATCCATAGATATCTACATACCTACACATGAAAAAAAATTGTTGAGTTTCAGTTCTATAAGTGCCTATGGAGAAGAATTTGAGAATAATGATTTGATTTGATTTGGACGCACAGACAGACAGATAACGAATCCATAAGGTTTCCGTCTTTTGCCATTTGGCTACGGAACCCTAAAAAAACACGTCGATGGATTCTATGAATTCGTTTTCATTTCAAGTCTTTCGTCATTTTTAGGGTTCCGTAGTCAACAAGGAACCCTTATAGTTTCGCCATGTCCGTCCGTCCGTCCGTCCGTCCGTCCGTCCGTCCGTCCGTCCGTCCGTCTGTCCGCAGTTTAGCTCAGAGACGCACAGTACTAGAGAGCTGTAATTTGGTGTAAATATACGGATTTGTTGTGCCGAAAAAGTGGTAAAATAAAATCTTGTAAAATATTTTTTTTTAGGGTACCTCCAGTACTTACACGTAAAGTGAGGATTTTTTTTTTCTCGCGTACCCCTTAGTGTGGGGTATCATTAAATAGGCCTTTAAAAAATAATTATAGTTTCCATTAACAGTTTTTTGATAAAAAAATTCGTTTGTGAAATATTAAGCTTTAAAGTGCTAAATTTTGCTCGATTCGAGTGTCCCCCCCCTCTACCAGCTAAACGGTTATGTTTGGGGTTGTGAAAAAATTCACAATAGTAGTACATATAACGAAGTTTAAAAGAAAATTATCATGACTAAGTAGGCTTTACAACTTTACGAGTAATAGTCGACCAACTTATAAAATGTACTTGATATCATATTTTCTTAAACAAAATGTATCGGAGGCAACTGCAAATGTAAGTTTGTCAACTTTATTATTACAGCTTTTATAGGTATGTTTTTTGGGGATAGGTAGGTTTTTATCGTCAACTATTTTTAACAAAATTCAAAAAAAGGAGGAGGTTCTAAATTCGTTGTAATCTTTTTTCTTATGTATTTTCCCCAATTTCTCAAAGACTCCTGGACCGATTTTGAAAAATTCAGCGAATCAGTTTTTGTTAGTTCGCATAAGTATTTTGATGGGCAACTACGGAACCCTACACTGTGCGTGGCCCGACACGCACTTGGCCGGTTTTTCATTTTCGTCTTATGTTCGTAAAACTAAAAGTTGACAAACCGTGGATAAGGTAAGCACGTCCCGACTGTCTTTTGTAGTCAGAAGCTCGAAAGTCTGACAACCAGTCTTTCCAAGAAGTATCGTGTTACTCAGTGGCTGGGTTGTTGAAATAATGACGTGAATACTGGTCTACATAAACTTAATTTGTCAACAAAAAGACAACTAGCGACATCTATGGAGTAATAGAAGAACTAAAACTCCGATTGGCAGAACAGTCACTTAAAGACATGAAAATATAATATTAGGGCTCCCACACAAAACTGAGAATTAGCATCGCAACGCTAATGTTTGCGATCTCGCACGAATGCATCGCAAAGACTTGCGATCTGATTCGCATCGTGCATAACTGCGATGTGACGTCCATACTTCGTGGCAAAATTTCAGTCCGCTCTGAAACAGTCCTGTGAAACTGTGAACAATATATTATTATTTTTTCATGTAGTTTGAATAGAATTATTAAAAATAGGTAGGTATTTTATGTTTTGAATAGTAAATTATAAAAAAAAAAATATAAAAGTCGAGTCATAGTTCCCATCAGAGTTCCTAATCGTAATAAATGCATGAACCCAGAATCTACTTTTTCTTTTTTTTTAGGATCCATCTTACGCTTCCTAAAATACACGTCCAATATGGCTGACGATACCTACTTGAAGGTTTGGTTGCCCTATCAAACGGTTTGCCGCCTTAAATCACATCGCAGAAATTCGCATCGCATGTTTCTGCGATGCGACGTCGCATCGCAGTGTTGTGTGGAAGCCCTTAGGATAGGGTACTTTATGCCCTGTTTCTCATATTTCTAACCTAACATTCAAGGCATCATAGAAATGTCTATTTGAACAGCATCTAGCTTGTCGTGCGAAATGCCACTTTTATTTTAACATGGTCAAATCATTTTCTGATTTCGCCCACTCCCACCCGGGGCGGGGCGATAGGGACAGACTTGTACCTTGTACTGACTGAAATCCACGGTGATCCTTCAATAGCCCTTTACGTTCCAGGGTCACGGTTAACTGATGAGACAGTCCCGCGACCCCTGTTTAACAACCTAAGATACTTTATCTGAATTTTTAATCTGTAAGTTTTACAGCTTTTTGATTCCGCGAATTTCAAGTACAATCTTGTGTAGGTCAGATGATAATTTTCGGTGTCATAAAACTTTAAGCTCCAAAAAATATCGGTTGCGGGGTTAGTAACCGTCAGTTCTTTGCTCGCAGTTAATGTACCAGAGACTCATCAGAGTTCTTTGTATAATTCAACGGTTTTTCATTACAAATAATTAAACTCTGTTACGTTTTATTTCCTTTGCCTTGTTCTAACAAGACGTTCTATCTTAAACCAGCTTGTTAATTTTAGTTTAATTTTCCTGATTGCTGATTGTTGAATGTTTCAGGGTCACGGTTACTTGATGAGGGAGTCCCGCGATGACCGGACGGCGAGTCACCCATTACTCAAAGTCCGCATGCTTGCGCCTACGGTGGCCAGAAATCACCTCGCAACGTCCGATGCCATGGACGTCTTCCGCGGTTGCTGGGTTGTGAGGCTGTTCTCTCCCTCACCTCGTCTCCTCTTTCGCTATTATGACTGATTCGCAGACGGAGGTACCTTATCCACCCGGAACCCGAAACTTCCGTGTCCAGTGAGGACCTGAGTCAAGCGGAAGGTGAGGATGCCGTGGCGCCTCTCCAGCCAGTAGTACATTTGCGGTGATTTCAATTGCTGCGTTCCCAAAGAAAGTTTAAAGGTAACCAACAAAAGAATAAGATCTTCAAACTTATTTAAACTCGTACGGTAAGAACTCGGATCCCAAAATAGTTAAGAAAAGGTTAGGCAAGAAACAGGTAACGATGATATTGAAACGAGTATGAGAGCCCACCCGCCCTACGGCTAGAAACTTTGGCGAATTCGAATACGACAATTTGGTGATACAATTAATTGCTTGTTTCAGATCCTGAATTCAATTCGCAGATCGTAAACGGTATTACTAGGATTTTTCCTCAAGGATTATTTCAGTAGCTGTCCGGAACCCGGGTGTCTGACCGATCAATGATAAAAAGCTCGTAACTTTTTCCAATATGACTTCACATAACATTTTCAATTTTAGTTATATAATTTCTACCTATAGCATTTTTATTTTATTTAATATATTAGTTTAACCCGCTTTATTGGCTAAATCGGTGTAACCCCTGCAAGGGGAAGGCTCGGGCTCCTGTAATACAGTTCATACTAACACAGAAGTCTGGGTTCACAAAAAATTATGTCAATAAAGTCTTTTTTTTTTAATTGCCGAAATGGTGGGTGTTATTTAGGCTTCGATCATTATTATAATCTCAAAGTATTTAGGTTATCTATGACCAATACCTACCTTACGGGAAACCGCCGATAATATGTACCTAAGCAAACAGTTACAATCATTTTTGAGACTAGTTAGTGTGCAATCATTGGGTCGGGTTTCAGAATAACTTCCTTACCAGCACTCATTCCAACATTGTAAAGAAAAACTCTAATTAAACTTAGTTTTGATTGATTTTCTGATAAGGATTTTGCACATGACCTATTTCTAGATTCATCGCACTTTTTACATTTGTGGTCGCTTTTTGGTCTAAACAAAAACATTTCCATTATATTTATAAAACTGTTAGGCTGTCTACACACCAAAGCCACCGGCCAGGCAGGCGGCGGGGCGGCGCGGCGCGCGGCGGCACGAAGCCGGCGGCGGCTTTGGTGTGTAGACACCGTAAGTATCCCAAACTCATTACCTCCGTAAAAAGGGCTACGAAGATTTTGTTTTATGATTAACATTACAATAGAATAGATGAACCCACTGTCTCCCAGTGTAGGGCAAAAAGGCATCTAACGTAAAGTGGTAAACAGAAGGAGTACCCTCTTTCTCCTTATCTATCGCTCAATAATTAGAAATAACAACTGCATTAATTAACAGTACCAAAAACGTAGATCTTACCTATATACTCTACTAATAAGTTAAGTGAGTAATACAATTACTGTTGTTCTAAGTTTAGATTTATTTAGGGGTACTATGACAGGAACCTCCACTTGCGCCCGTGGACTGGAGTTCCCTCTCGGATCAACGGCGGATACAAGGGGGGGGTCATGGGGGTCATGACCCCCCCCTGGGCGACAGGCTGGGTCATAGGTGACCACTGCAATTTTAACTAAGTTTATTATTATTATGCACTAAAAAAAAATCCCAACGTCACTCATTTTTGTGGACCACTCACACTTGGTCAAAAAAACAGAAACGCCAAAATTATCAACATCAAAAAATTGCTAAAGCTTCCTAAGAAAGTTTTCCTGTAGTGTTCTTATGGAAGCAGATTTCTCCCTTTGACCAATTTAAAACAAAAATCCTGTATAGGTTTGGTATAGGTCCTATAATATTATTTATATTTTTTGCCTTGCCACAATCGACTGGACTAAGTCGCGATCGACTCGTTGGCCACCCCTTTTTTTTCTTTTTTTATCGTGGTAAAATCATCAAATAAGTCCTCCCAAGGCAGGGCAGAAGGGACTGTCAAAATCAAAGGTAGCCCTTTACGTTCCAGGGTCACGGTATTCGGGATGTATTTCTTTCAAATCTATCTAAACTAAACTACGGAGCTACGGTGTCCGCACGGTAGGGTCTAAGTTTTTTAGACTCTGCCGTAAAGATAGACCTCAGAAATTGACCGAGCAAATATTAAACCTCATTTAAAAGCAGAGGTTTTAGGCGAGATCGAGAGGTTCTATGGACAGTTATACACTTCGGTCCCAAAGCCCGTTGACAGCTTGGTAGGAGATCCAAGAGCCAAGCTGTCCCCCGACATTATACCGAAGATATCCCGGACATCAGTCTGTACGAGATTAGGATGGCCCTGAAGCAGCTTAAGAACAAAAAAGCACCGGGCGAGGACGGAATCACTTCAGAACTTCTAAAAGCGAGTGGAACACCGGTACTTAAAGTCCTCCAGAAACTCTTTAATTCCGTCCTCTCTGAAGGCAAAACGCCTGAAACGTGGAGTAGAGGTGAGGTGGTGCTGTTCTTCAAAAAAGGTGATAACAGCCTATTGAAGAACTACAGACCCATCACGCTTCTAAGTCATGTTTATAAGCTGTTTTCAAGGGTTATCACGAAGCGTCTCGAACACAGACTTGACGACTTCCAGCGGCTCCTGGAATGGCAAGGACTTGGCATCAACATCAACGGCGAATACATCACTCACCTTCGGTTTGCCGACGACATCGTAGTCATGGCAAAGTCGATGGAGGAACTCAGCATGATGCTCGATGGCCTCGACCGAGTTTCACAAAAGGTGGGCTTGAAAATGAACATGGACAAGACGAAAATTATGTCAAATGCCAATGTTGTGCCCACCCCAGTCTCTGTTGGAAACTCGGTACTCGAAGTTGTTGACTCATATATCTACTTAGGACAAGTAGTCCGGTTAGGTAGGTCCAACTTCGAGAAAGAGTTTAACCGCCGAATCCAACTCGGTTGGGCAGCGTTCGGGAAACTACGCAATGTCTTTTCGTCCGACATACCTCAGTGCCTCAAGGCGAAAGTCTTCAACCAATGTGTGTTACCAGTGATGAGTTACGGCACCGAAACGTGGTCTTTCACTATCGGCCTCATCTCAAAGCTCAAAGTCGCTCAACCGCCGAAATAGCCCACCAGATTAGCAAGCTGTAGTGGCAATGCGCAGGCCATATAGCTCGCAGAGCAGATGGCCGATGGGGTCGAAAAGTGCTAGAGTGGAGACCACGGACTAGCAAGCGCAGCGTAAGACGTCCACCAGCAAGGTGGACGAATGACCTTATAAAGGTCGCCGGAAGACGCTGGATGCAGGTCGCCTCCAACCGGTATATGTGGAGATCAAAAGGGGAGGCTTATGTTCAGCAGTGGACGTCCTATGGCTGAGATGATGATGATGAAACTACGGAGACAAGCT
Organism: Agrotis segetum; assembly: GCA_036375495.1. NCBI lineage: Eukaryota > Metazoa > Arthropoda > Insecta > Lepidoptera > Noctuidae > Agrotis > Agrotis segetum. The sequence goes on from JAQSVV010000054.1 coordinate 883,360, forward strand.
GTCTGCGACATGGTGACCCCCCCTGATATAAAAGCTGGATCCGCCCTTGTCTCGGATACGTCCGGGGGGAAGACCAGTTTTTCGGGCCGGTGCACCCATGCGGGCAAAAACTCTTCCTTAGGCACTGTGTGCCTAAGTGGTCTCTTTGCCCGTATGCGAATAGCCTGTCGTGTGGATGCTCCAACGCGTGTCCCTCTGATCAGCAGAGGGCACAGCTGCGGAGCGGACTTGGTCGGACGGCGAGCGGGTAGCTCGCCGTCCGACCAAGGACCAATCCAAGGACCAATCAAGGGTCGGTGGCGCGTCGTGTTTCGCGCCAAATGCCTGCTGGGGTCGCGGGTTTTTTCTTAACCCAGGTTACCGTGGCCCCGGAACATAAAGGGCATAGGAAGGAACACGGGTGGATTTTAGTCAGTAAGAGTCTGACAGTCCCTTCCACCCCACCCAGGGCGGGAGGACTCATTTAATGATTTTACCACCTAAAAAAAAAAAAAAAGTTTAGATTTATTTCGGTTTTCGACTAGAAAACTGGAGGAAAAGTAAAGTCTCTCAAGTGTGAAAATTAAGAACCACGCCAACCGGCTTCGCAATTTGTCGCGAAGAAACCGAAGCTATCTCGTAACTACTCATTATTATTCAAATTAATTTATTTATTAAATAAGTAGGTTACTGCGAAATGAAATTATTATTCAATGACTATTAAAGTTATTAAGGTCGAGTATCTTTTAAGCTCCTGCTTGAGAGAATCATTCATAATTAAAAAACTAACAAATTCTACGATTATTTAAATGGAGACATATTTTTATAAAGCAACGCAGATTAAAATCATTAGATTTTTAATTTGAGAGCAACTGTCAAATTACTGACGTGACGTACTTACTTCATTTTTTTTTATTTTATAAACCTTTTATAATTTTATTTACCAACAAAACTCTTTTCTCGTTAAAAACTTAAACTACATAATTATGTAAGATTACGTTACTCGGTTGAGCGCCTTTTACTATATACACACATCAAAAGTGTCTAGGGATCAACATATATTTTTGCAATAACTTTTCTCCTGATTGATATTAATTAAAATGTTCTTTATTAAGGATTCATCAAATAAAGTGTTATCGTTTGTCACAGTAACGATAAACCAAGTCAACTTTGCATTCATAAAGAAATTTGCCATTTTCCTAATAAAGGGATTTTTGACATTTGAACCACTAACATTAAAGTTCGAAAAAAAGACTGAAATAACAGTTTTCTTTAAAATTTTATTGGGTAACTTAAACAATTAATAATCCGTGTTTCTACCGCGAACACTAACAACACAAGAACATCGGTTTGGCATACTCAAAATGAGTTCATCGAAATCACGCTGTGGAATGGCCGCCCATGTTCGTTGCAACAACAAAAAAAGGTCTTCTTGCGACTGGATACCCTCCATATTCGGCAAAGCTCTTCTCTGTAGCATATCCCATGCATGCTCAATCGGGTTCAAGTCTGGCGACTGAGCAGGCCAGGGCAGGACATTGATGTTAGCTGCGGCGAGAGTCTGTCTTACAACTCTTGCGGTGTGCGGTCGTGCATTATCATGCATTAACTGAAATAAGGGACCGATTTGCACTTGTAGAGGAACGATGACGTCTGATACAATCGTCTCAGCATAAATTTGAGCGTTGAGGTTGCCTCTGATCCAAATCAACTCAGTTCTTCCGCCGATCCAAATACCCGCCCATACCATGATGGTTCCACCACTATAAGGATGGACTTCCTGGCAGGATTTTAATCGCTGTTGGCGTCCAGGGGTTCTCCAGTGTCGTATACGTCTTGTATCCGGTCTCATACCAAAACGAGACTCATCAGAAAAGCACACGAAACGCCATTGTTCTTCTGCCCAATTTCTGTGTTCGAGCCCATTGATATCGAATCCTACGATTGTGCATTGCTATAGGTGGTACCCGTAGCGGTCTTCGGGAATGAAGGTTCACTTCATGCAAGCGGTTTCTGACTGTTTGGTCGCTAATTAAGTTCCCTGAAGAGTGATGAAGCCTCACGGCTAACATCATGGCGGTTATTGTTGGAGCTCTTCGAGTTAAGATTTGAATGTATTGGTCTTGTCTCCGTGTGGTGCAGCGATACCGTCCTCCATGGCGCTCAGCCACGGTACCAGTGCTTCGGTAACGTGTCCAAAGTCGACTGATAACACTCTGACTTGTATTCAGAGCTAAAGCCACAGTACGTTGCCGGGAATCAGCTTCTATCATTCCCACGGCTCTGAGCATTTCTTCCCTGCTTAAATGACGTCGCCGCTCCATAATAACGTTGGTTTTAATCAGTAGTAGGGAAACAGTAGCACTAATAATGTCTTCAATGCGTTGTATGTTTTTATAGGGAAAATATTGACAGCTGATTTTCATCTTTTACTCGAATTTGATTTACAGTTCCTGATTCAAATTATGAAATGCACCAAAAAGGATCCATATAAATTTATAAAATCATAAATTTATTACAAAGCCACATCTCAATCTCAAGAAATCCGCATAAAAATGCTTGATCCCTAGACACTTTTGATGTGTGTATATAACGCAAAGGAGGGTTATGTGTTTTTTCGTGGTAAAATCAGGTTAGGGCGTTATACCTGCAAATCCATGGATTTTGAGTAAAATAAAGATGATATTAAATTTATCAAAGAACTTGGCTGTCTTTACCTGTCTTTGATGTTAAAAACTTTTTTGTTTTCGTTTTCCTTTGAATTAAGATGTAAAACCTCCTGTTATTCTATTATAGTTTGGTTACGCCATTTCTTTTAAAAGAGAAGCAATTCTTCCGGAAGGTGTCAAACTAGCCCTGTTATTTTGACACCTTCTGGAAGAATTGCTAGAGGTTTAAAAAGGAAGGCTTCATTTTTCTTTCTCCCCGTTTACTAGCACGAAACGATTTTTTTTTAAGAAAGAATAGACGAGACGAAATTACAGAATGTAAATAGTAGATTGTATGACAAGGGAGCAAAGTAATATTTTTACGGCGAGGGCGCTTTTTTGAATCCAGAGCGAAGTGAGGGATTCTACTGTAGAATCCTGAGCGTAGCGAGGGATTCTTTGGTAGAATCCCGAACGTAGCGAGGGATTCAAAGTACGCCGCCCGAGCCAAAAATATATTTTGCGCCCGAGTGATACACTCTACTTTTCATCACCCACTGTGAGAAAATAAAAAGCGCCTCGTATTTTATTGTAATATTATTATACGGGTTAAAAAAAATGCAACAACTAACTTGAAATTATCTAATATTAAAACAACTAAAAACTTATACATATTTACATCTGAGACATTTTCGCAATTATGAAAATTATATAGAAGATTCCATTGAGAACGAGGCGAAAACATGTGAACGCATCGTGGAAAACATTAAATTACAACCTACAGTTAATACATCCATGCCACTGTCCGAAAAAAAAAACAATCTATAATTTTAATTCAGCCAGCGACGCGGCGTGACTATGGGCCGTCATTCCAGCCAGTCTTTATTCAAACACTATTTGCGTTTGATTTCTTTGGTGCAGAGCACTAAAATGTTCCAAATTCAAAAAGTGCGCGGCAATGTTCTTTGCGGCGCACTTAGATGTTCCAAATTCAAAAAGTGCGCGGCAATGTTCTTTCCGGCGCACTTATAAAGAGGATTAAAAATTCATTTCTGCCCGCTAAACGTTCCCTATAGAAAACACCAGTTTTGGGCGCACTTAAAGGCGAACCAAGTCGTCCTTTTCGAATAGGTGGGATGAAAAAGAATTTTATAGGCCTTAGTTTGGCGTTTTTTTATTTTAAAATAGACAAAAAAAGGTTATTGTCTATAATTTTCAAGCATAAAAATAAACTTTAAATAACTTTTTCTATTCTTCTTAGAATAGAGATAGAATTTTTGATGCTAAGCAAACGAAAACTTTTCTAGTGAAATTCTTTGCCGGGTCGAAAATTGGATACAAAATCACAGCCTATCTAAAAGTTGATAAGTACCTAGGTACCTTTTGATTATGGTAGACGAAAACTGAAAGAGAAAATTAAGCAGTTGACGAATTTATAATTCGATTACCTAATATGCTTTTTCTGATAGACGTGGTAAATGAGTTCTTGAGATAATTATAGCGGCATAATAACTAAAATGTACACTTGTACAGTACCTACTACCTACTACCCACTTATCTGACGAGCAAGTGTTCATATCTTTGATTGCAATCATCTTCGACGACACGGTGAGCGCAGGGACAGGTAGCCTAGCATGAACTCTCAAAGCGTGAGTATTTAGGCTGTGAGAAAGAGATGGCGCTAGACGACTTGTATAGCTCTGTCTCTTTCCCACAGCCTGAACTGGATCGTGGTAAGAGCTCGCGGTAAGGCTCCTGAGCGATCGTCTGTTGTCCTGCGTGCCTCGGATTTGATCCCATTATCTACAAATAGTTAATCCGGGAACAACCAAAGTTAGGCTGCGTTTCTACTGAGGCGGAGCGGAGCGGAAAAAATCACCAATCACATAAGTAGCTTGAAATCCACATCTCTTCTCCACTCAGACTTATAGATGTGAGTTTTAATATTTATAAACGCACCCCAATACAGGATAAATTCCTAATCTGGGACAACTTTTGAAAAAATCTGTTTCTGTATTTCAGCCGACTGACTGCCTCGTTGGTCTAGTGGTTGCAAGCGCGAATGCTGAACATATGAGTTCCGAGATTCGTTTCGCAGTTTGGACAAATTGTTACTGAGTTTTTCCATTAGTCTTAGGCTGCGTTTCCACCAGAGATGTGCCGAGGAAATGTGTCGTGCGAGGATGTGTAGCGGAGCTGTGAAAATGCGCATTAATGTGTGGTGCGAGGATGTCTAGCGGAGCTGTGAAAATAGGCATTAATGTGTGGTTCTATTTCCATTTCTTCATCGCAAATTGTTAAATATAAAAGTATGTTCTTTTTCCAATTATCCATAATATCTATTTTGCGCACGTCTACTCCCAACAAACTCCGTCTATGGACTGGCTGGTACAGTATGCGCAAACCTCGCAACACATTTCTCAACACACATTCGTCGCAACACATCCCTCGTACACATCCCTCGCCCACATCCCTCGTCCACATCTCTCGCGTGTTTTGTATGAGCCGTTTCCACCAGAGCTGTGCTGACCGAGGCGAGGTAAATGAAGCGATTCCATTGGTTCTTTACAAACACATTCCTCGCTACACATCCTCGCACATCTCTGGTGGAAACGCAGCCTTAGTATCAGCCACGGAGTCTGGATTTGTTTGATGGCAATGGGCTCGCTCCATAATATAAGGGATTTAAATAATTATAACTGTTGAAATGGATTAGAGGTATACAACATGTATTACCAACCTGACGGTAGGCTGCAGACCAATCTAGTAGGTAACAGGTGTAGTCTTTAATCTGAACCAAACACTGTTACATACACTACGCTGTTGTTAGAATAAAGTCTTCTTTTATAACTAATATTGTACTAATGCGCTTTCACAATCGAATTATCATCACTCACAAATATAATTGCAATTTTATTTTAAACTCTAATAACACTCGCACTGTGACGAAAATTGTAGTAAACTCAACTGCGTGGTTAAAGTTTTAACAACACGAGATGCGTTATCATTGCAAAACCGCGTATATTACTAACTGCCAAGGGACTGCATGCAATACGTTGTGGCAGAATACATAACAGCACACAATGGCCCAACAAAGGCCACAATACCTGCCACTGCTGGTCAGCTCTTACAAATGTAAATAGTCTACCATCCGCCAGTCACGACTTTGCATTTGTGATGAGGTCAGTTATGATTATATTATGATTTATGAACAAGTATTGCGATATTATATGTAATGGCTGCTACACACCTTACGACAAATCGTTACGATTAGTCGGTACAGTTCAAACTGCAACGATAAATCGACAAGTGTGTATGAGAAAAACTGTAGGTACAGTTTGTTCGATTTTTTACCCGACTGCGCGACGCAAAGGAGGGTAATGTGTTTATCAGTCTATGTATGTATGTATGTATGTTTGTTTCTATGTGGCGATCTAGAGACCAAATGCGTAGGCGTAGGAAAATGTTTCTTCTTTCCTTTTCTTCTTCTTCTTCGGGTGACCACTGAAAACCAGCGCTGTGCTGTGGGTCTCTCACAGCACAGCATTATGCTGAGTGGTCACCTTTCTTTTTGCAGTCATGGCATGCAGCTGTCAAATTGTTGTCAATTTGTTCTTGATTTAAAATGTCTTTCCTGATTTATGTTTAGATTAAGTTAACTTTTTAATTTGCATGCATTACTGTAAAAAAATAAAACAATTTTCTTTCTTTCTTCTAGGCCGATTTTGATAATTTTTACGTCAATCGATTCGTCTTCATCTTGCGAGTGTCACTAAAGACATGACAGTAATCAAAATTCACCACAGCGACAACCAGACGCCATATTGTCAAAATGAAAAAAAAAATGTCGATGAACTATGTCATGTGGGGTATCGTTGAATAGGTAATTTAAAATCATCTATAGGTTCCCTTTATCATTTTTCATTTTAAATAATAATTTAGGATATATTATAACGATTAAAAGTTGTTTAGCAAAACAATAATTCTCTGAATAGTAACTAAAAAGTATGAAATAAAAAAATATTTAACGAAAAACAAAAAACCCGACTGCGTTAAAAAAACTAAAAAGAAAGAAACAAGTCCAGTAGTTAAGAATTCACTCATTCACACTCACAGTCGGGGCCCGTTGAGAAATTCTGATTGCTATATTTAAATGGGCCCCGACTGTGAGTGTGAATGAGTGAATTCTTAACTACTGGACTTGTTTCTTTCTTTTTAGTTTTTTTAACGCAGTCGGGTTTTTTGTTTTTCGTTATTTTTTTTTTCACACACACTTGTCGATTTATCGTTACAGTTTGAACTGTACCGACTAATCGTAACGATTTATCGTAAGGTGTGTAGCAGCCATAACACTAGAGCCACACTAACTAGAAATGCCGTTGATATCGCGTTAATGACGTTTATTATTTTATCACGTTTATACCAACATTGCAAGCCCTACACGGGCAAAATACGGTTTGTTACTAAACTACCTGTAGATTCAATCCCATCCCATCCCATTTCCTTAATTTTAGTATACGAAGTGCCTCTTTGATGGCCTAATTGAAATAAATGATTTGACTTTGAAACCACCAATTATTATTGTAGCAACCGGTAAAACGCAAACAAAACGCAAATAAATTATTGTTATTCTTGAAAAAAATTTAATACTATTTTCGCGAAAATCAACGGGAAATACCTTTAGTTTAGTGGGGCCCGGCTAAGCATTGCATGCTTAATTAACAGTACATACTTAGTCTAAATCACGGGTAGTCCCATAAAATAACATCAGTACCTTTAGGCCCGACGCTGCGTTAAACGGGTCCCCGTCCGTGGCCCCGCGCGTGGCGCCGCGCGGGGACACGCGCGTGGATACGCGGCTGGTTTCCGTGGGTATGCCACGGTAGGGAAGGTACGTATTTACGCGACCACGTTTTTACACCAGGTATTTTCTTCCAAGTACGTACACCAGGTACCGACCCGAAATACTTGCAAGACTTCAAAGTATTGTCGGGGCTCGACTAGTCGACCCTCGCCGGACCCGAGTCTCGATTATTCGTACTGTATCGTGACGTGGCATGATACTCGTATCGGCCGTCGCGCGTCGGGCCGCTTCGGCCGCGTTCGGGTCTCGAGCAGCACGCTCGCTGCAATAAGTACACGATTGATTGTATTTAATAATAATAATCACTGGTCTGCACTAAAAGTTAACCTTGAGTCTACGCAGGTTTTCATTCCAATCTTCTATAACCGCGTCAGTTTTCGCTAATCCCATCATACATCTTATTTGTAAACATCTACGGAACAATTTCGTATGCAAGCATTTTTACTTTAATGGTTTGTCTTTGCAAGTATTTATTTCATAGGTTCAGAGTTAAATTTCCTATGCAAGTTTTTTTCTTCCAACAGGCCTCTTAATTGGAAGAGTAGTAGAAACTAGTCGTCTAATACTCTATAAGTACGTATTTATTTGTAAAAGCGATTTTGCTCCTTATTAGTATGTGTATAAGGTTCAATTTCCTATCCAGATAGAAAATACTTGAAAGTATCCCGAGCCCTGGTTTTAGGACCTGGTTTTTTAAAGAAGTCGTACTTGTAAGCCCTGGTAAGCGATTTTGCAAGTACGACCCATGTCTATGCCACGGTCCCCGTCGCGGAGACCGATTTACGCAGTGTCGCTAGTTCAATTTAAAGATTTTTATTTCAATTTCAAGTTAAAGCGCGATATGTAAAAAGTTGATTTGGAGTGACACTGAAATCGAACATTTGTTGGATGTTTATACTAACTTATACTTTTTTTTCCTATTATTTCATTTAAACAAATACCTACAAAAAGAATTTGAGACTGAGGAATTTTTCGCAGAGAGTTATACATATATGCAATTTTCATGTTTTGGTAAAAAAACAGAACTTCTCGGCTAAAAAAATGTTGGATTATTGTGCATCTATAATCTGTATCACCTACTCTCACCATATTCCAAATTTCAGCATCGGAGGAATTTTTCGAAAGCCTTCATACAAAAAAAAATTGCTCTCTGTTTGCTCCAGTAAGGGTCGATTTATACTAGCACACATTACTTCTAAGATTTTCACGATTCACGATCAGCGTTCTTCACTTTTTAACATCTTAGAAGTAATATGTGCTTTACGATGTGGAGCAGTGGTGGCCCAGTGGTATCGGCCCCGACTTACGAGTTGTAGGTCGTGGGTTCGAATCCCGGCAGGCGCATTACTTTGTGTAATTTATTTCATCACCACTGCTCTCAAAACGGTGAAGGAAAACATCGTGAGGAAACCGGCATGTCCTAGAACGAAAAATTCGAAGACATGTGACATCCACCAATCCGCACTGGGCCCGCGTGGTGGATTATGGCCCACCCCCTCTCACAGAGAGGAGGCCTGTGTCCCAGCAGTGGGAACATTAATAGGCTGATGATGATGATGATGATGATGTGGAGTTAAGGTTGAAATTGTTATGTTCAGTTTTAGAAATACGCTTCGATGCGCTTCGACTCTGCGCTAGTATAAATCGACCCTTACATGCACCGTGTATAAGCACCCTTATTGACTGAACAAGCCCGTGCGTGTTACCGCTGGCAGACACCGCGCGTAGACCCGCGCGTGGCTCCGCGCGTGGCCCCGCACGTGGCTCCGCGCGTGGCTCCGCGCGTGGCCCCGCACGTGGCTCCGCGCGTGGCTCCGCGCGGTTCCCCGCACGGGTCCCCGCGACGGAGCACTTTTGTATAGAACCGCGCGTGCATCCGCGTAACGCAGCGTCGGGCCTTAGCATGAACTTTCAGTATTTGAGACGTAAAGTAAACTGGAACTTTGACAATTTCAAATTGACAATTTTCAAGGGAAAAATGAGTTCCTTCTTCGCACACCAGTGGCGCTGTTCCATTTTTTCATACAAGAAACCTCAAGAAACGCTGTAAATACTGTAAAGTAAAGAGTGAAAATTCGTGCTAAGGGTCTGTTTGTTTTTTAGGTGATAAAATCATCAAATGTGTTCGACTCTGCCCTGGGCGAAGCAGACTGTTAGGGCTTTTACTGATTGAAATTCACAGTGTTACTTCAATTGCCCTTTATTTTCCACACGGTAACTCCTTCTGGTGCAGTCAAAAAAGGGGTTTTTAACCCCTTTTTTGCGCAAAATATTGCATTTTTGCTCAAAGAAATGGTTCATATTTATAACACAAGCATATCAGCACCCGCGTGAAACCGGGGCGGTGGCTAGTGGTATTTAATTCAGACATAACATAGAAATCAGATTACAAACTTTTTTTGATGAAAAGGCTTCTCGAAGGCCCAAACTTCAAACACTTACCTACTTCAATTAGAATATTCCTGAAATGTAACTTTTAAATTATGGAAGAGTTGGTCGTTGAGACTGATTTAAATTTCTCTCCTTAAACGGATTTTTATGTCGATTATTTAAATAGAAAATTATTTTTCGTACCACTTGCTCAAAAAAGTGACATTCTATGCCACAAAAAGCGTACATAACAATAGTCATTATTAATCTGTAAGTAATTAAACAGGGAAAGAAAGTTGTACTGAATTTCATTCATCCTCTAGGGAAAGAATGTGATTTGAATTTCGAATACTTACCGATAGTGAACTACATCAGTCTGTCTTTACACCATTGAGTTTGTATGTAAAGCAATATAACTTTTTGAAAAAGGAATACGCATTTATTATGCAGTTATGATTACGAAAACCGAAGAGGCCGTATATGATCTTGATGCCTTTGCTTTTCCGAGAATACAATATTAATCTAGGAATTTGCCACAATAAACGTTGAGTTTATTTTAATTTATTTTTTTAAATAAGTTATTGTTAAATTTAAATGTTTAATTAATGCTTATCTCATATTATTATTACGTTATTTTTTTTCGCAAGTGGTACGAAAAGTAGAGTATTTTCCTCGGTGATAAAGCTGTCTTAGTCTTGGGTGAACTTAAATCCCTCGCCGCTACACTCAGGACTCGTCTTAAATCCCTCGCTTCGCTCGTGATTTAAGTTTCTAACACCCTCGCTACGCTCGGGAGTAAGCCTCGAGTCCTTCGTTATGCTCGCGATTTAAATCGTCACCCACGACAGAAGACACTTCTTTATCCCCTTGGTTAATAATCTACTATTAGAATAGTGGATTTTCTTCCTTACTGGCTACAAAAGTTTTTAAGTAAATCTAGCATAAAATTGTCTAAAGCAAATCAGTCTGTCCAGTTCGTCACCAACTGCCATAAATGCCTTTTATTTTTCATTGATAGCTGAATACACTAGTATTTTTAAAACCAACACAAAAATTAGGGTGGTTTAACGAGGAGGTTCTAAATTCGTCGTAATCTTTTTTTTTCTAACGTAGGTATTTTCCCCGATTTCTCAAAGACTCCTGGACCGATTTTGAAAATTCTTCTTTTTAAAATTAAATTCAGCGAATCAGTTTAGTTAGTTCGCATAAGTATTTTGATGAGCAACTACGGAACCCTACAGTGTGCGTGGCCCACGCACTTGGCCGGTTTTTTTCAGTCACCTTACCTTCTTTCGAAAACTTTATAGGAAACTTTTTCTTTATTTTTCCAACATTCCTCAAGTTTCATGCTTTACTATCCTGCAATAAATTGTGAGGAGTCCCAAAAACTTCTTGAAAACTCGAATCTTTACTAGATTAAGTAATACATTGTTTTGTTTTGAAAAATACTGAAGTGTTTAAATTTTAAAAAAACAAGGTAGCACTTTACGCGTCTATCCTTTCTTGTAGAGCTGTAGAAAATGATAAATTATGCTTTTTCCAAATAGCCTTGAAACGAGTACATAGAAAACATCTCGTCCTCCAAATACATAATGCATAAAACCTACAAAAAGGAGAAGGTTTTATTCTACTTTAAATAATTCGTTCTCTTTAATAACAACATAAATCTCAATTCACACTTTGCTATTCCACTTTAGAAAATTTCTTGCAAAACAGATCTAGTTTTGTACAACGGAATGAGCTTGGTTTAGTTACATAGTTTAGTTAATCGAACTTAGATTAAGCATGGATTAAGCTCATTTTAATTTACTGCTGAACTGTTTTATCTTGTAAACAATCATCAAATGAGTCTTCTCATATTGGGGGGGACATTCAGACTCGTACTGACAAAATTTTCAATTTCCCTTTTACTTTCCAGTGTCACGGTTGCCTGATTAGACTGTTCCACGACCCCGGCAAGCATTTGCTCCTCTATGGGGGCTCCGTTAGATTCCTTGGTTTTCAAGGCGCGCGTGGAACACGATGAGCCGATTACCATGCATGTTCCATGAACGGACCGCGACTCACCCATAACTCGCCATCGCCATCCGCATGCTCACGATTGCTAGACTCTCAAGTAGCAATTGAAAAAGTGTTCTATAACTGATTTATAACAGTTGTATAAAAAATACCTGATAGCTGAAGAATGGATAAAGTAAGGAATGAGTTTATAAGGGGCAGTTTGAAAGTGGCGCCTGTTACAGAAAAAATGAAAGGGAATCGTCTATCTTGGTATGGACATGTGATGAGGAGGGATGAAAGTCATGTGACTAAGAGAGTGATGAGTATGAATGTTGATGGATGGAGAGGAAGAGGAAGGCCAAAGAAGAGATGGATGGATTGTCTAAGGAATGATATGAAAGAAAAAGGAGTAGATGATACTATGACGTGTGATAGGGGAGAATGGAAGAAAAAAACGTGTTGCGCCGACCCCAAGTAAAATGGGATAAGGGCAGGAAGATGATGATGATGATGAGCTATTGCCAGTCCCGCGGTGATGGACGCCCACGGCAACTGACGCCGCAAAGACGACCTACGGCCACCGTAGGCGCGAGCGGCAAGTAAAGAGCAACTCGCTGCCTGACCATGGACCATGCCCGGGTCGCCTATTTCCAAAGCCTATACTATTTCAGTCACGAGTCGGACTCTACTCGATTAGCTTTTGTTTGTGCATATTTCTCAACAAAACCTAATCTATCTCAGTAAAAAACTTGACTCAAATAGATTAGCTTTTGTTTGTGCATATTTCTCAACAAAACCTAATCTAACTCAGTAAAAAACTTGACTCAAATACTTTTTGTTTTGATATTTTCAAAGAAAATGCACGTACAAAACCTAGTTCTATATAATTCATGTCACTCGAATAGCTAGACTTTCGGCGAGTTATTTTTAAACATTACGTACGAGCAAAACCTTGTCGAGTAGAGGCTCACTAGCTATATGAGTAGATTTACCTCGGAATTTAACTTTTCTTAAATTTTGTAGTACTTGAATATCGCAAATACGACTGTGGGCACCCCGACTCGGACAGGTTAGGTTAGAAGGGGATGGCGGGGTCTGAAAGACCCCGCCATCCCCTTCGTGGTTATTTTTTTTTAAACCACCCGGAAGTAGGAGCACCGCGAAGCGGTGCTCCTTCGACGTTTTCAACATTTTACTTAGTTTAGTGAAATGACATGATCTCTGACTTTATATTAGTATTTTTGTCATACTTATCACTAGATACTTTTCTTGATAATTGGATTTCGTGAAATCCCTGATTTCCTCATTTCACTGCGACATGCATAAACAAAACATCGTCTTTTTTTAGAGTTTGACTCGTGCGTTACTAAAATGGTACTAGATTTTGTCCGTGCATTTTCTTTGAAAATATCAAAACCAAAAGCTAATCTATTTGAGTCAAGTTTTTTACTGAGATAGATTAGGTTTTGTTGAGAAATATGCACAAACAAAAGCTAATCGAGTAGAGTCCGACTCGTGACTGAAATAGTATAGGTTTTGGAAATACGCGCCCGGGTCGACGGCGCGTTGTGTCCCACGCGCGCCTTAAAGAGCGTCAGCATGATGACATGCCCCCCCCCCCCCCCCTCTAGAGGGCCAAAGCCTATACCGGGGTCGCGGGACTTATCTCATTACCGTGACATCCGGAACATAAACGGTTATTGAAGGACACCGTTGATTTTAGTGAGTACGAGTCTGACAGTCCCTCCCGCCCTGCCCGGGCGGGAGGACTCATTTGATGATTTTACCACGCCAAAAAAAGTAAAGCTATTGCCAGTGGGTTCGTCCGCGGGGTATCCCATGTATTATTCCAAACCCCACTTCAAAATCCGTTTGACGGTTCTGGCGTGATTCGAGTACGTATCAAACATTCAAACATTCGCATTTAAATGTTAGTTAAGTTTTAGAATAACATGGAAACCAGAGATTATTTCTCAATGCAAGAAGATTATAATCTATGTAAATACAAAGAGACCCGATCTGGTTGGATATAGGGGCACGCTAAAGGATTGTTATGCCTTTAATGTTAAAGGTTATCACTATCAGTGTTGTAAACGGTTTGAAGTCATTAGCAGCACATAGGCAAAGGTATAAATCTGTACAGGTTATATAAATACCAATTTGTTTGTTTGTTGGTTTGGTATGCATAGGGGTGATCTCGTGAACTAATGATCCTTTTCTGCTTTTTACTGCGTAATAGCCCTAATAATAATTTTAAAAATATGGTCCCTCCCGCCCTGCCCTGAGTCCTCCCGACTCATTTGATGATTTTATACCTACCACGTAAAAAAGAGTCGAAATCATCGAAGGTTGTACTTTTTAACATTTTTTTTATTTCTTGTCAACTTTAAAGCGGCCATGTAGGTACGGATATGATTTTCGATAGTCAGAGCACCACCTTTCGGAAAAGGCAAACACCTACACAGAAGAAGAGTTATTTGAACTGTATTTATTCCCTTTTGATGTCAGATTTTGAGTTCTGAAAGACATTTGAAATTGTAATAGTCTTCCTTGCATTCAGTTTTAGGTTTTCGCTTCCTGGGACTAATAAAATTGGATTAATATTTCATATTTAAAAACATATTTAAAAACCTGGACAAGTGGACATACAGGTATGACCAATTTTATAAGTACAAAAACATTTCAGAACCCTGTCAGGTACCTAGATTAACAATAATAATAGGGGATGGCCATACATCTCCCCAAAGAAAATTTATTTGCCAGCACGGTCTATTTGTTTACCTGCTTTAAGTCGACGTCTTAATGATTCTCGAAACAGCTGTACCTACAACAACCAAGTCGCAATTAGCCTAAGTAGTACTAATTTATTGTCTACTACGGTATTATTTTAGAAACCGAAGTTATTTTCGATCGAGAACTACCCACCTACAATCCTACATGTTGTTCTGCTCACGAGCTTTTATATTATGTAGTTGGCTATTAATTTTACGAGAGACGTAGCCAGTGAGTAGGTACGCACGTTTGAGTAAAATATTAAGTATCGTAGATAAGTACGAATAACGAAAGTGACACTTTATTAAAAAAATCTCAAACTCATATATCATGAGTTGGATGAAATTTTTAGTCGCTGACTCAACTCAAATCAAGCTCGACATACGGTTTCGCCTCGTTAGATACATTTATAGCTAAAGTTTTAGTGTCTTATCTCTGTATCTAAACGCTTATCTGAGAGGCATAGAATTCAATAGCTTCCATGAAGAATTTTCTGTCAAATTGTGTCTTTTTGAATATGTTATTTTGATGGGCTCCTCGAACCGTTACCATGGCGATAGAGTTGAACTGAAGAATCGAATTGACTTACGATGAATCTGAATACGAATGCTACCTACTTATGTAGAGTAGTCATAGATACCATAGATATCACGGTCTTTTCCAATTTCAACAACAAAATAAGCTTTTTCTAAAATAATGAAAGAAAAAAGCCTATTGTTTAATTTATTTATTTATTTAGCTAGCTGTTATCCCCCGTTGTTCTGGTAGTCGAAAGAGTGACTGCTAAGCGTGTGGTCCTGGGTTTAACTACTAGGCTGGACAAAAATTAGTCAGTAGCAGCCGGGTGGATTTGAATCCATTTGACGGTAATAAAAAATACAATAAAATAAAAACAAAATAAAATTGTTTCGCCCTCTTTATTTTCTTTATTCACCAACTTTAACATTATTTTGTTAATATTTCTAGGAAAGAATTTGATGAATCCCTGTAGGTACACATGTGGGTGTAATATATTAGACAAAATTCTGAGTAACGCTTCGGGGTTCATAGACATGATTTTAAATGTTGTTCATTAGAACATCGATCGGTACGATTTTCTGTGATAACAGCGTATCAAGGTTGATAAGTGCTAAATACTGCTCTAACCTTTTAAATTCACGAGACTATTATAGGTAGGTACTATTTAGATCTTTTTTGTCAGACATGGAATAATAATTTAATATAGTACATTGTTATCCGAGGTGAAAGTTACTTAGTGCAGTAGGTACCGAGATGGGGTTTGGCGCCCGTAACGTAGTGTGCGCTAATAATTCGAGGGACTAAATTAATAAGTATTACCCGAGGTAAACACTGTGTTTTTCATTACGAATACGAGGAAAATAAAATTATTAAAAAAATATTAAAAGAAAAAATGAGTGTTGATCGGATTGTCGACATCCCGCTTATTTTTTTTTTCTTATTTTTGTCTGTGGTCGTCCAGCTATGGCAGCTATACAGCCAGTATTTTTCATATTCATCGTTAAAAGAATAAAAACTTACCTACGTTTTTAAATGTCCTAAACTTAGGAAAATAAAATAACTCTACGGGGCTGAGAGACCCCCACTCAAAACGTGTGGGCATATACCTAATATAGAAGATGAGTAGACCGTGACTTCGATTAGGACATAGGATGCTTTTTATTCCGGTACTACTACGTACTATACGTTCCCTTGGGACAATCTCCGACCTCCACGCGAGCGAAGCCACGGACAGAAACTAGTTCATAACATATAGTACCCGTTTATCGTATTAACCAGTTCCCTTGATAATATTAATATGGGGTCTAATGATGCACACACTGGAATTCTCCAATGGCGAACATTGGTATGTACTCCTACATAACAGAAAATGATAAAGTTGTTAAGTAAAATCGTCAGAGAATGTTCTTTTTCATTTAGACGACAATTAGAAATAATGGCCTTATTATTCTTTTATTTATTGGAGAGCAGTATTTCTTAAAACGCTTTTCTGGAGGTTAAATTAACACAGTATCTTTTGAGCTGATCTATTAGTATTAAACAACAATCATTGGATTAGGAAACTGATGACAAATAAAGTGTTTTTATCAAATCCATTGTGTAAAGATAATCGTGTTTATGATTATGACGTCACTAATAAACCCAAAAAAGAATACCCGATTTTACAACATCCTTAGAAAAATAAATAGTCTAAATGCTATCCGTGCAAACCTGACGCAGAAGTCCGCAGAACGCGAATTTATTAGGTATATATTTCAGAAGCATAAACAAAGCATTTTGTAAACTTATATCCCATATTTTAGTCTACCTAATTCTGAGTTCGTGATGTTCTACCGCGACTGACATTCAATTACATACTCGTCTAACTTTGCCCACAAACAACTGCCTTCATTCGAACAGCAAGTAAATTATACCATTTTTTATACACGTCAACTTACATACATAACACATGTTTTCAGCCCTATTTGAACGAAATACGTACTTTTAGCGCGCAATTACAATAAAAGCTCAAGCGACTCCCACTGGCTCACTCTTGCCTCTTAGCGCTCCTGAGCTGTTTGACGGCTGAGACGACTAAAATGCCGCTTTGTTATGCTCCACTTCGACTCCGAATCATTTAAGTGTACTCTGGAAATTCTGGCATATATATGCACCCTAGGTTTTTTGTTAACTGTTTCAAAACTACAGGAAAAAGAGACGGTACACCTACATTATCTAATATCTTTAAACGAGCAATTCTTGTATATTTATTTATATAATAATCAGGATCTCGGAAACGGCTCCAAGGATTTTCATGAAAGTTACAGATAAGGGGTTTTCGGCGCAAGGAATCGATTTATCAAGGTCCCAGGTTCGAGAAAAGCTCGGTTCCCAAGATGAAGACATTTTAAATACCGAGCGAAGCTCGGTCAACCAGATATTGTATTTTATTGATGCTGATATTTATATAAATGCCAGACTACCACACTCGAAGTCAATAAGAACAAAACAAAACCGTCAGTTTCCAAAACAGTGCTTTGGAATGAGCACCTATGGTAGGTACTTTCACAGTTTTTAGGGTTCCGTAGTCAACAAGGAACCCTTATAGTTTCGCCATGTCCGTCCGTCCGTCCGTCCGTCCGTCCGTCTGTCCGCAGTTTAGCTCAGAGACGCACAGTACTAGAGAGCTGTAATTTGGTGTAAATATACGGATTTGTTGTGCCAAAAAAGTGGTAAAATAAAATCTCGATAAATATTTTTTTTAGGGTACCTCCTGTACACGTAAAGTGGGAATGTTTTTTTTCGTTCTCGCGTACCCCTTAGTGTGGGGTATCATTAAATAGGTCTTTAAAAAATAATGTGAGTTTCCATTAACAATTTTTTGATAAAAAAATTCATTTGTGAAATATTAAACTTTAAAGTGCTAAATTTTGCTCGACTTGAGTGTCCCCCCCCCCTCTACCAGCTAAACGGTTATGTTTGGGAGTGTGAAAAAGTTCACGATAGTAGTATATAAAACGAAGTTTAAAAGAAAATTATCACGACTAAGTAGGCTTTACAACTTTTCGAGTAATAGTCGACCAACTTATAAAATGTACTTGGATAACATATTTTCTTAAACAAAATGTATCGGAGAACATCCTCTTCAACTGCAAATGTAAGTTTGTCAACTTTATTTTACGGTTACGGCGGCCAAAAAACATACCGTAAAAACATTCGTATTAAACGTATGTTTTTACGGTATCTTTTTTGGGGATAGGTATTGGTTTTTTGGTTTTTATCGTCAACTATTTTTAACTAACTTCAAAAAAAGGAGGAGGTTCTAAATTCGTCGTAATCTTTTTTTTAATGTATTTTCCCCGATTTCTCAAAGACTCCTGGACCGATTTTGAAAATTCTTCTTTTCAAAATTAAATTCAGCGAATCAGTTTAGTTAGTTCGCATAAGTATTTTGATGGGCAACTACGGAACCCTACACTGTGCGTGGCCCGACACGCACTTGGCCGGTTTTATGTCTTGTGACTGGGACTGAAGCACCATAACTATTTTTGAAATCTAGCATAGGTAATCATCCTATTTTGTCCCACCACGGATTGGGCGGTATTCCATCACACTAGAGCCAGTGCGGTGTGGTGGATTTATCCACGACTAGGTTTTACTAAACTTCTTTTTGTGATCTTTTTATAGTCAGTAGGTACAGTCGAATTCCAAATTCCTGGGTCAATTTCTGAAAGCAATAGCCTGACGCTTCGCTGTGACTTACGACCTTTTATTATAAGTTGTTTTAATACTATACAAATCAAAGGAACTCACGGTATACTTCATAATTTCAACCTTTTCCTACAAGTAATGCTGGCGCAGTGGTTAACGTGCTCGGATGTTTCCATCACTGCTGGCGAAGGATCGATCCTCACTTTTTTCTAATTACTTTTATTTTATTTAATAGTTTTAAATAATTGCGATATTCTTTTTGTTATTTTTCATGCATTTGTTTGTAGAAATTAGAAATTACTAATACTAGTCATTAGTGTTGTGTGTCGACCGTTATCATCATATAAGTATAATAAAGTTTTGTAGGTAGATCAGGGAAATAAAACAAAAGTTACAAAAGTAAATTATTTCGATTTGTGAGGTAGACATAACTATGTTAGTTCGTTTCGAGTCTCATTATAGAACGTTGTTGATTCCTGGATATTTTGTGTGACGATTGTTTACATCTATGTTACGCTGTTTTAATGTTATTGTTTTGTAGTGAAATATTAACAGTGCAGTATTATAGCCGTGCATAAATATGGATGAAACAATACAAATATTAAATTAAACCGGACTAAGTGTGAGTATTAACATTTAATTTTTAATGTTTTAATGTTTCACATGTTAATATCTTATTTCTGATAAGATTCCCTACAATAGGTTTGTTTAAAAGATAGTCATACGTGTTATTTACTTATAGTTTTTTCTTTTAGTAAAATAAATTATCAGTTGCTTTTTGCATGAAGATAATAATAGTATTCCATGTTTTGTTCTAGTGAAATACTGTGAGTCCTGTGGAAGTGGATATGAGATATAAGGAACGAGCTTAGCTGCTTGTCGAGAGCAAAGTCCAACACCGACGGTTGTCAGACATCATAAAAAAATTATGGTGAATGAATATGAAGGAAATGGCTTCCCCCAATGAGTAACTAATTCAACACGAAATGAATAACCGTTCAGTTTCACCGTGCACTCAAGACAGAAAACTTCACCAATCAGCCAAAAACCCTTTTGTTTTATAGAAATCAAAGAAACGTTTAAAAGCACGACCATATTTTTTATACTTATGGCTTTTGTTGTATTCATTCTTAGTTAGCGACATCATTTTATTCACAGTTCTTATTAATTTAGGGCTTAGATTTGAGGCTAAGTTTCAATCATTCTTTTCATAAAGAAAACGAAAATTAAACTGATGTCCTCAATAGGGTATATTTAATGGAGAGCGGTTATTTTTTTATGGTTAAGAAATAATAAAATTAAATTTTCAGTAATAGAACATATTTCCATATTATTATTTTTTTTGCTAAATCGCACCTAGTGGAACGCAAAAAGCTTGATTTCATAGAAACAAAATTTTTGGCACCGCAGCCCCGGAACGTAAAGAGCAACTGGCCCTTTGCGTTCCAGGACCGCGGTGCCTTCACAATCATAGCTGTAGCAGTATTTTTTATGTAGTGCTAATATTATTTATTTGCGTGCTTCTATTTCAGTAAAAGAACATTCATGTTTCTGGACCGTGGCCCTGGAACGCAAAGAGCAACTAGCGTTTTGCGTTCCAGGACCTAAGTGCCATGGGACGTTTGTTTGAAATAGTAACAAGGCACCGCGGCCTTGGAACGCATAGAGAAATTGGCCTGCTGAATTATTACTATTTCAAATGGCTTTATTATATAGTCATATCTTTAATATTTCTTTTGTTAACATAAAGACAAAATTACACATTAATTTTTTTTTGGGATAACATACTAAAATGGCCGCACTTTATAAAATAAACCCTATAATTTCTTAAATATAATTAAACGTAATTTAGTCTTTTAATCAGCTAATTAAATTGGATAATATTGTTTTATCTTCACTTCTAATTTTCACTTATAATTTACTTATTTTATTACTAATAACTGTTGGGCTAAGTGGAGCTATATCAATGAGATCTGAGTCTTATAATGTGTTTAGCTATTGTTTAGTTTTTTTTTTAAATCATGATCTTATTAATCAATGTCTTGTTAGTTATTCATGTAAATTTACAATTTATTCATGCTTATTATTTATTTAAAAAAAAGTTATATATTAGTTTTATGTTTTTTTTTTTTGGTCTTGGTGGAAATAAAGAAAGTCATGCTGAATTAAAATGTTTATTTTGTTTTATTTATTTATGTGTAATTAACAAACGTATAAATTATATTTTTGATATCACATTCATACGAATCTGACAATCCCTCAGTCAACAGTCAACTCATTTGATGAACTTCGACATGACATTGCAATGGTATTCGTTCTTTCCTCAATATTGACATTCGCCGGCATTATGAGAATACTTAAATATATCGCTATCTATATATTCACACGTCACTAACCAACAACCACAATCTCTTGATTTCGATCAAGTTAAATATTCCTAAAACTTGGTCTACCTCACAGAAATTGTGAACAAACGATTATAATCATATTTCTGTCCCATTACAATATTATACAATTGAGTAAAACTTACAAAAAGAATATCACTGCGAGGGGATCGAACTCATGCCTTGCCGTTCACCGCATATTATGTAATGGAACGCTTAACCAGTAGGCCAACTGAAGAAGTATTATATACGTTGAAATTATGAATCCTATACAATCAGAAGTTAATGATGAATGTGTTTCTTAAAAATAGAAGGTCGTAAGTCAAACTAAACGTCAAGCTATTGCCTTATAAGTGTGTCTGACCACTTTTGAACCGCTACTGTACCTAATGTGGTAATAAATAGTATACATGAAAATAATCACTCAAATATTCAAAGTATAAAAAAAAAATTTGGAAATAATTAATAAGATAAATACTTATAAACAAGTAAGGGCCTATGCAAACCACGTTTTTCAAACGTGACGGCGCGTTTTTGCGTGAAGATAAGTCGGGGAAAAAATATTCTTTGTATATTACGCACTGTGAAGGTGACATGCAACATTCGCGGATAATACTTACGTTAAATAAATCACTCCAAACACCAGTTTCTAAGGTATATGGTAATAAATAATAGAGAATAATTTAAACGGGTATCCAGGTATTATATCACAGTTTCAGACACTTTTTGATCTATATAACGTTGGTACAGAAAGTTGAGACCCATTCACACGAAGCGATTAATAGGTGCATAACTTTCTAATATCCATTGCTATAAAATTTGGTGAATAATTTGGCAGTTGAGGTATCGAAATTATAGGGCTGTGTCTATAGGGCTTAAATCTTCGGTTTTGTCTCTCTCTCTTGTTTTAATTTTGTCCAAAGTCTGTCTTAAAAATGATAGCTTTTAGGGAAAATACCACACTTTCACCGAGGTTATATTTGAAATCGAATGCTGTATGATCGAATATATAACAATTGCTCGAAACCGTTTGCTCGATGGATCATGAAATCGATGAATTGTTAGCTCAACAGTTCATTACAGCTTGGCCAGAACGTCTTGAAACGGAACTAATCTTTTTGCTGACAACGTTTTAAAATCTTTCATATTATCAATGATATTATAAAGAAAGATACGCCATGTTCATACTAAATGGCGTTCAGATTTCGTTGCGTTGTTATTATAAGTACTAACTTAGATGTATACAGTAATTTAAAACTACGACAGCGATAGATAATACGGAACGTATAAGATAGAAAGAGATAGCTAGTTTTAGTGTGTTGCGCTTGAAGTACAGTCCACACTACACTAGAGTATTCATAGAGTGACATGACGGATGCTATTTGTCTCTGTCACGCAGCAGATTGCCATCCTATTATCTATCCTTTTCGAACCATTACGTCAATAATACGAAATTTATTTGAAAATGAAGAATAACTCGTAAAAAAATACAAAATTGATATATTTTAATAGACTTGCTTATGGTATGTCACTCCACAACTCTTATTTTTCTTGGCACCATAGTTTTTGCACTTTCTGAAGACACAACTTGGCGTTTTTGTTACGCCTCGCACTCACGTTACCTCGCTCGCTGTTGTAATCCGACTAAATCAAGGGTGCAACAATTGTGTTACATTCTCCTCAACATTTTGTGCGTGCTAGTGCGATATCTACCTCTTTTTATTTATAATATCATTGGATATTATAATATTTGATGTCAACGAAGACGCAGGTTTATTACGAGATTTATTATTGTGCCATAAAACTAATCTAATAAGTGAAAATTAATAAGATAAAATCATTCAAAGTGCTGGTAGCGAGAGCACAGTGGCGACTTCCGGTTTTCTACTGTTTATTGCCAAGCTGTACCTCGATGCATCAAAATCTCGAATAACTTTAATTTCGAAACAACCACAGCGCGAAGCCCGTTATCTTGAAACATCATTTGTCGAACGATCATTAATCGATTTTTTTATCAACAAATGTATATATACCTTTTATTTTTAATTTTCTTGGCTTGTTATGATTGTCTATGATGACTATGATTTTGGTTTATTGGATATTATTATGTATATTAAACAGAAGCATGTGAAAAAAGCGCGGGAAACCTGAAGTTGGCGGTCGTGGTTTTTTTGGCTCTGTTTTAATTTTTAATTAGATATTGGATTAGATTAAGTTTTTGTATATATTTCAACTTTTTATTTAGATTTAGTGTAGTGGTAGTTTTTTTTCTTCAATTTTGGTAAGTTTTTTAGTATTTTTGTAGTTCATTATGGATCCTCCGGATGACCCCGGAGGGACGGCACCATTAGAAATAGGTCACTATGTGACAATCTCTAATAATGAGACTAGTACAATTGACACTGATTGCTCGTTAACATTAACAACCAATAATAACAGTTCAAAACGTAAAAGGGTGTCTGCTCGCCCATCAATATGCAAGCACTGTAACAAAAAAAGACGCAAAAGTGGCGGGAGACGTCACAACGACTGTGATTGCGGTGAGGTCGAACAAACTGTAGATAACACTAAAAATAAGGCATCTGATTCCCATCATACTTCTTTGTTAAGGGCTGGTGCTGACGATCTGAGTGGATCGTCTCAGCGTCCGGCTTCAGTTGCTCGGCTCTTATACAATTCCTCCGATGCGGCTCCGTTTCTTATACATATTCAGAGAGAGCAAACTGCCCCTAACGATAATACTTTTCTTAATCCAGTTTCTTTTGGTAGATTTTTGAAAAGGAATTCTTTCAATAACATTATTAATGGCAGTTTGAAGAAAATAGGGCGAAACCGGCTAGTTGTTGGTTTTTCAAATTATAATGATGCCAACCTGTTCTTAAGTAGCAAGTTGTTGGAAAAGCAATCTTACAAAGCTTTCATCCCCACATTTTCTGTGACTCGCATGGGTGTCGTCAGAGGCGTACCTATAGAGTACTCTATAGGTACGCCTCTGACGACAGATGATGAAATAATTGAAAATATCTCTGTGCCAATTGGTTGCGGCAAAATATTAAAGCTAAGAAGAATTAAAAGGAAAAGTATTGTTGATGAAAAACCTTTATTGAAAAATACCGAAACAGTTATTTTAACTTTTGACGGTCAAATTCTTCCAAAACGTGTATATATGTGTTATACAGCACTTTCTGTGGACTTGTACATTTATCCAACAATACAATGTTATAATTGTTGCAGATATGGCCATGTTAAAAATCAATGCAGGTCTAAACCACGCTGTTATAAGTGCGGTCAAGGCCACTCCGGGGATGAGTGTACAGTATCTGAAGATAATCTATCTTGTTGCCTTTGCAACGGTTTTCATGAGGCTACTAGCAAGAAATGTTTAGAATATGAACGTCAAAAAAACATTAAAGAATCTATGGCCAAGTCGTGTATTTCATATGCTGAAGCTTCAAAGCTTCATCCCATAATTTCTAAAATATCATATGCTGATGCCTTGCTTTCCTCTCCCACAACTTCAAGCCATATCAATGCTTCTGTTCCTCCTCATTACTCACCATCTAAACAAAACAAAACATCATATAAAAAAACAGTTTTTATTAAACCTCGGTCCCCACCCCACTTTTCTAAAGGTTATGATCAGCAGTTCCATCAGGATCTTGCTAGGAATGTACCTCAATCAAAAGATGGCTGTGCCCTCATCCCTAAGGATGATTTATCAGCCTTATCTGTAAATGAACTAATCATTGCTTTGATAAAATCTTTAACTCAAACACATCACCTTTCACCGTCCATCGCTGCCACTGTATTAAATGCAGTTTCTGAATCATCATCATCAACTAATAATCATCATGGACAACAAAGTCCTACAATGGAATTGCCGAAGTGCAATTAATAAAAAATCAGAAATTATACATATTGTAAATAAATATAAACCTTTTATTTTTGCTCTTCAAGAGACATGGCTTAAACCGGGGTCTTTGTTTAGGATCCCTGGTTATGCATGTCTCAGAGAAGACCGCTCTGATGGGTATGGCGGTGTTGCTTTACTCATCAAACATCATCATTCATTTTCATTTTTCACAATCCCACCTCATAATAATGATTTTTCTGTTATTGCAGCAGTTGTAGATAATATTTGTTTTGTTTCTGTATATATTCCTCGTCCATCTGTTGTAATTTTTAATGAAATTGTAAATATTTTTTCAATTCTTCCTAAACCATTTATAGTTTTAGGTGATTTTAATTCCCAGCATGAAGTCTGGGGAAGTTCGTCAACAAATAACTATGGTAGCACCTTACTTGACATTGTAGATAGTCTCAATCTTTGTTTATTAAATACTGGGTCCCCAACTCGACGCACTTCTCCACATGAGGGTGCTAGTGCTCCTGATTTGTCAATTTGCTCTGACAAATTGGCTTCGCGTTTGACTTGGGAAGTTATGCTTTCCTCATTTGGTAGTGATCATTTTCCTATAGTTTTATCATTTCCCGACAGCCAAAAACATTATTCTAAGAGCGCTCCACGGTTGAAGTACAAACTGGGTGATGTGGATTGGCAAAAATTTAAAGAGCATTTAGATATTATTGTTTCTGATCTTCCAGAAATTAAATTTGGTGATGAACAGTTATGTGCCGACGCCTTATCTGAAGCCATGATAAAAACGGCTGATAAACTTTTTCCTCTAAAAAAGATACGAAACAAAATTCCTTCTCCGCCATGGTGGGACAAAGATTGTACAGAAGCAATAAAAAAAAGGAAGCAGTGTGAACTTGCCTATCTTGAAAATTCTACCGAAGAAAATTTTATTAGTCTGAGCGCCTCAATTTCAGAAACAAAAAAATTATTTAAAAAAAAGAAATTTGAAAGCTGGAGATCATTCTGTCTGTCTATTTCTCCTAACGTTAAACCATCTATGGTATGGCAGAATATCAGAAGGTTTAGAACAGCGTTTACAGATTCATCTACCGCATTCCTTCCACCTGAGCTGGTAAATAGTTTTTTAGATAACTTAGCTCCCTCATCTGTCCCGGAAAATATTATTCCAAACTCTATTCCCCTTTCAACACTAGATTCTCTTAGTGACCTTAATAGTCCATTTAGTTTAGAAGAACTTAAAGGTGTTGTACGTCACAGTAAAGACTCCGCTCCGGGTGCAGATGGTATTCCGTACTCTTTTCTATCAAATATGAGTGACACATCTCTTCTCTATTTTTTAAAACTAATTAATAACATTATGATATCTGGGAATATTCCGCTCTCATGGAAAGCCCAAGATATTATACCTATTCTCAAACCTAACAAAAGTCCATCGAGTAGCGCTTCTTACAGACCAATTGCTCTATCATCGGTTTTGCTAAAAATCACAGAGCATTTAGTTAAAAATAGGTTAGAGTGGTATTTAGAAAACAAGAAACTACTCAGTGATAGTCAATTTGGTTTTAGGCGTGGCAAAAGTACCATAGATAGTTTAAGCATCTTTGTCACTGATATTAGATTAGCATTTTCTTCGAATCAATCCATAATTTCTGCTTTTCTTGACATTAACTCTGCTTATGATAATGTTGTAATATCAAAATTAAAATATAAACTGGAGCAGTTAAATGTTCCCATTTTACTAACAAACTTCATTCTAAATATGTTATCTGAGAGGTATATTAATCTTACACTTCAGGATTCTAGGTGTGAATCTAGAGTCGTTTGGAAAGGTCTTCCTCAAGGATTAGTTCTCAGCCCTCTGTTATATGACATCTACACTTACGATCTTGAGAGTTCTTTAAACAATAAAGTAAAAGTGCTACAATACGCTGATGATCTTCTTTTATATTGCCCTCATAGCTCTATTCAGACAGGTTGTAATACAATGACATCGGGTCTCAGCCTTTTAAAAAAATGGATGGATAACAATGGCCTTGAGCTATCTACTTCTAAAAGTTCAGTTGTACTTTTTACCAGGATGCGCCTTCCTCCCCCTGTTTCTGTATATTATGATGATAATTTAATACCTGTGAAATCTTCGGTAAAATTTTTAGGAGTGGTTTTAGATAGTAAACTTACTGGTATTCCACACTGTGATTATATAACGGCAAGATGTGAGCAAAGGCTAAATATATTAAGATGTTTATCGGGGGTCTGGTGGGGTGCCCACCCCTATTCATTAAAATTAATATATAACGCAATAGTTAGAAGTGTGCTTGACTATGGAACTTTTTTATTGGAACCTGGAAATTCAGCTGCTTTTAAAAAATTAGACAGAATTCAATCAAAAGCACTGCGAATAGTGACTGGAGCTATGAGATCAAGCCCAATAAATGCTTTACAGGTTGAAACTGTAGATCCTCCTCTTTCACTTAGACGTCAGTATCTTGCTGATAAATTTCTATTCCGTTCATTTCAATTTTCTAATCATCCGTTACGTCAAAAATTGCAGTCTCTTCTAGATCAAATCAATTCTTCCCGTTATTGGTCTAATAAATCCCTTCCTTGTCTTATTGTTAGCTTTAAAAAATTTATGACTTTACAAGCTCCAATTTACCAGTCATTATCATTTCCTCTCTTCAATCATTCATATGAATCATTAGTTTTTACTCCGAATGTTATTCTAAACCTGGGCATTAATAAAAATGATAATTTTGTAAAAGAATCATTTAACTTTACCAAAGGCTTGCGATGGGAAAATTGGCATCATATTTACACAGACGCGTCTAAGCACTCTTCTTTGGGAAATGTTGGAGTTGGGGTTTTTCACTCGCAATATGACATAGTACAAAAAATCAAGCTTCCTCCTGAATCATCAGTATTTACTGGTGAATGTTTTGGACTGTTCAAAGCCTTAGAGTATATTTGCATCATGAAGTTGGAAAAGGCAATAATATTTACAGACGCTCTAAGTGCATTGCAGGCTATTGAAAGAAATCCTTTTAAATGTAAACCAATACTTCCCATAGTTCTTTTTATTAGAGGTCTCTTGTATAAATGCTTTAAATTAGGTCTTGAAGTTTCTCTCGCTTGGATACCTGGCCATAGTAGTATCGCAGGGAATGTGAGAGCCGATCAACTGGCTAATGAGGCTGTAGACTGTGGTGATTTGTTCCCTTACATTAACTTTAGTCACGACTTGGCGAATTTGCCAATGAACTTTCTTTGGGATGCCTGGAGCAAGTTGTGGGCGGACAGCAGCACTACTAAAGGAAAATATTATTCTCATATTCAAACGTGTATTCCCAAGAAACCATGGTTTTTTAAATTTAACTTTGGTAAGGTTGCTACCAGTTGTCTTATTCGTATGAGGTTGGGTCACAATTGCTCCAAAGTCCACCTTGCCCGATTGCAGATCGTTGCCAGTGACCTTTGCGAATGTGGTGATGTTGGCGATTTAAATCATATGTTTTTTTCCTGTCCTCTCCTTAGTCATGATTCTTTTATATCTAGTTTACTTTCTTATAACATTGCTTTTCCTACCTCCATCTCTGTTTTACTGGCTTCTAATGACTCAAAAGTATATATGTATCTATCATCATTTATCACTGACAATAATATACGCATATAATATTTACTTTTGTTAATGCTTTCCATAGTAATCCTATCCAATATCCATCCAAATTCCGTGTCCTAAATTAACCTTTCATTTTCTACCAAGTTTCCTCGTTTTTTGTTAGTGGCATTGCGCAAATAGCGACTTGCCAATTAAAAAAAAAAAAAAACAGAAGCATGTTAGATTTTTAAAAGTTGTATGGATGACTTTCTTTTGTTGGTGGCTGGCGCGAAATAGTGGTCACAAAAAGATGACGATTGTAATTTATTATTGCAGGAATATGTTATCTTATTGTATTGCGACTATTGAGCTATTATGACTACGTAGTGCAGCGTTTTTTAAAAAAAACGCTACATTTTTGAGTAGCACCTTTTTAATAGAAATTGTTATGCAACCTGTTTTTGGAAGCCTTGACTCAATTTTTTTTAAGTTCTGAATCTTTTTAAATTTGAATTTGTTTCTGTTCTCGAAAAAAAAGTGAAGATTTTTTATTTTTTTGTCTTTTCTTTTCTGAAGTCTCCTTTGTAGACTCATTGTGGATTTGTCTGGTGTCGATTTTTAGGCCATGGTGTTCTTTGTCCGAAGCTGTTAGATTATTTTCAATCGATCGCGTTTGTCAACTAGGTGTTATTTTTACCTTAGGTTTTATCTTTATTCTTTTGGCTCTTTCAGGTCACTTTGTTGACTTTGTCGTTCTAGTTTGAAGTTAGTTGTATAATTAGGTAGCTGCTACTTGCACTATTAGGTTTTATCTTTATTCTTTTGGCTCTTTCAGGTCACTTTGTTGACTTTGTCGTTCTAGTATGAAGTTAGTTGTATAATTAGGTAGCTGCTACTTGCACTACTGTTAAGTTAGCTTAGTTTTACTTAGACTTAATTTTTCCTTGTTATCTTCTTGACCGGACAATCTTAGGTTTAGTTTAGGTCAACTATTAGGGATAGTGTTTTAGGCTAGTCTAGGTTAATTTCCTCTGTTTTTTTCCCTTTTATCCTCCTGGGCTAGTTGTTATTTTTTCTTGTATTGCTTATTGCCGGACTTTTTTTTCTTGGAAAGGGGGTACTGCAGCGTTTTTTAAAAAAAACGCTACATTTTTGAGTAGCACCTTTTTTAATAGAAATTGTTATGCAACCTGTTTTTGGAAGCCTTGACTCAATTTTTTTTAAGTTCTGAATCTTTTTAAATTTGAATTTGTTTCTGTTCTCGAAAAAAAAGTGAAGATTTTTTTCGAGAACAGAACACTGCCACTGCCAGCCACCTTCTTCAAGTCATCGGTCCATCTTGCCGGGGGGCGTCCCACCCTACGCTTACCTACACGCGGTCTCCATTCGAGAACCTTCCTACTCCACCTATCGTCGGTTCTGCGGCAGACATGACCAGCCCATTGCCACTTCAGCTTGCTACAGATTTCGACAATATCTGTAACTTTGGTCTTATGCCGCCGTAAGACCTCATTCCGGATTTTATCCCTTAATGAGACCCCAAGCATTGACCTTTCCATAGCACGCTGCGTGACATGAAGTCGGTGGGCCAGCTTGACAGACATGTTCCACGTTTCGGCTCCGTAGGTTAGGACTGGAAGGACGCACTGATTGAACACCCGGCTTTTCAGGCACTGCGGCATGTAAATTACTCATGAGTAAATCAATTATAAAAAAAAATAAGAAACACTCGTGAATATCGTCTATTTAATTATGTTAGAACGAAGTTCATAGTATTATTTAGTTGCATTATTCCTATAACAAAGAGTAAAATGATAATCACAGGATGATGTTATTGGACAGGAATTATTGGTGTTTAATTATTACTACATACTTCTTAATGACTGCACAATATTAACTTGTCAATATATAACCTACTAGCAAACCCGGCGATCTCCGTTTCGCCACCAGATGTTTTTCTTTGCTATAAACCTCACGGAGCCCGAGACCTTTCCAACGAATGCAAAACCGTGAAAATCGGTTCGTGCGTTCTGGATTTATAACGTCAGGAAGGAAAACCCGACTTATTTTTATAATAGTAGATAACCTTACACCTTTCTTGCAAATGGCAACAAGAAACTTCAAATTATTATGACGAGATTTTAGTTTCCGCAGAAAGTGAATGTTCAAATAAATTATTTTTTGAAATTGTTTAAATTACCGCGCAAAAATGGCGCAAAACATGTTACGGACATGGCCAGGTCGGAAACGGTTTGTTTTTTTAATATTATTCGCATGGCTTTTGGGCTTTTCTCCACATCTAAGGTGTGTTGCCATTACCAAAAATGAAAAATTACTATTCGAATAAGTCATCATTCAAAACATTCGATTTCATCTTATGTGTCTGCTTGGCTGTTCAGTTTCAGCAAACATCCCCTGCAATACATTTATAACGCAATAATTCATTTGATTAATAAATAACTCGGTTTCTGAGAATATAGTAGAAAATTACAGTATTATATTGGTCACACTACAATCAAAACACGTCACGTCATTACTTTTCAGGTAAAAAGCATCATCATTATAACTTTCTCGCTCCTTTTTCGTCTTACTGAAAAATCCTACTGCTATCCTGCAGTAATGTACCAAATACCTGCTATTGAAGTTAGATAGTACCGTGCTGTCATCTAATCGCGATTGCATCGCAATACAACGCAATTCGTGTTTGTGTTCAGTTCTGCCGTAAGTTTTTGTACCGTAAATATATACGATTTAAGTGAAATATTATCCGTTATCAATGCCCTACATTCTGATTAGAGGTAATCTAGCATCATATGGACATAAAAACCCTTGGCGTGTTTTAGTATCCGGCTTGAAAGGTAGATGTTGACAATTTACGAAAGTAAAATGAGAAACAGGAAATATAAAGATACTTATTAATATCAACTAGATGTTATCACGGTCCTCTGCTCATTTTATTTACTGCAATGTATGTGTCAGTTTATGTTAATTTAATGACAGGCCAATTTTATTTGTATCTAGCTGGCGACATAGAACAGCTCAAGAGGTTCGCATGTGGCGGCTACTGCGACGAATCCACTATTGTTTATTTACAACATCCTTGTGTTATTCTTAGCGCACTTGAGGTTTGTGCATTCTTAGTTACATAACAGCTAATTGAATCATTATAGTTCTGTAGTTATGAGTCATTGTCACAGCACTAATTGATCAATAACATTACAGGTGTTGGGTTACAAGGTTGTCGCGTCTAGCTCTACAGCTGTCAAACAAGATTATAATGAGTATATGTGGACTATGAGAAAGGAGTTTTCAGAACCAGAACCCTCAATTATTGTGGAACAAGATAACATCAACAATTTTAGCAAAGAGGCTATGCACTTGGGCAACTACCAGCATCAGACAAAAGACGACGAAGTGTAAGCCAGAACCATCTTATTGAAAAACATATCTTGATCAGTTTCAATTTTATTTTATACTATGGACATAAAGGGCAGCCAGAACCTGTCTCCATGCAACTTGGCTACAATACCTTTAACTGAAGAAGACTGTGTTGTTTATATTGCTATCAAAGGGTCTCTGCATGCAAATGATTGCTCTGTCTTTGGATTAGGGGATGAGGAGATAAGAGCTCTTTCTAAAAAGTTTCCAGGATCCGGTGTAGTTGTGAATGGGATTTCAATCAAAGCAAATGTTCTGACAACTCTAAATTCATTGAGCCAGCTTGGATACAAGATAGTTTCTAGCACTGGTGAGGCAGAGATTACTTGGACCCTACAGCGCATTATTTAAAATCAACAATTCTAACCACCTTATTATTCTTTGTAATATTTTGTTATCAACATGGACCATGGAAAGAATTGTGAGCACACAAACTGCACTCATGCTAACACATCTGTTAGCCAAACATTGTCAGAAATGCATTGGGAGAGGGGCTTGTGGTATGCAGGTAATTAGTTTATTATTATTTGCTACTTTATCAGGCATAATGTGCCACTATGTTTGTATATCAAGTTATGAAGTGCTTCCTGATAAGATACCCTAAATCGCTTAGAATGGGTGTGCCAGATATCAAAAACAAACATTCAATTTGTGTTGATGTTTTATTTTTTACAGCCTTTTATGGTGATGAGGAAAGAGTCAGACATCTGATAAATAAGGCCAGAAATGCCCAAGAAATAGTGAACACACCAGATAATTCGGGATACACTCCATTGCACTATGCTGCACGAAAAGGACATGTAGATATTTGTAAGATATTATTGAAAAATGGGGCAGTGATTGATGCGAAGACCAACAGTGGACAAGCTACACCATTACTCAAAGCTGCAGCGGCAGGTAATCTCCTACATCAAGTTAAGATTATATAAAGGTCAAAATAATGTTCTCTGTATTTCTACATCTTTTTGAAAGCTAATAAGGCAATTATGCTCAATACTTTTAGAATTACTTTTTTATAGCTTATTGTTTCTTATCACTTTTACCAATCACTTGAGAGAACTGCTAGTAAATACACATTCACAGTTTGAGATAACAAAGCATTGAATAATGAATTCATTTCTTGAATGCAATTGTATTGATAGACTATCAGAGTAGTTGTCACTTATCTTTCATTGATGTTTTAGGTAAAATTGAAACAATAAAATTCCTTATTCATTCTGGAGCTTGTGTTGATGCCCAAGATGCTGATGGGCAAACAGCTCTCCATAAAGCTGTTGAAAATAAACACTTTGATTTGGTTAATTTCTTGATGGAGACATACCCTAAACTGAACACCATGAAGGACATTAAAGGTCATTGTCCTTCTGATAACTTGTCAAGCCCAAAGAACTGATTTCAAGTACAGCCAGATATGAAAAGAAAAAAATGACAGTAAAAGTAACTCATTGATATTGACAAATTTCTGTTGCCATGCATTTACATTCTAAGAATAGATATATTTCTAGTTGGGCTCTATTTTTTGCATTTAGTTTCTCTTGCTATTAAAAGGTATTTATTTATGCTGTTTTCTTTGCATGATATAATCTGCAAATAGTGTAAACTTATTTATATTTGTTTGTTAATGTGCTTTATTGTTAAAAATTATGTTATTATTTTAAAAATAATTATTTTATGTTAACATTCCCAATTATTTTTTTTGCTTTTATTTGATCAAATTTAGTTGGTCACATTATGTTAGGTATTGTGATTTAAATAATTATGTAATTTTTGCCATTAGATTCACTATAAAAGGAGTTATAAAAAAAAGGTTGCACTCCAGGAGTGCCGGTAGAAGTGAAAACTTTTTTGTTACTATGTTTTATTTTTAATTTGAATGACGTCTTACTCATTTTCGATCAGGGTCACGTGACCCTGACGCGAGTTTTGGTCACGTGACCCTGACGCGAGTTTTAAATTTTTTACCCATTACAGAAAAAGTGTACAACGCCGCTAAAGAAGTTTTCACTTCAAAAATATATTATTAACATAGAGTGTTTAACACCCTAATCTATAATTGTTTAGTCACTAATCACAATTTTCCGTCTCATAATATATTATGTGTTAGATATTAAAATTCTATGGATTCTTAAGAGTGTAGCCTTGTATGGCCTATGGTATCATTATAGCAGGTGGTTTAAAAATAACTTAATGAAAAGCAGAAGTAATTGTTTATCAATATTGTGATGGCACATCTATTGTTTGTATATTTATAAAATATTTATAATTGTGCATGTGTATGTTATTATTACATATTTTATACAACAATAACAACTTACCTTTGAACAAATTATAACTTGGATAAAGAATTTGTGGGTAAGGATTAAAACTCTTTTTCATATTTATGTACAGTGTATTATCAACAGAATAAGTAGGTACATTATAATTTACTCACCCTGTGTAAGTAGGCATAAATGCAACTTAATGTTGCTTTATTCTATGTATTATTATATCTGAATTCATATCATTTATTTAATTACTAATTGTATTAATAATAATGTATTCGTTAGTTTAAGACTAGACTCTTATTTCAACCAATTCACATTACTTGGACTTTTTCACTTAACAATATTCAAGGAGAATGAGTGGTCCTTTTTAGTCATTTAATCATACTTAATATCACTGTCATTTTCACAACAATTATAATAATCAACATTAATTTCTCTACAACTTAAAATAAATAACATGTACATTTTTATTTACTGAGCCTGAAAATTCTTTTAGCTCTCAGAAAATGTAAACATCTCTAAAACTACTACTGAAGTATTCATATCTACTCATTCTCCAATTAAAGTGTAATTAAAAACATGAAATCAGCATGATTCTCTACTGTTAGGTGTTTTGAAATTTCTCAAACTCATTTTGAAGATTTTATAGACAAACATATTGTGTCACATAAGTAAGATATTCTAATCAACAAATATTTTATATTTTACTCTAAGTACACCTTTGTACTACTGTGTAATTTTAATAAATAAAAATGCATATAGATACATGTTTTTATTTCTTGACAGCCCAGACGTTACTGAATCACATTGCTAATTAGTATAGACCTTCATCTTCCATCATAAGATATCCTTTTAAGCTCTTTGGTAAAGGGAGTGACGAAATGAAGCGATACAATGTCTTACTGGTGCTAACGCCTATGCATCTAATTTTTATTCTACAAAGATCAGAAGACTAAGTGGTTGTTTGCAAGCATGATGTAACCAATATGCTGTGCAGCCTGGTTTAGGAGCATGGGTGCCTTGGTCGGGCACCGCGACATAGTGACCTGCCTTCAACAACATCGACGCTAAGCTACACGATCGTCGTCTACTCGCTATGGACAGGTTGTCGAGACCACACGAGTGTAAATCACAAGTGTTTACATCTGCTCCGTAGCGAATTAGCAGAACGGCAGCATGGTCTCTGAAAGAAGAAAAGCATCAATGAATTGACTACTTGAAATATGTACTTTCAGTTTGCTTATCTGCCAAATGTGGTTATTTTAGGAATCAATAGGAAGGGCATTCTCTTCTTTAGCTTTTTAGCCGCCAGACTTCATATCAATTCGTGCCTCCAGCGCTAGGCTACGTATTGGTGAAATACAAGTTCCCCTCTTTCTGCTCCTCTTAAGCTCCGATTTGTGAAATAATATGGTGTACAATAAAAAGTAATATATATCTGTCTATATCAAATACATAAACAGAGAGATATAGAATAGATGCAAACAAAACAACAAAAATCGTGAATATTCTCTTTGCTGTCGGATATTCCCGACTCTGGCGTAATGGGCCCGGAAATATTTGTCGGTTATATCCGACGCGCGATGTTGGCGGTTAAAATGTTAAGCAAGATATTCAATGTTATTCTTGAATAAATATTAGAAGAACATAAGAACTTACTTGTGCAACAACAGAGCTCTGTTTAACGCAGTATCGCCCGTGAGAGCTGTGGCATTCAAATCAATCTTATAATCTATTAAACATTTCAACAATTCCTCAAAGTCCTCGTGGGCAGATACACTTTCAACAGCAATGTGCAACGCATTAGCACCTGTTATACTGTTGCACAAATTGGAATTTGCACCTGTAACAGAATTAATAATTGGACAAACAAAAAAGATTAAATATTTTTCTTTATAGCTGATTCGGCAATATTCTATGGACTCATTAGCTAATTACTTACCTTTACTTAACAATATTTTGGCGACTGCAGGTTGTGATAACCTTGCCGCTAAAAGGAGAGGCGTATCACCGTTGTCGTTGTATAGGTTTATGCCCGCACCGTAAGCAGTGAGCATTTCCACAATTTCCACCTAAAAATGAAATGTAGTATAGTATCATAATGTTTCTCAACATAAAATGACTAGGTAAGTAATTCTATCTCTTGTTAGCAAATTACAAAAATGATTTATAGAATATCCGTCAACATCAATCAAGCTTTAGACCAAGTAAATCTAGTATTTGGTCTGAGAGACAAATAAAAAAAAAATGCTTGGTCACGCTTGATTAAAATAATAATTATTCCCCTAACATTTTTAAGGGTTGCTGTAAAAAATTTTAAAAAAATGCAACAAAAAAAGTCTCTACGAATTTTCTGAGCAACCAAGAATTTGTCAGATACTCGTAATTATCTACTTTCTGCACCCCTTTTCCGAAGATAGGTCCCTTTGAATAAAACTTAACACTAAACTACCCTCGACAAACTGTATATTATTTTAAAGTTGGATTTTCTGACTTTAATGCAGTCCCAAAAGTGCATACTTCTCAATAAGCGAAAATTTACTTGAAACTTCACTGATACTGTTCATTGAAATTGCTCTCATAAATTTTGGTTTTTAGCAACGAAAAGAAACTGCCAACAACAATCATGATTGCAACTTCCTTATCATTCAAATAATGGACACAACCTACGCGGGATTAACCTTGATTTAGCTAGTCTAAATTATCAGGTACCTCAATTTCAATTACTCTCAAGTCATGTTTGAAATTGGAGCAAAAATGACCCATAACGCATTATACAATTAGGGACTTTACCCATGCCACGATTTGACCGATTCCAACTACAAGTGAAAATCAACCTTACCACTACGACTTATGACGTAAAACACGTTGTTATCTACGGGTAAATCAAAAACAAAACGCGATCGCCACGACGACGTCAAGTCAATCGAATTGCGTCATTATTTCTTAGTGGCAAGGTTGATTTTCACATGTAGTTTGAATCGGTCGTATCGCGTCGCAATGCGCCATGAAAGTCTCTTACTTCCACCTGAATTACTGTGATGCGGAACTAGACATACCTGTCTTTGTATTATAGCATTGTGTAAAAGTCTATGAGAGTGAGTGATCCTAGCACCAGATAACAGTAATAGTTCAACACCCACAGTATACTTCTGCCAGACAGCTTCACATAGGGGTGTGTATCCTGAAAACCAAAAATGCTTAATAATTTAAAAAAGAGTATTATAAAGGTTATTTTAGGTGACTATGCTATCACATTGTACACATTTTTTTTATAGCGTTGCAAATCATCAAATGAGTCCTCCCGAACAGGGCGGGGCAGGAGGGACTGTCAGACTTGCACTGACTAAAATCCACGGTGTACACATTAGTTTGCTCTAAATTGTATTCCTTGAAAGAAATAGTAGGAAATACTTTTTATAGAAATACTTTAGATGATGATGAAATGTCTGAAAAATAGGCTTTTTCTTAGCGTGGTAAAATTTTGAAATGAGTCCTCCCTCCCCGGGCAAGGCTGGCGGGGCTGTTAGACTCGAACTGACTAAAATCCATGATGTCTTTCAATAGCCCTTTATGTTCCGAAGTCACGGTAATGAGATAAGGCTTTGGCCCTCTAGAGATGGGCAATGTCATCATGCTGACGCTCTTTGAGGCGCGCGTGGAATACAACGCGCCGTTGACCCGGGCATGGTCCATTGTCGGACAGCGAGATGCCCTTGACTCGCCGCCCGCATGCAGCGTCTACGGTGTGTACCGGTCGACCGTCTGCCGGCGTCGACGCAGTCGTGCGTCCTACTTTCTGCGAGCGTGACTGGTTCTAAGAAGAAGGCGACCGCCTCCCTCACGCTCCGTCTCGCTCTCGCGAGCATGACTGCTTCACAGAAGGAGGCGACCACTTCCCCCTCCATCTCGCCCTGAAGCATGGCCTCGACCAATGGCTTTTAAATTATGTATATTAATTTAGCCATTTGTTATTAATCTATAAGTATGTGTATTATAGATTTTTAAGTAATTTACCATGTATCTCCTCACTATTCACATTAGCACCGGCATCAATAAGATACTTGATCACATCCATATGACCCCGGCCAGCTGCCAAATACAATGCTGTCCTCTCATTTGCATCCCTAGCTTCTAAACTAGCTCCATTAGTGACTAGAATTTTTACCTGAAAATATTTCCTTTTATTTTAACTACTGTTGGTGAATCATAATAACATAAACACATGAGTTCAGTTTTAATACTAATTTAACTAAAAAAGTTTTTTTGAGTGGATGGATGTTTGTTATTCTTATTTTGTAATATTTATTGTAATTATTCTCACATAAACAGTGCGAGATAAATGTAGAGAGTATGAGATCAAATTAATACTACCTAAATGGTTTTTTGATGAAAATTACAGCAATATAATTAATACATGCAAATAATATACACGGCATTTGAGGTACTCACAGAATCCAAGAAACCTCTTGATGTAGCAAAATGCAGAGGCGTCATACTATCATATGTTTTGTGGTTGACATTGCTTCCAGCCTTTATAAGAATTTTCACAATATCTACATAATTTTTTATTACTGCTACATGTAGAGCTGTCACTCCATCTCCTGTTTCAGCATCTACTTTACAGCCTGAAAATAGAATTATTCCAAATGAAGTATATTTTAGTAAGATGGTAACTTATAAAGATGGATCAAAGGAAGTTGAAGTGAAGATACCATGCATTCAATCAAAATAAAGCAAGGAAGGGCATCCAACAACCAACAGTGAAGCTGAGACTGATGAGGATTGGTGCCCACTCTCTTTCAAAAAGAGGCTTTGATAATACACAACAATGGCAGTTGATGCATAGGTGCTGAGACAGCCACAGGGTGTTATTACAAGCAGTAGTTACCAGCTTCTATCAGCAATTTGACAACTCCTACATGACCCTGTTCAGCAGCATAGTGTAAGGCAGTCTGCATGAACGCATCATGTTGATCAATTCCATTGGTCACCACAGAGGCTGATGCTATGGCTGCCCCGGTGGACTCCAATATAGCTGCATACCATCTCATGAAAAATAAATGGTGATCATTAGTATGTGTAGCAATCAATTTGGAACATTGAATATCACTAGTAACTAAATTCAATAAAGTTATCAAGAAGCAACTAACTTATACATAGAAGACCAAGTTTCATCTTCACTTGTAGTTGGAGCTACATTTCCTATGTCCTCATCCCATTCCAAGTCAGCCTGTGGTGATGGAGTCAGTGATGATGAAGTAATTGGTGATTTCAGACCACCAATTTTACTCTCATCACTGCTGGAACCATCACTGTGTATAAATACAAAGTATCCCTGGTTGGTGTCTGCATTTGAATCATTATCTTTTACTCCAACTGTATCATATTGACCAAAGTGAAAATCCTTAAAACTTCGATCATTTAAATTCTTGCATTTCACAATAGTTTCATCATGTTGTCCATGGTGTCTTAATTTGCGTTTGTGACATTTAACAAGCCTCTTCTTGGGAGAACCTACATATGATACAGGCACATGTGGTTTCGCTTCACTAGCATTAATTAATAGTTTGACAATATCAATGTTTCCACTGTTTGCAGCTTCGCCTAGACTAGTTTTACCTTGACTGGCAGTCTTGTTTGGATTAGCACCTATAATAAAATAAAGAATTCCCACTTTACTTATTATTTTTATACAGAAAATTGTTTCAGTTTCCAGCAGGCCGCAAAATAAACAACAAACCTTTGGAAAGCGCCTGCGAAACTGCGTCGAGATCTTCAGCTAATACTGCACAATATAAACTCTCCTCAATTGAGGCTTCCATGGTAGATAAACTGATTGATGAGTTACCATTTATATACAATTACATAATTAGGTAATCCTACTCCAATATATTACATCAAGTAAAGGAATATTTCTTGAATATTGCTAAACCAGCCTACAACATTCATTCGTATTTTGACGAAAGACTTGATTAATCATTAGTAGTATCATGATGAAAGACAGTTACTAATTTCTTACACTCCATTGCAATTAATTTGCAGGGCATCATTTGCTTTTCTAGTTTCAGTACAGGCAGTAAACCAGTTTGTTATTTTTGTTTAGATTTTCAGACATTTTGACAATTTCAAGTACGAACAGCTGTCACTGTCAGTGCTGTCACGCGATTTTTGTTTAAATTGATCTTTTGGCTTCTGGGCTTTTGTACCATCACTTTGACAGACTTCGGTCCCTGGGTTGCTAGGCCACTGATTTCTTACTAAATTAGTACATTTAATTTCAAAGTTTTCAAAGAAATTCTGAACACTTATCCCATTGACAGCAATGGGGATGATTATTTTTATGCTCTTTATTATTGTATGTGAATTTAATAGGGTATTTTACTGTATAAGAAAAAAAATCTTTTAATGTATAAATACGATAGTATAGGCAAGAAGAAGTCGGAAAATGTTAGTTTCAGTACATAAAATGATGAAATTAATTTTAAAATCCATTTCAAAGTTTTCACTTTTTTAATCTGTCCTTTTAATAAGCGAAACGGTAGCCGCCATGTTATTGCGTCATGTTGCAGTAAACAATATTTTGTCAATGCTTTTATCCTAATAACGTTATTTAGCATTGATGCTATTGTATTTTATTCTTCATTATTTAATCATTACGGCTATCATGGAAGACGGATTCGTTAAAGGAGACAGCACAAACCTAGTTACCAAGAATAAATTCCCTAATGGTCGGAAAAGCAGAGTTACGGAATGTTAAAACAACGATGTAAGTACTGTTCTCTTCAAATAAATACAAAAAAACCTATCTAATTGTATTAAAGAGGTGCTTAAAAAGGTGATTGTTTGTTTTCAGGTCTAAAAGAGAATCTTATGGCGACGACGCCGTAGGTTATGTTCAAGTGAAACGCCAAAAAAATGTTCGTGTTGTGAAATGTACAATTTGCCCAGAGCACGAAGTGCCATCAAGAACATAATATATGCAGTTACAATAATAGTGGATGAACAAGAAGGATTGGTGACAAGTGTTAAATGCCATGATTGTCCAGCATCTGAAGGTGGTTGTAAACATGGAGTAACATTTTTTGATGTGGTTCCATCGTCACAGTGAAGAGCCCTCCTGCACGTCTGTGGAATGTTATTGAAAAAGGGCCAATCTTGCCAAAGTTGGGATATCAGTAAAAATATTGAGTACCTACAATGACTTGCAATGCAAGGACTCCAAAAACACCAGCTGCAGCAAATGGGGCCGAAAGTTGGAAGCCAATGTGAGAAAGTTTGTTGAAAAAATGTTAAGGATAAAAATCCATGAACCAAAATGTGGTTTACATTTTTGTTTATCTAAGGATTTTCCTATGGTAGCTGCGACACCAGATGGAATAAGTGGAAGAACCACTTGAAATTAAGTGTCCTACTAGCGAAGAAACCTCAAAAATTATATATAGGTAAAGACGGCACAGTAACAAAAAAATATTATTCACAAATACTATGCAGATGTGTTGTGCTCAGGCAGAAGAAAGTTTTTTTTGTGTTGCCAATAGTGATTTTGAGAAGAGTATCATGTTAGAAAGTATAGCATCATTCCGGAAAGAACATAATTATTTTACTTGTTTTGTACAAAACTGTTAAGTAAATAAATTACTTATAATATTCTGATGTAGCCTTTTTATATTTTATTACTTTCTATCTAATTAAAGATAGTTATATCCCATTGTTGCTTGCCACATGTCAGGAAAGGAAATAAATTAAAAAAAAATCAAAACAATAGTTACAAAATCAGTATTGTGTTCAGTAATACCCAATAAGTGTTCTTTCACATTTGATTGGCTTTCTATGTGGTATAACAGTGAGAGACTGTATTTTCAATGGGGGTATTAACAATAAAGAAAAGAAACATTATTATTCTATTATGTATTTATTTAACCCTTAAACAAACGCGAGCCGGTATGCATTTTTTTTTGAAGGTTGCATTGTATTTTAGGTAATTGAGGGTCACTGATTTCATATTTTGAATCAAAATTTAAAAAAGAATAGGGGATGGGGTAGTTTTTCTGGTGGTAAATAATTTACCATTATCCGTTCATGACTACAAAATTTTTGATGTTGGTGGTAAAATTGTTACCATTGTCCGTTACGGTTTAATTTTCGTTTCTTGACTAGTGACTTCCTCTTGGTTCTACTTATAATATTTATTTTATATTTTGGAAATGAAACATTTAATTTTTTAAATATTTTTTATTAGTATTGCATATTACCTATCTTATAGTATTGCTTATATTAAATTTATTTTCTTTGACATATTGAATATCTGAAATAAACAAAGTATTAATTGACACGTTACGTAAGAACTGTATATGAACTTCTCAAAATTTTTATTTAGCTTTTTGCAGTCCAAAAAAATATACAAAAAGACAACCGATTTTTATACAGATAATCTGATATTTTTCAAAGTGGGATCGGACAAGGGTAAGATATTTACCACATATTTGAAACATCTAAATTATATGAATAAGTCAATTGCAAATGCTGCTAACACGTGAGATTAGTCAAAATATGTTATAGTTTTGGAATTTGCGTCGAAAAAGTACTTGACAGATTTTTTCTTGAACAAACTTTTAAAATTTCTGAAAACACCCGCCAAAAACTCGATTTTTTTCACAACAAAACCGTTGAGTCAACTTTGACATTACCTTACAGTGACAAATGACATTGACAGGTTGTTAAATGAAATAAAATGGATAAACAAATTATTATAGATTATAAATATCTGATATTTATACCTTTAGTGTTACCGTATTAAAAGTTAGAGTGCATTATTTAAAAAAAAACGATGTGGTAATATATATACCTTTATTTGAATAAGGGTTAAACCATGTTGTAATCTAATCAAATCACATGCTGCTTATATGCATTAATTTAACATTCCAATCAAATTGGAATTTATAAAAGAACATAGGTAGTTTTAAAATGCCAAATT
Organism: Agrotis segetum; assembly: GCA_036375495.1. NCBI lineage: Eukaryota > Metazoa > Arthropoda > Insecta > Lepidoptera > Noctuidae > Agrotis > Agrotis segetum. The sequence goes on from JAQSVV010000054.1 coordinate 926,741, forward strand.
CTCCGAGTCTTCAAATAACTCTCTCCACATTGTATTCTAAGACTGGCAATTTGTTTTGTTTGTTTACTTCTGCCTTCGATAATTTCATTCAAGTACCATCCACTGCTATTGGTGAATCTGTAATAACAAAACAATGATAAGCATTAAACAAAAAAAAAGAAAACGGAATGTTGTGAGTTTAACAAAAAGAGGCCTCGGTGATTGGCAGATTTGTTATCATGATATAATTAATGTAAGATTACCTTCAATGCAAGATGATGATGCCTTGGGATTGTAATTATCTGTAGGATCTTCTTTCTCTTCTGTTTTTGACTTTTTCGCTTTTTATTTGCAATAAAACGAGATTCATCAGAAGGTGATTCCTGGCAATCGAATATCGAAGACGGCTTCAATCGGTTACTTTTTTTGATCGCATGAATAGTTTTCTATATCATTTTCCAACTGAAACAAAGTATAAATACATATAAGCAACTGAATAACCTCAATGTTTCAAAAATAAAATACTCTTCTGTTTTACAGTGACAACTTATTATAGATAAGTAATATGTAAGGGTAAGTTACTAGGTACTTACATCGAAGTGATATTCACAAAAATGCAAACGAGTTCGAGACAGTAACATTGGATCCCTTCTCGCAAGTTTTGTGCAACTTTCTCTCCAGTTTGCACTTGAATCTACAACTTGAAACTACAAAATAGTATTCTTGCATTATGGAACAGCACACCAATGATGAGGATATTATCACAGACTACTAAGAGATACTACGTATGATATTATCTCATTTTAAAATCAAAATTAAACTCTACTTGTAGCAAAACACTACATAAATTGACACCAGCGTTGCCAGTATGATTTCCCAAAAAGGTACGGTTGGCTTTCTGAAAAGGTACGGTTTTTAACTTCAAGGTACGGTTGGGTCAGGATACTTCTGCAAGAACTAGATCAGTTTTTTTTTCTTCTTCGAGTTGACTGTCTGTGATCATAAGTTCGAAAACAAGCGATATGAAATCGAATATTCACAGGGACATGGTGAAGTAAAATTATTACCGATTGCCAATATTGAACAAATTCATTTGTAAATCAATTTATAGAATGAACTCGAAGAAAAAAAAACTGATCTAGTACTTGCAGAAGAATTCCGACCCGTACGGTTGCGCTAGAATTTTGAAAAATGCTATAGTCAACTCATATTCTACAGAAAAAAAGAGGTGTTTCTCAAAAAAAAACTTGAGAGGTGTCAAGGGACACCCGGATGGAACGAAGTTACTGTATACACTCAACAAAAATAATCGTCGCGACTCCACTTCACTCCGCTCCGCTCCGCTCCACTCCACTCCACTCTTTGAGCTCTAGCACCCTTTCGCAAAGCGCGATAAGGAACTTCGTTCCAAAAAAAAAATGATATTCAATGTTTAAGGAACTAAGAAAATTCCATTTAAGTATGTAATTTGTGCCCATATTTTAGTATCAAATGTGTCAGAAAGTTGAAAAAGTACGAGTCTCATTATTTTCTGTTAGTTTTATTAGTTGTTTCTTACCTTTGTAGCAAAAATAAATCACAATTATAGAAAAGGTACGAAAAAGGTACGGTCTAGCCAAGGTACGGTTGTAGTACGATTGTTGTATGACGAATAGTACGGAAAACCGTACTTTTTGGTACGATCTGGCAACGCTGATTGACACTATTGACAGCCTGACAGCTGAACAGCTGTCACAGAGTACCAACTTTACACACGCACTCACAAAGTTTACTACGATACTGACGTCATCAAAATGGCGTGATGCGTTTGCCTCAACTTACGCGCGAAATTTGAAAATCATAATTTTAAATGTATTTTTATGGCACTTACGGGTTAAAGAAAAATTTTGTAATTTTTTTGGTAGTTTATTATGACCTAAATATTCGATTGAGACACTTTTTGAAAAAGGGTAAAATACCCTATTCTTATTAGGTTTGTTAGATCAGTATGTATGTACGTAAAGATAGATATACAGTGTGTCCGGGCAACGAGTTAGCGATATTTGAAGGGGATATTCTAGGCTCATTTTCATCGACAAAAATGCTTTAAAAAAATTTTTACTCCAAAACTTCGCGAATGGCAGCCATTTTAATTTTTTGATCTGTATGTACAATAAAATGCAAATATCTTTGAATCCAAGAGACCTATAATCATGCAAATGACTTTATTGCAAAGTTAAACGTTGAGGCTTATCAAAAACTTACGAAAGTTTTTTATAAATAATATGTAAAAATAACCAAAAAACATGGGCAAACACGAAATTGTACACAAAAATTACTGAATAATTTCACATTTTTAACTCTAGCTCGATAAGTACCCCTGAATTTTGCCAGAGTTATTGCATTAAATTAAAAGTATTTGAGTCAGGCTATAAAATTATGTCAGAATTATCACTCTACATTAAGTATCTTAGGAGTTATTCTTACTTGAACATCACCCTTCCTTAGCGCATGTACCCCAATATTAATGGTGTCGCATTCTTTGAGTGAGCTAAATCGTTCCAACGAATATTTATCAGCTGGCATTATTGCCCACCGCGTAAATGATCCCCAAGTAACCATCCTTAAACTGAAATAGTACAGTTCCTTGGATTTATTGCTGCGGGGCGAGACGGAAGGGTGATGTTCAATTGAGAATAACTCCTAAGATACTTAACGTAGAGTGATAATTTTGATATCATTCCTGCGCAATGTTGAACCGACCATTTGGGTGTTTAGCCTGACTCAAACACTTTTAAATTAATGCAAAAACCCTAGCAAAATTCAGGGGTACTTAGTCTGTGGGGGTACTCATCGAGCTAGAGTTAAAAATGTGAAATTATTCAGTAATTTTTGTGTACAATTTCATGTTTGCCCATGTTTTTTGGCAATTTTTACATATTAGTTAGAAAATTTTCGTAAGTTTTTGTTATGCCTCAACATTTAACTTTACAGTAAAGTCATTTGCATGAATCTAGGTCTTTTGGATTCAAAGATATTTGCATTTTATTGTCCACACCCCAGTTCGACAGATCAAAAATTTGAAATGGCTGCCATTCGCGAAGTTTTGGAGTAAGAATTTTTTTTTAATCATTTTTGTCGATGAAAATGAGCCTAGAATATCCTCTTCAAATATCGCTATCTCGTGCCCGGACACACTGTATAATAAAAACAAAAAACGAATCTTTTACTTTTTGTAACAACAAAAAAAATGTTGCTCTTTTATTTTATGAGCTTAACTTTGCGTTCTTGGTTCTTTTGTATGTGGAACATTAAACCCACAAAGACAAACTACATCATTACAACCCTTTATACGCTTTTTCTATGCTTCTTGAATCAAAATCAAGAAATCTGTCTCCAGAATATTATTTTTTGAATGACAGAGTGATTATGATTAGTTTATTATTTACTATTGCAACCCCAAAAGTCATTCGTTGTTTGCACGCTTTCACGCTTCCCCGCCGTTACAAATAATATCATCTTTATTGTTATCAGAAAATCTCAAGGAGTGTGCCAGTGTAAACTTTCATTTATCGAAACTATTGAGTAATATTTCAAAAAAGAATAACAATCTGTACATTCACAATGTCGAGTACATCACAGAAACATAGAAACTTCGTTGCGGAGCCCATGGGCGAGAAACCTGTAACTGAATTAGCAGGCGTCGGTGAAGTTTTGGGGAAGAGGCTGGAAGTCGCAGGATTTGACAAGGTTGGTAAACAGCACATTATTTACAGATATAAATGTATAGAAAAGTTTAGCTCTTATTTTTAGTATTTGTTTGGTCGATTAATTTATCCATGACAGAGGCCTTTACATCATTAGACGAAAGAATAAATAATTGCTAAAGAGCCGTTTCGGTGTCAGCTTTACAAACCCTTGTAAATCTGAGAAACAACTCTGTAGCACTAAGAAGACCCACTGACCCCAGTGGGTCGTCTTAGGGCTACAACCTTCATCAACTTCAAGCATTATAAATCCTAGCCTATTAAAAGGAAGTATGTATATGCCTAACAATTACTTTGACAGAAATGCCTAAGCGGTTATTGTTCTTGCATGTGAATTTGATTTTAATTTTTTGTGATAATTTTGTGAAGTTTTAAAACATGCGTTTATTGAACTTCACCCATCTAGTATCTGTATAATCTTACCTATTCATTTTAACTAGTTAGTCATAGTTATTTTTAGAATATGAACTAAAACAAAGTTTGGTCCACTCATACTTTCACTAACATTGTCACTTGAAAAAGAAATATATTATTTGAATTTGAATACATAAAATCAGAATAATTATATTTCCACACAGTTCCTATAGTAATCTGATGTGCATTTGGTAGGTAATTGTTTTTTCAGCTGCCCAAAGAGTGGTAATGTTTCCATTCCATTAAATCACCCCTAGTGTAAGCAACAAGAGAACAAGTGAAATTTTATTATCGCTGATTCAGGTTCAGGGTAGATTCTTTCAAGTAACACCTCATGTGGAGGTTAATCAAGTATGATTTGAGAATTCTAACAATCTGATTAAATTAATTATTTTTATTTTGCAGGCTTACACGGTGCTGGGACAGTTTCTAGTGCTGAAGAAAGATAAAGAACTATTCCAGGAATGGTTAAAAGACACTTGTAATGCCAATTCAAAACAATCAGCGGACTGCTACCAATGTTTGAAAGATTGGTGTGATGAATTTTTGTAATAAATCTCCTTAATAATAAAATTTTAAATGATGTTCTTACCTACATAAGATAATGTAAATAATATATCTAATAATTTGTAATTACACATAAGTGATAGGTATTACCTATATTTTTTATGTAATTTTTCATTTATTAAAATTTGTACAAGATTGTTTTAATTTTTATTGCACCAACATAATCTAAAGTACTGTAAAATAAGCTGCTTAGTTCAAAAAACTTCTTCAACATAAGCCAGTTTTTCCATTGACGATTAAAACTATGATATCTTCTAACATTATGTAAATAAACAACCTCCTTGATGACTCAAAAGTTTTTTTTTTAAAACTAATATCACTAACATAATATTCAAAAGGCATGACAAATGGCACATTGGTGTAAGGTACAGATGTAAGAGTATGATCGCGTCTGTAAACAGCGAACATTTTTGCATCTGTCTATCACATGGCATTCAAAGGGACACTAAGTCATGCAGATTTTACTGCAGTTCCGTATCTAACGTGCTATTGCAAAGTGAGACGGTACATGCACCATGACAGTGACCAATTCTTTCTCTATTCTACCAAGAACAGACATATAACACTTGCTTACAATGGGCAATTTGCTTCAGATCAAGAGCCAACGTCATCTTATGTGAGCATACAAAATCAAAGTCTGATTTGAACCAGATTTTGTAAATAAAAATGGAGTACCTACCTAAGAGTAATAAATATATATTTTTTTTTTTTCATTCGAATAATCACACATGCAATAAATGCATCTTAGCCAACGCAGTGGCAGTTTATTGATGCCCTTCCTGGATGGTAGGCAACAAATCTTAAAGGCATTCTGGCGTTCATACTGGTGATAGGCGGAAACCTCTCGCGCCCGGCATTGGTCGAGGCCATGCTGCGGGGCGAGACGGAGTGGGAAGCCTTCTTCTGCGAAGCAGTCATGCTCGCGAAGACGCATCATGGCCGCGTGAGGGAGAGGATAGCGTCCTTCCTCCACACCAGCCGCAGTGGTGAACGCCCACGGCGTCGGACGTCAGCAGACGATCTCCGGCTACCGTAGGTCACCGTAGGCGCGAGCATGCGGGTGCGAGTAAAGGGCAACTCGCTGTCCGAACATGGACCATTCCTGGGTCGACGGCGCGTTGTGTTTCAAAGAGCGTCAGCGTAATGACGGACGGGGCACCCTCTCTAGAGTGCCAAAGCCTGCCAGGGTCGCGGGATCAGGAATCTAAAATGGCGGCTTGTACTTGCGTTGACAGATAGTAATTAGGGGGGTATACAACGTAAAACCAGGCTTATTCCGGCGAGTGAAAGTGATAGAGCTGTACAAGTCTTCTAGCGCCATCTCGTTCACTCACTGGAACGAGCCTGGTTAGTTGTACTAAAGACCTATTATATTAAGCGCTATATTCACGATCCAGCACGGCTGTACAGCAGCTCAAGGTCGCGTTGCTGGACGTAGCAAAAACATCGTGAATAGGGTTGACTTACGTCAAGGCTTGTCCAGCAACGCGACCTTGAGCTGACGTACAACCGTGCTGGATCGTGAATATAGCGCTTTTGCTACGTCCAGCAACGCGACCTTGAGCTGCTGTACAGCCGTGCTGGATCGTGAATATAGCGCTTTACCCAATGCGGACAGTCGGACACAAGTTTCGATTATCGAAACTTTTCGAGATTCCATAGACTTTCGTCCACAGACTAAGTAGAGAGAGTATACACTTTCGTCTACTCTATTTTTTTTTGACGTTTTACGTTTGGCAGCAGTAGTCTAGTTTAGTCTGTGGTCTATTTATTTTTGGAACTGGAAGTCCGTGAAAATCGAGGATTTTACGTTTTTGTAGGTTGATAATCATTTAATGAATGCTCATACCGTATTGTTTCTGCATACTGAAAGTGTGTTAAAGTGTTTTGCAGTCAATTAACCTGGTGTATACAATGCTTTTACTGTGTAATGCATTTCTATGATTTGACACCAACACTTCCTGTTATTTCTATGAGCTGTCCAAAAAATATTTCAATCTAAAACAAATCGTGTACCCTATTAAAATGTTTACTCATAAATTCTAATTGTGGCTGTATTTGGGAAACCTCTGATGTAACTTCCAAACGCTGTAATGTGTGTGCTCAAGAGTATCTAGCTATCATCATTTTATTTTCTGATTTGAAGTTATTTTTCTAGAATTAATATCATGGTGCCAGGAAATAAATAAAATGTCAACCGAAAATTGCTTGGTGAAAGCGATTTATTCCTTTAAGGGTAAAAACAATGACGAGCTATGTTTCAAAAAGGGTGATATTATTACTGTTACCCAAAAAGAAGAAGGTGGATGGTGGGAGGGAACTTTGGGTGAGACCACAGGCTGGTTTCCTTCCAACTATGTCACAGAACATAAAGGTATGCATTCCTTTTTCATTGTCCATTGAAAGTTACTTCAAAATATAAAAAAAAACTTATACAATAAATAAATATCACTACAGATCCAGGTAGTGTGACAACATCGCCAATAAGGGCAGCATCAGAAATACAGGCTTTCAGAAATGTAGTTCTCAAGGATATAATAGACTCAGAAAAAGCTCATGTGGCTGAAATGCAGGGTTTGGTCAGCAACTTCTTGCAACCTTTAGAGAAAAGTGACATGTAAGTATTCATTCATGTATCAAAAATTAGACAACACCATGAGTGCGCTCAGCTGATACAAAGACTGGACAGAAATCGAAAAATTCTGAACACCATTCAGCCTATGCTACCCAGCAGTCGCCATTTTTCTCTTAGTGCTGCTAAGATGTTGTATCTGTTAGCAAATAAAACATCTACACCCCATGTCCTATTTGTATATTAACTATAAAATTGTGTTTTATAATTACGACACAGCAGAGGAATAAGCTATCTTCTACAAATAAAAAAGTGGTGTGCAAAACGATCTGTGGATCATAAAATATTGAAAGATTCACTGTTTTAATAATGACAAGTCTAGTAGTAATGTGTCTAGTCAAAGACTGTTACAATAATTTATTTAATAATGGTTGCTTCTAGGTTAACAAGAGATGAATTCAGGCAGTTGACAGGCAATATAAATGAGGTGCTTCAAGTACATGAACAATTTCTAGCTCTGTTAGATGAATGTGCAACAAAAACGGGACCCGATCAGCGAGTGGGTGGTCTATTTTTACAATGGGCTCCTAAAATTAAGAGTGTTCATCAAACTTATTGTGCTGGCCATCCAAAGGCAGTCTGCATTCTTGATAAGTACAAGTAAGTTAACATTTTAAGTTAATTAATTTGGACTTTTTTTTATAAAATAACACTTTGCCCCACAAAAATCCTAGGAATTTTTTCCTGTATTGTGGTTGCGTTTACAAACATAGAAACTCACATATTTGTTATTTTAATCTGTAAAGTTTCATGTTATACTTTCTTGTTTTGTAGTATTACTTCTAACAAACCACATTTATTTGATTTTTTTAGGGACTATAAACAGCAGTACCCTATATAATATTATATAAAACCTTCTTACAAATTTTTAAAACTATTTTCTAACTTCCATTATTATTTTAGGGAAGAACTGAATACGTGGATGGAGGAGGCTGGTGCTGTTTGTCCAGGGGTTCTAGTATTGACAGCTGGCTTATCAAAGCCATTCCGCAGGTTGGGCAAGTACCCTGCGATGTTGCAGGAGCTGGCCCGACATGTACATGAAGCGCACCCAGACAGGGGTGATACACACCGTGCTTCAGTTGTGTATAAGGACATTGCTGTAAGTTATATTTTTTTTTAAATCTTGACAATGTGGTTAACCCATCTGGCAGCACCTATGTTTGTTACTAGGGTAAATAATTTATGAAACCCATCATACTTAGTCTATAAATATTAAAATATTTGTATTTTCAGAGTGGTTGTGCAGCTTTACGACGACAGAAAGAGTTGGAACTTCAGGTGGTAACAGGTGAAGTTCGTGGCTGGCCCGGTGGTGAACTAGCGTCTCTTGGTGACGTACTGCATATGGGCAGCGTCGCCGTGGGCCCTTCGCATCAAGACCGCTACCTCGTCTCTTCCCCTCTGCTTTACTGTTACTGTCTGTAAGCAAGAGAGTGTCTGCGTTTGTGTATGAAGTAAGTTACTTTTTGACTATTATAGCAAAATATGGTTTTAAACAAGTTCTCAACTTTTTATCTAACTATTATTATTTTAGGGTTGTCTTCCATTGACTGGCATCACAGTCTCCAAATTAGATGATACAGATACCAGAAAGAATGCATTTGAAATAGGTGGTCCAATGATAGACACAATTGTGGCAGTCTGTCAAACAAGGGCTGAGGCTGATAACTGGGTTAGCCTGTTACAAAAGCACTCCAACACGAGCAGTCCAGCACATGAGCCTGGACAACCGCAATCCTTACCACATGTAAGTATCTGCTTACAAGTCTTGCCCCACTTTGCTTACACAATGCAGATTCGATTTCTTAAATATTCTCTGCGTATTTTAGTAATTCCAACTAGAATATATTTTGTTAGTGCACACAAGACTAAGGTTTATTTTTGGTTGTATAGCTGACCCGCTCTCCTTCTGAAGGGGCGTTGTCTAGCATCAACACTAGTCGCCGCAGCCTTTATCACGTCACGTTGCCACCGCCTAGCTACCCTTCTGCATCACCTTACTATTCGTTAACCAAATATTTCGCGAGACTCGTTAAGAAAAAAGTTATCACGAGGCAAATGTTACGCAAACTTTTACATGAAAGAACATGGGCTAAAGCCTTCGAGTTAACGGGATTGCCTGTGAGAAGAAGACATAAAAATCATATCCGTTTAAAAATAGAAGACGATGGCACTATAGGTGCAGACACAGAATATTCTGATTCAGATGATAGTGACAGAGAAACCGATGGGACTGAATCGTGCACAAGCTCTAGCTGTACTGATGCAGAAGCAGTCAGTGCCTCAAAAATGTTGAGACAGAATGCTATGGAAGGTCCACGAACAATATCATCTTGTAGTAGTTGGGGCAGTAATTTTGGTTACGTACGCTATTTCGACAACGCCGCTGATATGCATTTGGATGAAAATCAATCAATGGTCAGCGCAGATTGTACACGAAATATATTTGAAGATGTAACTGGCAGTACGAAACCTTATAACACTCTAAACACTATTGATAGTGGCCAACAATACCAGAAATCTTCCTTGGGATTTTTTTCTCCATTTGCCCCACATTCCGAAAGTACTGAGAATTCTAGCTTTGACGTAAGACCATACATGGCCTGTGAAGATTTAGTCAACATGGATCAGAACACTCAATTTGATATGCTTGGAAATGAAGATAAAGACTTCATATCGACAAGACGCAGCTTCCCAAATGTTAGTGCAAAAAGTGAAGCAGTTACCAAACTTTGGAAATCTACAGAAGAAAGTTACACACACGAAGAAGAAGAAGAAATTGCTAATGAAAAATTGACATCAGATGTATTACAGCTTTTAGCTCCTCCATCACCAAAACTGAGATACAGTCCTATAGAATCTATAATACTGGACCCGCCGCCAATTTTTAGGAACGAGGAGGAAAACATGAAGATTATTAACGTAAATCTGAACACCAACGTGCCTTTCCGGAAGCATTCGCTCAATTCCGACAAAAGAATACGACGATCAATGTCTAGATCAATGGTGGAAACTGAGAATTATCACAGAAATGAAGATACCAGGATTCACAGAATGAGCTCTCAGTCCGAAAACCACAAAATGCATAGGAAATGCGAATGTTGTAATAGATCTATATGTCCTAGCCCACGGTCTTCTGACTCTGGTGTTGTGGGAAGCTGCAACCTGGCGTCGCCAGAATTAAACATGCATGAATACTCGAGTTCTGGCACCACAGGCAATGAGTCGGACACCCACGATAAGAGTTCTGATAATTCAAAAGGCTCCTTAACTAATTTATCCCAAGGCAGTTTCGATGCTGATCATCGAAAGAAAGTTACGCTGTCAGAAATAGAAGCGGCCACCTATGAAGATCAATGTAGGTGTACGTCGCCTTTCGGATCCACTGCTAGAACATCATGTGTGACCAGTGTTACTTCAGAGAACAGTCTAGATGTTATGGATTCATCAAACATGAATGTAACGTCAACATTTGCAGCATCACCGACCGTGCCAACAGCGCAAATCAAACGGACCTCTATCAGATATAATATTGAACGTTACGTACCGGAGATCAAGTTGAAGCCGGAGCCTCCGCCGCGAGTGTACAGGAAGCCCAGCACTCACATAGAGATTCCCAAGAATGTGCGGCAACCACTTCCATGCCAATGGAGCACTTTAAATATAACGGAGCGGTCAAAACCTAGCCTGCACTATCATATGCGTATTTATCGTGAAACTCCCGAAGTCAATAATATGCAAAGGCAATCTCGTGTTAACGCACCTCGCAATCGCGATGTCTTTAACAAAGAAAATAGACAAAGTATGAATGAAAATAATTCACAGATGCGTAAAACGAGATCTCGCAGTGAAGATTTATTGAAAGTGCAGAAGGGTTTAGCTGAAGCCAAAAGTGGCTTCGTGGTGTATCGTTCAGATTTGTACGCACACTGGTGGATGAAAGCAAAGTTACCAATTACCGTGGTCACCGACTCAGGCAAGGATTATTCTTTTGTAAAGAGCTACTGATTTGTGTCACTGGTTTGAAGATAATATTGCCTTGAGGATTTATAACCATTAGATTAATACTGTCATTAGAGTTACCCCAGTGTTGCAGTGCTTTACTTGATCATCCTTGCCTGTGTTTATTCATCTTACTAACTACTACAATACAGTCACTGCAAGTAGAAATCATGTAATTATACTAACCAATTAAGATGAAAACATTGCATGGTAAGGCTTAATGACCTGTTCCTCACACCAATATTTAGACATATACATAATTATATTGAACTGCAATGTGTTCGGTATCTTTATATTGAACCCCATTTGAACTGGGACTTGAAGTGTTATCGCCATAGGCAAGCAGTTATACATACGCAAGAAATGTTATAAATGCCATACCTACTTAAAATCCTGTGATCTGATGTTTGAAATACTGCAGTGATGAGACAGCTGGCGAGTGTCCGCTACATGCCCTTGCTTATTTAAGATAAAAATGTTTAAACAAGTGCTGCTGCAGAAATTGTGTAATTTTCACTACTTGCACAGATGTATCTATTTGCTAACTTTTAAAATTTTAATACTCACGAGTTTCCGTATTACAAGTTGCAGCTTAGTAACGACTTTTGTTTTTCAACAGATGGCCATGAGCGACAGCAATAACTCTGATTTATCGTCTGGTCTAACAAACCACAAAAGATCACATTCATTCAACAATCATCAAAGCTACACACAACATACGCAACAAACTCAAAAAAATAAACAACAAAAGAATCAGTCAGCACGATGGCTCTTAAATTCATGCGACTCTCTTGACCAATCACCTGCCAAGCCAAATAAAACTCCTATCGGCAAAAAGTTCTCATCTGTTGATTTCATCGACACGGCTGGCTCGAGCTACAGCAATAAAGGTAATCTGTTCTCATTTATTTGCCACACTTTTTATATAAAAAGGATATAACTACGTGAATATTTTTTAAAGTTAATTAGTTCCTACACAAGAATTTCTAATGACAAATAGTCCGGCAGAGCACTTGTCTAGTCACAAATACTCCTAAACAATGTGGTGATGTGGTGCTGATTATGCAAATTATTCTGTGGTCATTGTTATCGTATAATATGACTAATGTATAAGTTTATTTTTGTATGTTAGTAACAAATAAGATCTGAGTCTCCTTACTGCAATATTTTCTTTCATGCACACATAGGGTGGAGCATAACATGTTTACGGCCGGCGCCGCCTCTCAGACCTCAATCATTCACGGTCGGTTCGGACGAAAACATTGGCCCGACGCACCCTTATGCGCCGCATCAACGAAAGTCCAATTCTTATGAAGAAGACGCCCTAATATTAAAAGTAATCGAAGCGTACTGCACGTCGGCGCGCTGCAGGAATGCTGTCAGCTCAGGTGAGTCAGCTGATCTTTGGTTCTAGAGTAACACCTGACAGACAAACCTTCCTAAAATCTGTAGAAAGATTTACCGTTTATTATTTTAAACTAGTTGCTATTTGCTTCAGCGGAATTCAAATTAATTGTGAATTATTCTGACTCCTTTGTGCCTCTGCAATACACCCCACAATAAAAGTAGACCGATATCGCTAAGTATGAGATTAATGCATAATAGAACTTATTTACAAAGAATGTCTATTAACCTAATGGTAGTAATTGAATGATCAATATAAGCAGGTAGAAGGTATCCACTAACACAGCGTATTTATTATGCAGTACCCAATATTCCGCTGGAGATATTCGAGTCGACAAGGAGGAGACATGCGAAGTCAAGAAACCGTATTATCAGTTGGTTCTTAGAATGAAAGATCTGTATATAGACATGAAACCAAATATTTCGCTAGTCATAAAGTAGCGCTTGATAATAATATTTGTTCAAGTTTGCTGTTGTTGGTGTAATGACGATAATATTTATTAATTAAGCACTCCGTGTATCAGTATATTAATTTAATACAATACTCAGTATGTCTCTCATATTTATATCGGTATTTATACAGGCACACATCTCTAAGTGCATGTGCAGCATGCTTTGATAATCTCTTGTTCACTGTATTAGCTCTCGTAGATCTGATATCGTTAGTATTAATTTATTTTCAAATTAGAAGATACGGTTACAATTATAGCGATTTTATTTATTGTATATTTAGTTCGTATGAGTACAAAGTAGCTAGTCGTAGTATAGGTTACTTATTTATTTTGTGTCCGTATCAAATATAGACTCGATCGTGCGAGGTTCAGTATGTAGTTGAATATTTTTAATATTTTCTTACTTACTGCCATCACCAAAGTATATCTTGTCACTAACAAATTGCAAGAATCTCTTCAATCTGCGCTTGTTGTATATAAACATTAAACAAATGCCGGAGTATCTAATCTAGCAGGACATTCTGAAGCTCAACACTCTCTTGATCTGGTAGTCTGAATCTTTCTATTTTGTTACATGCGGCTGCCTTTATATCGCACCTGCAGTGGACTGCGGCCACTTATCTCTCGGTAAAGTACAATATCACGCACCCGCTACTAACATACCTCACTATAACTACACTAAACTTCCGACCGTCCAGCGAAGTAACACGCCCGAATATTCCGGCTGTAGTAAAACGACAAAAGTAAAACGTAACAAAAGCTCCTCTGCGGCGGACACATACTTGTACAGAGGGCCGGACACAAGGAGGCTGCTATCGGACCGAAAATTCGACATGAACCGCTCTAATCCTAATCTGTGGGAGTGTTCCGAAGAGCGTAGACAGAAGCTCATGTGCGGGCGCGAGCGGCGCAGCGGCTCGCACCCCAGCCTGACGCCGCTGCGCGCCGTGCTGGCCGCGCCCGCGCCCGCGCCCGCTCGCGCCCCCCGCTCCGCGCGCTCCTCCACCTGGTGCTGTGGCACCTTTGTCAAACAGCTCACCAAATCTCATCATTTTGATTGACATAAGTAGAAAGACGTAGTTTTATGCTCAATTGTTGTTCCTACATATCAACGCCCTTTTCGCTGTTCGCTCGGATTGCCTAGTATTTAACCACGTCATGTTATCTTGTGACAGGTGTGACCGTTGACATTCTATTTCATTTTCCAATTTTACATTTAACCAAAGCTGATCCCATTGACTAATATTATAATCGTTTGTTTTATTTGAATAATCGCATCCTCATTTCATTGTAGCTGATCATTGTAGAAGTTAAGAGTAATATGTAATACTTATACGAATACCTAATGAAAATTGTGAGCAAAGCGAATGTTTGTGCGAACTATTCGCTTTGATTTCAATTGAGTGCTAGTGCCATTGATGTAGGCTTAATGTGGCCGTCGATCAAGCGTTTTATCTGTGTTGACATAGATTTTTCATATACAAATGCATGTGTGCAGTATTATTTAGAAACTAGAGAGAGTAATTTTTAAATATTGCTTGTATATTTTATAAATATATATTTTGTGGTGCATTATTAAATTATAGCATAATTTGCATGATTATGCTTGTAGCAAGTAGTAGTTTGTAAGGAAATAATATATTAAATGTTTAAAAGTAATTATAGTAATCACTAATTGGTGAATTCACTAATGGAATGATGCCAAGGACGCAATTTTTTCATAGAAGTTTGTATTTATTATTGAATCCATTAAATGCCAAATGGTGCTTTTTATACGCAGACTTCTATTATGAGTCATTAAACATTTTTGTTACTTTGTTGACTATAGCTATTATGACTATTTGTAAATGTATACAATATTATTAATAGATAGATGTGACTTGCGCCTTATTTATAAACTATGCCGAAAACAAAGATTCATAGATTAGTTCTGTTTAGACTTGAAAAATAGATTTGATTGCTAAAGAATGGCAAACAATTTGCAAGCAAATGTTATACGTTTCGTTGAAAACATTTCGATATTGTGACATTATATTTTATAACCACGATGATTTTATATCAGAACAGTAAATTAAGTAAAGTCAAAACCAAAGAGCATATATTCATTGTAGGGGCTAGGGGCTAATAGAGACAAGTGAGGCAAGTTATTATGCCTCATTTACATTCAGCCCCTGCCGCTGCCCCTCGCGCTGTCGACAATAATTCCCTAAATACTGCTGCAGCAGGATCGAGAGGAGTGTGTGTTTACATTCTGCCCTACCACTCACTTCGCTTTCAAGTTTCGGCAATGGCAGACGTCGAAATAAATACGTCGATAAGTACTTAATTATGTTCGATAATTAAAAAGATATCGAATACAAAAAAGGAATGTTCGTTGTAGACGATGGTGGATGATATCTATCCATCGAAATACAACTTCATGTTATAGCTGTTCATGTTTATCCTTAACATCCAAATTTTTTTTCCGTTTCCTGTTGTTCTAAGAATTTTATTGTAATCTTGTTGCTCCATTCGGACGGCATGTTCGATGATCTAAACGAGCGTCTTTCTCCTCCAGGCGCTCGGCGAGTACTGACTAGCGTCGGAGCAGAATGTAAACACGCGCTGCCGGTCCTTTGAAGTCCGCATAAAAACCGCTCTTTTGGGGAGCGCTGGGCAGCGCGAGTGGCATTAAGCAGTGGCATGAGAAGTATACGTTTACATACTCGTCCTGCCCACTTCCCTGCCCACTTCCCTGCTCACTACAGCTGAATGTAAATGAGGCATTAGATTGTGCGGCGGTAATCACAGTGGGCAGCGCCCGCCGCGTGCCATTCATTTAATATTGAACAGGATAGCGCAATGCACTTCATGCTACATTTACATACGAACTTTACCGTACGATGTGCCTGTGCCAACTGCAGTACTGCCTACGCTTTGACTCGTTTCATTGTATCACTTATCTCATACATGTCTATAACCTCCACCACTTTCTGTCTCGAAAGAACAATCTCGAAAATGTGTCATATAATTTTAAATTTAATTATTTTTGTCTTTCACTATCTCGTATATATATATAAAGTACGTCATATTTGCGTCACCAACCAGTATATTATAAGAACTGATTCAGCGAAGCGCTATTCCCACATCCCATTAGGGAAAAGAGCTAAAAATAGTGAAACTTGTCAAGCATATGCTGCCACTGATTAATTGAAGTGGAAACTGGAAATTCGCCTTGTGCTGTTCGCACACACCTCTTTTACTGATTACTGCAGAATATTAATTAAATATTATTGTAATTAAAATTTTTGATGTTCAGAATGCTATCTGAGATTTTATTTGGTCCATGGTAATCATTTTTCGTAGGTACCCGTTCATTTAAACTCGAATATTCAAGTTAAAATCCTTATATATTGCTATATCGAGCACATATTATTCTTTTAATTAGAATGCAAACCTAGCAATATTGCATCGTAATATTTTCTTGTCACAATGGTGTAGTGTGGCAGTAAAGCTTGACATTACACAGCTTTCACTAGGAGAGATCATTGACACGAAGTTATCGATTTATTGTTGGTCGCGCAAAATGTACAATGCCTGCCTTGTGCCTAGGCAACAGAACTATGCTCTGATTACGCTGTCATTTGGGGGTATTCGAAATAGCCTTTTGTCTTTATTTAGTACGATGGCACATATAGACAACAAATTAAACTTTTAGTGACCTGAGTCGTAACTTTTCTAGGGATGCGATGCAATACAAGTGATCGATATTTATGCAGGTTGTAAATCTTGTTATGTTTCAAACGGCTTTTGGGTGATTTCAAACATCTTTATAGAAATCATATACATTTATATCTGTTTAGGTATATTATACTTTTCGATTTTTGTAGTTTATTAACATTAATGTGTAACTTTATATTTGTGTAGATATATGTACTATGTATTAAACTATTATAACTAACACATGTATGCCTTTTAAGAGTTGGATTTAATCCATTAATTTCTTTTATAGTTCTTGTTGTGTTGTCAGATACTGTAACTATTAAATTACTGAAAATAAAACTCTTACCCCCTTATTAACAAAACGAGAAGTAAAGTTACGCCAAGGTTAATCCTATGGTTAGTCCAAAGATTACCCTGGTTGTAACTTTAGTCCACGTTTATCAATAAGGGGGATAATGTATTACATATTTACTTTCTAGCCGAAATGAGATTGTATATGTTAATAAAATAACCGTAATATTAATGTACGTGTTTTCGTTGCTTTTATGCCCAATTTAAGAGGGTTATTATCTAGCATATAACACACAAATTGATATTATTAAAAGTTTGCATTACATTCTGAACGTTTGTGTTTATTGTTATAGGGATCATATTGTACAACTTGTTCCTCGTCTAGTTTTAATGGTTGTCGTGATGTGTCCTTGAAATTAATATTATTGATTCCACTTTTTAAATACGAATGCACTCTAGTTTAATTTTTAAATGGATGAGGTATAAGTTATTCGAAAATATTCATTTATCCTATATGTATTACGATCTAATAATCTTTACATCTTTATATGTTAACGAAATTGTGTGGTACAATATTATATATATTTTTCTATGGAATTGTAGTTATTATTAACATCTTGAAGTCAAGTCTACAATTAATGAGCACGCGATATTATCGGCATGCCTGAAATGCTACAATACGAACTAGTCGTTAATGTTCTATTGATTTCCAATACCAGTAATAGCTGCACTAACATTATATCTGATAATGAGACTTTCGACTCGCCAAAAAACTACAACTAGTAAAATGAACGATACATAGTAGATATTATAATTAGTCGCATGATATGTACTTGAACAAAACAAGCGTTACAAGGTGGGTATCTGGTAAAATATCCATCGAGAGCTAATTGTGATATAATACGTTTTATACTTTGATATAATTGTATTTTCAGAATGCGACGACGAGAATCCCGCGGTAGAAGCTTTGGTGAGGTCACCGTCGCTGCCGATACATTCGACGTCGAGCCAAGCGTCGCCGAGCTTGTGGACGATAGTCATGCGACTTCAGAACGAAGTGAAAACATTGAAAATGGAGGTTAAGAACTTACAACTACAATTGAGCGAAGAAAAACACGACCGAACTCTTGCCATTGCTACTTTACAGTCGAGAAACATATTGATGGACGCGAAAGAAAGCAAGTGCTAACTTTTTTAAGAAGTATTAAACTGTAATTTAAGTATTATTTGTTTTTTATTTCTAATACACCCTTTTGGTATCCATTAATTTGCCTACTCCCCTCGCTATAATTAATTATACTTTTATGGTGAGTTATTTTAAAAGTTCAGTAACTCGCACGTATTCTATTAATTGACAGCATCAATATGATGTGGTTGGTCTCAGGAACAAGCGTGATTTACGAACATGCCTGGGCTGGCGGGGTGCGATTCCCGGGTCGGGCGAAAAGTGATATTGGGTTTTCCAATTTGAATTTCTCAAGTTTGTACGATAGCCTGATGTGTCGGAAAGCTCACTAAAGCACTGGCCTTAGGTCTGATCTCTGGTCGTGTCGGATCACTATCACATCGGCTTATGAGTAAGGGACTTTACCCATAGCGCGATGCGACGCGATTCGACCGATTCCAACTACAAGTGAAAATCAACCTTACCACTAATAAGAAATAATGATGCAATTCGATTGACTTGACGTTGTCGTGGCGATCGTGTTTTGTTTTTCATCTAGCCGTATATACGAGTATCAGGGGTGCTATGACAGGAAACCTCCACGTGCGCCCGTGGACTGGAGTTCCCTCTCGGATACGTCCAGGGGGAAGACCAGTTTTTCGGCCCGGTGCACCCTGGGATGCGGGCAAAAACTCTTCCTTAGCCACTGTGTGCCTAAGTGGTCTCTTTGCCCGTATGCGAATAGCCTGTCGTGTGGATGCTCCAACGCGTGTCCCTCTGATCAGCAGA
This sequence comes from Agrotis segetum, assembly GCA_036375495.1. Taxonomy (NCBI): domain Eukaryota; kingdom Metazoa; phylum Arthropoda; class Insecta; order Lepidoptera; family Noctuidae; genus Agrotis; species Agrotis segetum. The sequence goes on from JAQSVV010000054.1 coordinate 945,887, forward strand.
GGGCACAGCGGCGGAGCGGGCTTGCGGACGGTGAGTGATAGGTAGCTCGCCGTCCGACCAAGGACCAAGCCCGGGTCGGTGGCGCGTCGTGTTTCGCGCCAAATGCCTGCTGGGGTCGCGGGTTTTTTCTTAAGGGCGGCCAACCCGTATATCTTTTCATACAAACGCTCGTACGCGATTATGGCGTTGTAACAGATATTTCTTTGAAACTTTTGAACTAATAGGCATCTTGTGCACTATATCTAGGTTTCTATCAAAACGCGAAATCAAAATTTTAAGAAACAAATTCAGTACAAACCTCCAAAAATTAGCTTTTTTGCACAAATTTTATATGATGTTTGGGCGTTTATAATGTATTCATTAATTGAAACCGGAAAAAAATATTAGCATAGAAACCTTGCAAATGTAATGGAGTTTCTAAATGCAAAACTTTTTTTTCATAATCTTGCAAGGCTTACGAAAAAACACGTATTTCTTGTGAAACTTCCGCACACTATTTTCCTTTTAATGTTGTCGCGTTCTCACTTGCTTGTTAGCCATCTGGCGGTAAGAGGTAAGCGGGGGACGAGTCGAGCGGGGACGGGTTTGCTTCTTGTTTTGGATGAAACAACTTTTTGGCCATGCTCGCGTTGTCGTTCGTCGGATGGGGAAGGGCGCTCTTAACCCAGGTTACCGTGGTCCCGGAACGTAAAGGGCATAGGAAGGAACACGGGTGGATTTTAGTCAGTAAGAGTCTTGACAGTCCCTTCCGCCCCACCCAGGGCGGGAGGACTCATTTGATGATTTAACCACCTAAAAAAAAAAAGCCGTATATATCAACGTGTTTCGTAGTGGTAAGGTTGATTTTTACTTGTAGTTGGAATTCGTCGAATTGCAATCGCGTCGCACCATGGGTAAGATCCCAAAGAGTGTGGATCTGTACCTACGCCTAACATACTTGTGCAACTTGTACATAACCATGGCTTAGGTATCACCGATAAGATTGTCGTCATGAGAAGGACTATTATTTATTAGCTATCCCTTTTTCTACTCCAAAAAAGCTACAAACCCGATGAAAGTATTCTAAGGCCTGGTATCCACCAAAGCGGAGAGGAGAGATGTGTTTGAATAACCAATCGGATGTCTGTACTAAGCGTCTGTCAATAAGCGGAGAGGAGATGTGGACATCTGATTGGTTATTCAAACACATATCCTCTCCTCTCCGTTTTGGTGGATACCGGGCCTGAACATAGGGCTTTTAACACATTACAAAAAGTAGGTTAAACAGCGGTCGGCAACCTGGTGGCCCGTGATTGTTTTAGAAACTAATGATCTTCTAAGAAGGAGATAACCTTATTCATAATAATATTCAAATATTTATTTTTAATGCGGGCTCAGTGCTAGGTTTCCTCAGGAGTTTTATTTCACCGTTTTATTTTGAGAGCTGTGGTGATGAAATAAAGTACACAAAGTACCTGACTGGGTTCGAACCCAAGGCCTATAACCCTAAGTCAAGGCCGTTACCTTACCACAGATTACCACTGCTCTCCACTATTCATTAATAAAGTAAAATATAATATGCCATACCTACTGTAAAAACTGCGTTATATACATATTGCGTACATACAACTGCGTTATTATACATAAGCATTTCCATATACAAAAAAACCGGCCAAGTGCGTGTCGGGCCACGCTTAGTGTAGGGTTCCGTAGTTGCCCATTAAAATACTTATGCGAACTAACTAAACTGATTCGCTGAATTTAATTTTAAAAAGAAGAATTTTCAAATTCGTCCAGGAGTCTTTGAGAAATCGGGGAAAAAACATAAGAAAAAACCGGCCAAGTGCGTGTCGGGCCACGCACAGTGTAGGGTTCCGTAGTTGGCCATCAAAATACTTATGCGAACTAACTAAACTGATTCGCTGAATTTAATTTTAAAAAGAAGAATTTTCAAAATCGGTCCCGGAGTCTTTGAGAAATCGGGGAAAATTTATAGGAAAAAAGATTACGACGAATTTAGAACCTCCTCCTTTTTTTGAAGTTAGTTAAAAATTGTTGACGATAAAAACCTACCTATCCCCAAAAAACATACATAAAAAAGCTGTAAAAATAAAGTGGACAAACTTACATTTGCAGTTGAAGAGCATGTTTTCCGATACATTTTGTTTAGAAAATATGATATTTAAGTACATTTTATAAGTTGGTCGACTATTACTCGTAAAGTTGTAAAGCCTACTTAGTCATGATAATTTTCTTTTAAATTTCGTTATATATACTACTATTGTGAATTTTTTCACACCCCCAAACATAACCGTTTAGCTGGTAGAGGGGGGGGACACTCGAGTCGAGCAAAATTTAGCACTTTAAAGCTTAATATTTCACAAACTAATTTTTTTATCAAAAAATTGTTAATGAAAACTCACATTATTTTTTAAAGACCTATTTAATGATACCCCACACTAAGGGGTACGCGAGAAAAAAAAAATCTTCACTTTACGTGTAAGTACAGGAGGTACCCTAAAAAAAAATATTTTACGAGATTTTATTTTACCACTTTTTCGGCACAGCAAATCCGTATATTTACACCAAATTACAGCTCTCTAGTACTGTGCGTCTCTGAGCTAAACTGCGGACAGACGGACGGACGGACGGACGGACGGACGGACGGACGGACGGACGGACGGACATGGCGAAACTATAAGGGTTCCTTGTTGACTACGGAACCCTAAAAAGATTACAACGAATGGGGATGGCAACTCAAAGCTAATCGTAGATGGCGCTGCGATAGTTGGTCCCCACGTCTACCTTGTACAAAAAAACAAACAAGATTATTTGTTATAAAAATTGAGTATAAATACAAAACAAATATGGAAAATTATTCGTCCATGCAAGTACTATATACTAAAAGAAGAATTAAGACGCCGCGGCGCATCTACAAGAGGAAAAAAGTGATTTAATTGAGTGGTTATACATTTGATTTTACCGTAATAAATCCACAATTACTTGTAGTTGAGGTTTCAATTTTTGAGTTTAGGTATGTTTTAACTGTCCTCTCCTTTATTATTATATTATATAAAGCTCGATTACCACTCACTCACTCACTGATTGACATAATTGTTCTCCCAGATGGTGAAGGGGAAGGTGGGTATATTTTGACAGATTCGTAAACAAGTAACTCCCGTGAGTATGGGAAAAATCCCAAACCTCCCCTTTTCGCCCCCCCTCTCCCCCCTCCCCATCGTATCTCGGAAACTAAGAGACCCGTGTTTGGTGTTTTTTTACGGATTCGCATAGAGGAGGCTCGGAAAAGTAAAAACCATTTCTCAAAGTTCCCCCCCTTGCCCCCCCTTCTCCCCCCCTTAGGCGGATCTCGGAAGTTGACAGACTTGCAACATTTTTTTTTTCAGATTCATATCAAGGGGCCCAAAGTTTGTCAAAACCATTTTTCAAAACTCCCCCCTCTCCCCCTCTTCACCCCTCCCCCCCATCGTATCTCGGAAACTAAGAGACCCGTGTTTTGTTTTTTTACGGATTCGTATAGAGGAGGCTTGGAAAAGAAAAACCCATTTTTCAAAGTTCCCCCCCTTGCCCCCCCTTCTCCCCCCCTTAGGCGGATCTCGGAAGTTGACAGACTTGCAACATTAGGTAAGTAGGTAGCGGTAAAGCGAAGCGTAGCGTAGCGTAGGGATAGGGTCACGACAGATTTCCGGTGGTAGGATAGATCCTGAGTGGAGCGAACCTGCGAGACCGAGTGGAGCGGAGGGGGGAGGTGGCGAGCGAAGCGAGCCGGCGACCTCCGTAGCGTAACGAAGGTTGAGTGGGTGAAGCGTAACTCAGGGGTGACGACAAGCAAGAGTCTGACAGTCCATTCCGCCCCACCCAGGGCGGGAGGACTCATTTGATGATTTTACCACCTAAAAAAAAAAAGGTAAGGAATACTTCTCCAAAACACGACCCCGCGAGCTGCTTGCAGCTCGCGCAACGCGCAAATACTAGTTATATTATATAAAGCTCGATTACCACTCACTCACTGACTGACAGAATTGTTCTCCCAGATGGTGAAGGGGGAGGTGGGTATATTTTGACAGATTCGTATACAAGTCACTCTCGTGAGTATGGGAAAAATCCCAAACCTCCCCTTTTCGCCCCCCCTCTCCCCCCTCCCCATCGTATCTCGGAAACTAAGGGACCCGTGTTTTGTTTTTTTACGGATTCGTTTAGAGGGGGCTCGGAAACGTAAAAATCATTTTTTAGAGTCCCCCCTCCCCTTTTCCCCTTCTCCCCCCTTTAGGAGGATCTCGGAAGTTAACAGACTTGCAACAGTTTTTTTTTCAGATTCATGTCAAGGGCCCCATAGTTGGTCAAAATCATTTTTCAAAACTCTCCCCTCTCCCCCCCTTCACCCCTCCCCCCGTCGTATCTCGGAAACTAAGAGACCCGTGTTTTGTTTGTTTACGGATTCGTATAGAGGAGGCTCGAAATAGTAAAAATCATTTTCAAAGATCCCCCTTGCCCCCCTCCCCCCCCCCCTTTAGGCGGATCTCAAAAAAGACTGAGAATATTTTTTTTTCAGACTCGTGTCAAGAGGTCCAGAGTATGTCAAAATCATCTTTCGAAACTCACCCCTCTCCCCCTCTTCACCCCTCACCCCATAGCGGTAAAGCGAAGCGTAGGGATGTGGTCACGATAGCTTTCCGGTGGTAGGTAGGTCCTGAGTGGAGCGAACCTGCGAGACCGAGTGGAGCGAAGGGGGGAGGTGGCGAGCGAAGCGAGCCGGCGACCTCCGTAGCGTAATGAAGGTTGAGCGGGTGAAGCGTAACTCGCGGGTGACGACAAGCAAACTTACAAGTAACTCTCACTAATAGAGCAAAAGTACCAAGCCTCCCCTTTTTGCTCCCCCCCCCCTCTCAATCGTATCTCAGAAACTATGAGACCCGTGTTTTGTTTTTTTATGGATTCGTATAGAGGAGGCTCGGAAAAGTAAAAACCATTTTTCAAAGTCCCCCCCCCCTTGGCTCCCTTCTCCCCCCTTCAGGCGGTTCTCAGAAGAGATTTGGAACATTTTTTTTTTCAGATTCGTATCAAGGGGCCCAGAGTATGACAAAATCATTTTTCAAAATTCACCCTATTCCCCCCCTTCACCCCTCCCTCCATCGTATCTCGGAAACTAGGTAGCGTAGGGAAAAGGTCACAATACCTTTCCGGTGGTAGGTAGGTCCTGAGTGGAGCGAACCTGCGAGACCGAGTGGAGCGAAGGGGGGAGGTGGCGAGCGAAGCGAGCCGGCGACCTCCGTAGCGTAACGAAGGTTGAGTGGGTGAAGCGTAACTCAGGGGTGACGACAAGCAAACTTACAAGTAACTCTCATGAGTAGGGCAAAAGTACCAAGCTTCCCCTTTTTGGGGTCTCCCCCCCCTCCCAATCGTTTCTCAGAAAGTAAGAAACCCAGATTTTATTTTTTTACGGATTCTTATAGAGAAGGCTCGGAAAAGAAAAACCCATTTTTTCAAAGTTGCCCCTCTTGACCCTTTCCCCCCCCTTAAGGCGGATCTCAGAAGAGACTTGGAACATTTTTTTTTCAGATTCACATCAAGGTACCCGGAATTGGTCAAAATGATTTTTCTAAACTCCCCCATTTCCGCCTCTTCACTCATCCCCCCATCGTATATCGGAAAAACTATGTAGCGGTAAAGCGAAGCGTAGGAATGAGGTCACGATAGCTTTCCGGTGGTACGTAGGTCCTGAGTGGAGCGAACCTGCGAGATCGAGTTGAGCGAAGGGGGGAGGTGGCGAGCGAAGCGAGCTGGCGACCTCCGTAGCGTAACGAAGGTTGAGCGGGTGAAGCGTAACTCGCGGGTGACGACAAGCAAACTTACAAATAACTCTCTTAAGTAGGGCAAAAGTACCAAGCCTCCGCTTTTTGGCCTCCCCGTCGTTTTCATGGTTTTCGAGGGTTATAAAGATGATAGTGAAGTCAAAATAAAATCCAAGATGGCGGCTGTGATCATTTTCGAATTGTTCATCATGGGAGTCGTTTTCATGGTTTTCGAGGATGCTAAAGCCGATAGTGAGGTCAAAACCAAAATCCAAGATGGCGACAGCAAAAAATTCAAAGATATCATCATGGATGTCGTTTTTATGGTTTTCGAGGGTAATAAAGATGATAGTGAAGTCAAAATCAAAATCCAAGATGGCGGTCGCGATAATTTTCGAATTGTTCATCATGGGAGTCATTTTCATGGTTTTAGAGGATGCTAAAGCCGATAGTGAGGTCAAAATCAAAATCCAAGATGGCGACACCAAAAAATTCAAAGATATCATCATGGATGTCGTTTTCATGGTTTTCTAGGGTAATAAAGATGATAGTGAAGTCAAAATCAAAATCCAAGATGGCGGCTGCGATTATTTTCGAATAGTTCATCATGGGAGTCGTTTTCATGGTTTTCGAGGATGCTAAAGCCGATAGTGAGGTCAAAATCAAAATCCAAGATGGCGACACCAAAAAATTCAAAGATATCATCATGGATGTCGTTTTCATGGTTTTCGAGGGTAATAAAGCTGATAGTGAAGTCAAAATCAAAATCCAAGATGGCGACTGCGATCATTTTCGAATTGTTCATCATGGGAGTCGTTTTCATGTTTTTCGAGGATGCTAAAGCCGATAGTGAGGTCAAAATCAAAATACAAGATGGGGACAGCAAAAAATTCAAAGATATCATCATGGATGTCGTTTTTATGGTTTTCGTGGGTAATAAAGATGATAGTGAAGTCAAAATCATAATCCAAGATGGCGGCTGCGATCATTTTCGAATAGTTCATCATGGAAGTCGTTTTCAGGGTTTTCGAGGGTGCTAAAGCCGATAGTGAGGTCAAAATCAAAATCCAAGATGGCGACAGCAAAAAATTCAAAGATATCATCATGGATGTCGTTTTCATGGTTTTCGAAGGTAATAAAGATAATAGTGAAGTCAAAATCAAAATCCAAGATGGCGGCTGCGATTATTTTCGAATAGTTCATCATGGGAGTCGTTTTCATGGTTTTTGAGGATGCTAAAGCCGATAGTGAGGTCAAAATATAAATCCAAGATGGCGACAGCAAAATATTCAAAGATATCATCATGGATGTCGTTTTCATGGTTTTCGAGGGTAATAAAGATGATAGTGAAGTCAAAATCAAAATCCAAGATGGCGGTTGCGATCATTTTCGAATTGTTCAACATGGGAGTCATTTTCAGGGTTTTCGAGGATGCTAAAGCCGATAGTGAGGTCAAAATCAAAATCCAAGATGGCGACACCAAAAAATTCAAAGATATCATCATGGATGTCGTTTTCATGGTTTTCGAGGGTAATAAAGATGATAGTGAAGTCAAAATCAAAATCCAAGATGGCAGCTGCGATCATTTTCGAATTGTTCATCATGGGAGTCGTTTTCATGGTTTTCGAGGAAGCTAAAGCCGATAGTGAGGTCAAAATCAAAATCCAAGATGGCGGCAGCAAAAAATTCAAAGATATCATCATGGATTTCGTTTTCATGGTTTTCGAGGGTAATAAAGATGATAGTAAAGTCAAAATGAAAATCCAAGATGGCGGTTGCGATCATTTTCGAATTGTTCATCATGGGAGTCGTTTTCATGTTTTTCGAGGATGCTAAAGCCGATAGTGAGGTCAAAATCAAAATACAAGATGGGACAGCAAAAATTCAAAGATATCATCATGGATGTCGTTTTTATGGTTTTCGTGGGTAATAAAGATGATAGTGAAGTCAAGATCATAATCCAAGATGGCGGCTGCGATCATTTTCGAATAGTTCATCATGGAAGTCGTTTTCAGGGTTTTCGAGGGTGCTAAAGCCGATAGTGAGGTCAAAATCAAAATCCAAGATGGCGACAGCAAAAAATTCAAAGATATCATCATGGATGTCGTTTTCATGGTTTTCGAAGGTAATAAAGATAATAGTGAAGTCAAAATCAAAATCCAAGATGGCGGCTGCGATTATTTTCGAATAGTTCATCATGGGAGTCGTTTTCATGGTTTTTGAGGATGCTAAAGCCGATAGTGAGGTCAAATATAAATCCAAGATGGCGACAGCAAAATATTCAAAGATATCATCATGGATGTCGTTTTCATGGTTTTCGAGGGTAATAAAGATGATAGTGAAGTCAAAATCAAAATCCAAGATGGCGGTTGCGATCATTTTCGAATTGTTCAACATGGGAGTCATTTTCAGGGTTTTCGAGGATGCTAAAGCCGATAGTGAGGTCAAAATCAAAATCCAAGATGGCGACACCAAAAAATTCAAAGATATCATCATGGATGTCGTTTTCATGGTTTTCGAGGGTAATAAAGATGATAGTGAAGTCAAAATCAAAATCCAAGATGGCAGCTGCGATCATTTTCGAATTGTTCATCATGGGAGTCGTTTTCATGGTTTTCGAGGAAGCTAAAGCCGATAGTGAGGTCAAAATCAAAATCCAAGATGGCGGCAGCAAAAAATTCAAAGATATCATCATGGATTTCGTTTTCATGGTTTTCGAGGGTAATAAAGATGATAGTAAAGTCAAAATGAAAATCCAAGATGGCGGTTGCGATCATTTTCGAATTGTTCATCATGGGTGTCATTTTCAGGGTTTTCGAGGATGCTAAAGCCGATAGTGAGGTCAAAATCAAAATCCAAGATGGCGACACCACAAAATTCAAAGATATCATCATGGATGTCGTTTTCATGGTTTTCGAAGGTAATAAAGATGATAGTGAAGTTAAAATCAAAATCCAAGATGGCGGCTGCGATCATTTACGAAATGTTCATCATGGGAGTCGTTTTCATGGTTTTCGAGGATGCTAAAGCCGATAGTGAGGTCAAAATCAAAATCCAAGATGGCGGCAGCAAAAAATTCATAGATATCATCATGGATGTCGTTTTCATGGTTTTCGAGGGTAATAAAGATGATAGTGAAGTCAAAATGAAAATCCAAGATGGTGGTTGCGATCATTTTCGAATTGTTCATCATGGGAGTCATTTTCAGGGTTTTCGAGGATGCTCAAGCCGATAGTGAGGTCAAAATCAAAATCCAAGATGGCGACACCAAAAAATTCGAAGATATCATCACGGATGTCGTTGTCATGGTTTTCGAGGGTAATAAAGATGATAGTGAAGTCAAAATCAAAATCCAAGATGGCAGCTGCGATCATTTTCGAATTGTTCATCATGGGAGTCGTTTTCAGGGTTTTCGAGGGTGCTAAAGCCGATAGTGAAATCTTAATGAAAATCCAAGATGGTGGCTGTGATAATTTTTGAATTGTTCATCATGGGAATCGTTTTCACGGTTTTCGAGAATGCAAAAGCCGATAGTGAGGTCAAAATAAAAATCCAAGATGGTGGCTGCTATAATTTTCGGTTTTTTCATCGTGGGAGTCGTTTTCATGGTTTTCGAGGATGCTTAAGCCGATAGTGAGGTTAAAATCCAAATCCCATGATCGCATAGAGTGTTCGAGGGGCAGTAAGCCCGTACCCAACACAATAATATTTTGATATATCATATTTTTATCTAAACTGAAAAGTTTGTTTTGAAATCGAAAAATTCTTTTTGTCTTGGATAGTTTTTGTGTTTTCATCATGGGTGTCGTTTTCATGGTTTTCGAGGATGTTAATGGTCACGTCACCCCGAGACCTGTAATCGTGAATGATGCTGCCCTCGAGGTTGTGCAAGAATACATTCATCTAGGCCAAAGTGTACAACTGGGCAGGCACGACTTTGAGAAGGAGGCAGCTAGAATTATACGCTTGGGCTGGGTGGTATTCGGGAAGCTGCGTCATATCTTTGAATCATCGATCCCACAATCCCTTAAAACCAGGGTTTACAACCAGCGTGTCCTACCCGTAATGACTTACGGAGCCGAAACGTGAACACTTACCATCGGCCTGGTCCACAAATTTAAGGTTGCTCAGAGTGCAATGGAGAGAGCAATGCTCGGGGTTTCTCTGGTGGATAGAATTCGTAATGAAGTTATTCGCCAGAGAACAAAATGGCACATCTGTAGACGGACAAACGGCAGATGGAGCAAACATGTGCTTGAGTGGAGACCGCGAATGGGCAAACGTAGTGTGGGACGCCCTGCTGCAAGATGGGTCGATGATTTAAGGATGGTGGCTGGCAGTGGATGGATGCGGCCTGCCCAAAACCGGGATGGTTGGCGCTCTTTGAGGGAGGTTTACATCCAGTAGTGGACGGCAATAGGCTGATGATGATATAAAGCTGATAGTGAGGTCAAAATCAAAATCCAATATGGTGGCTGCGATATTTTCGAAATAATCATCCTGGGAGTCGTTTTCATGGTTTTCGAGGATGCTAAAGCCGGTTAAAATCAAAATCCAAGATGGCGGCTGCGAAAATTTTTGAATTGTTCATCATGGGAGTCGTTATCATGGTTTTCGAGGATGCTAAAACCGGTAGTGAGGTCAAAATCAAAATCCAAGATGGCGACTGAAAAAAATCATTTTTTGTATATTGGATGCCGTTTTCATGGTTTTCGAGGGTGCTAAAGCCGATAGTGAAGTCTAAATCAGAATCTAAGATGGCGGCTGCGATCATTTTTGAATTGTTCATCATGGGAGTCGTTTTAATAGTTTTCGAGGATGCTAAAGCCGATAGTAAAGTCAAAATCAAAATCTAAAATGGCGACTGCAAAAAATTCTAAGTAAGAAATACTTTTTAAAACACGACCCCGCGAGCTGCTTGCAGCTCGCGCAACGCGCAAATACTAGTTATCTATATATATAAAAGAACAGGGGTTTTTCTTTTGACACGACTACAGCCGAAACCGCTTAACGCAGAAACTTGAATTTTGGACAGCATTTGCAGGGTTCACCCTTGTTTGGCAGAACAACTTTTGATATAATTTTACTAATTCGAACAACGTTTGAGAAAATAATCAGTTTGTATAATATCGGTTCACTTAATTTTCATTTCATCGAATATTCATTTCCGATAACAACATTTGAACTATTGATCAAAAGGTATAATGTTCATTTGACGTAATGTTCAGTTGGTATAACATTTAGTTTATCGAATATTCGATTGGTGTAATGTAATGCAGAAAAGAAAACATTGTAAATATTTGTTCCGTCGGTCTACCTTGGTAGGTAGTAAACAGCAATTTGACTAAGGATGCAAGAGCGAGCGAAGCGAGCTCGGGGCTTGGGGCACCCCGACTCGGACAGGTTAGGTTCGAAGGGGATGGCGGGGTCTGAAAGACCCCGCCATCCCCTTCATGTTAGGTTACTTTAAACCTTGCAAACAGAAATAGGAGCCCCGCGAAGCGGGGCTCCGTCAAGCTACCTTGGTAGGTGTTAATTAGTAATTTATACGCTCGCCCTTAGTCAAATTGCCGATTACTACCTACCAAGGTAGCTCGACGGAGCCCCGCTTAGCGGGGCTCCTATTTCTGTTTGCAAGGTTTAAAGTAACCTAACATGAAGGGGATGGCGGGGTCTTTCAGACCCCGCCATCCCCTTCGAACCTAACCTGTCCGAGTCGGGGTGCCCCAAGTCCCGAGCTCGCTTCGCTCGCTCTTGCATCCTTAGTAAAATTGCTAGACAATGAAAGGAAACGAATAATTAATTCTTAACTGAAAATTCGATACGATATTTCGACTAAATCATTATTAGTCTAGTGAAACATTAGTTTAAATAAAATTAGTGCATTTGAAAATTCGGTCAAATGAAATTATTTCAAAGAAATAAATAGGCTAAATAAAAATATAACAATTAATTATTCGGTGAAATGAATAATTCTACTAAACGACTTTATAGTAACCAAAATTAGCCGGAGTGATTTTCGACGAAAAGTTGTTCTGCCAAACAAGGGTAAACCCATTTGCAGTCTACCATGTAGATTGGCAATAAGACGGGATTTTGCGAAAATCCTCCTCTAAGGGGGTGAAAAGGGGTGAAAACTTTTGTATGAAAAATCTTATTCCTTTGGTTTATAAACTTGAAACTTACCACGAATAAGAACATTAGTAAGTAAATAAGATTGGCACCACTATTTTTTTAAAACTACCCTCCATTGGTATTCTATGGGTTGTTAAAGTTTGCATGGGAAAATCATAACGCGTGAGCCGATGAATTTGAAAATCAGTATTTATATACTAGATAAGAATTAATCAAACACGTGTTTTTGGATTTTTCGAAAATCACCCCCCAAGTTGGTGAAAAGGGGTATTCAAGTTTTAAGGGGAGCATATTAAACCAGTAACTTAGCAATCTGAATTTTGGATGGTAGTTGCAATTTATGATGTAGGTGAGCATTAAGAAAGGATTTTGCGAAAATCTACCTCTAAGGGAGTGAAAACGGGTGAAAACGAATATGAGTATAAGTCAATAAAAACGATGGTCATTAATTAATAGTTTTTTTATAACTACCCTCCATTTTTGGGTTTTTCTAAATCACTCCCTAAATTGGTGAAAAGGGGTGATTAAGTTTTAAGGGAAGGATTTTACTGCTTGCTTTGATAAACTCAAAACTTGGCATAAATTATCTCTCAATTGAATAAAGGTTGTAAATATTTGAAAAATCAATCCCTAGCGGGGTGAAAATCAGAAAATCAGTTAGTCTACTACGATTGATTGTTTGTTCGTATTCAATTTTTTTATATTTTCCAAAAGTATCCTATAAGGAAGGTGAGCGGAAATTAAATTCACTGAGTTCGATTTTAAAACACGCGCAGACGAAGTCGCGGGCAAAGTGCTAGTACTATATAAAGCTCGATTACCACTCACTGACTGACAGAATTGTTCTCCCAGATGGTGAAGGGGGAGGTGGGTATATTTTGACAGATTCGTATACAAGTCACTCTCGTGAGTATGGGAAAAATCCCAAACCTCCCCTTTTCGCCCCCCCTCTCCCCCCTCCCCATCGTATCTCGGAAACTAAGAGACCCGTGTTTTGTTTTTTTACGGATTCGTATAGAGGAAGCTCGGAAACGTAAAAATCATTTTTTAGAGTCCCCCCTCCCCTTTTCCCCTTCTCCCCCCTTTAGGAGGATCTCGGAAGTTAACAGACTTGCAACAGTTTTTTTTTTCAGATTCATGTCAAGGGCCCCATAGTTGGTCAAAATCATTTTTCAAAACTCTCCCCTCTCCCCCCCTTCACCCCTCCCCCCGTCGTATCTCGGAAACTAAGAGACCCATGTTTTGTTTGTTTACGGATTCGTATAGAGGAGGCTCGAAATAGTAAAAACCATTTTCAAAGTTCCCCCTTGCCCCCCTCCCCCCCCTCCGTTAGGCGAATCTCAAAAGAGACTTGGATTTTTTTTTCAGACTCGTTTCAAGTGGTCCAGAGTATGTCAAAATCATTTTTCGAAACTCACCCCTCTCCCCCTTTTCACCCCTCACCCCATAGCGGTAAAGCGAAGCGTAGCGTAGCGTAGGGATGTGGTCACGATAGCTTTCCGGTGGTAGGTAGGTCCTGAGTGGAGCGAACCTGCGAAACCGAGTTGAGCGAAGGGGGGAGGTGGCGAGCGAAGCGAGCCGGCGACCTCCGTAGCGTAACGAAGGTTGAGTGGGTGAAGCGTAACTCAGGGGTGACGACAAGCAAACTTACAAGTAACTCTCATGAGTAGGGCAAAAGTACCAAGCTTCCCCTTTTTTGCGTCTCCCCCCCCCCCTCCCAATCGTATCTCAGAAACTAAGAAACCCGAGTTTTATTTTTTTACGGATTCTTATAGAGAAGGCTCGGAAAAGTAAAAACTATTTTTAAAAGTTCCCCCCCCCCTTGCCCCCCTTATCCCCCCTTTAGGTGGATCTCAGAAGAGACTTGGAACATTTTTTTTCAGATTCGTATCAAGGGGCCCAGAGTGTGTAAAAATCATTTTTCAAAATTCAACCCCTTTCCCCCCCTTCACCCCTCCCTCCATCGTATCTCGGAAACTAGGTAGCGTAGGGAAAAGGTCACGATAGCTTTCTGGTGGTAGGTAGGTCCTGAGTGGAGCGAACCTGCGAGACCGAGTGGAGCGAAGGGGGGAGGTGGCGAGCGAAGCGAGCCGGCGACCTCCGTAGCGTAACGAAGGTTGAGTGGGTGAAGCGTAACTCGCGGGTGACGACAAGCAAACTTACAAATAACTATCATAAGTAGGGCAAAAGTACCAAGCCTCCGTTTTTTGGCCTCCCCCCCCCTCCCTATCGTATCTCAGAAAATAAGAGACCCGTGTTTGGTGTTTTTTTACGGATTCGTATAGAGGAGGATCGGAAAAGAAAAAAACATTTTTTTTTTAAATCTCCCTCTTCACCCCCTTCTCCCCCCTTTAAGTGGATCTCAGAAGAAACTTGGAACATTTTTTCTTGGGGCCCAGAGTATGTCAAAATCATTTTTCAAAATCAAAATGAGAATCCAAGATGGCGGCTGCTATAATTTTCGAATTGTTCATCAATTTTATCATGGGAGTCGTTTTCATGGTTTTTGAGGATGCTAAAGCCGATAGTAAGGTCAAAATCCAAATTCAAGATGGCGGATGCGATCATTTTCAAAATGTACATCATGGGAGTCGTTTTCATGGTTTTCGAGAATGCTTAAGCCGATAGCGTGGTCAAAATCAAAATCCAAGATGGCGGCTGCGATAATTCATCATGGGAGTCGTTTTCATGGTTTTTGAGGATGCTAAAGCTGATAGTGAGGTCAAAATCAAAATCCAAGATGGCGGCAGCAAAAAATTCAAAGATATCATCATGGATGTCGTTTTCATGGTTTTCGAGGGTAATAAAGATGATAGTGAAGTCAAAATCAAAATCCAAGATGGCGGCTGCGATCATTTTCAAAATGTTCATCATGGATGTCTTTTTCAGGGTTTTCGAGGGTGCTAAAGCCGATAGTGAGGTCAAAATCCAAATTCAAGATGGCGGCTGCGACAATTTTCGAATTTGTCATCATGGATGTCGTTTTCATGGTTTTCGGGTATGTTAAAGCCGATGGTGCGGTCAAAATCAAAATCTAAGATGGCGGATGCGATCATTTTCAAAATGTTCATCATGGGAGTCGTTTTCATGGTTTTCGAGGATGCTTAAGCCGATAGCGTGGTCAAAATCAAAATCCAAGATGGCGGCTGCGATAATTCATCATGGGAGTCGTTTTCATGGTTTTCGAGGATGCTAAAGCCGATAGTGAGGTCAAAATCAAAATCCAAGATGGCGACAGCAAAAAATTCAAAGATATCATCATGGATGTCGTTTTCATGGTTTTCGAGGGTAATAAAGATGATAGTGAAGTCAAAATCAAAATCCAAGATGGCGGCTGCGATCATTTTCAAAATGTTCATCATGGATGTCGTTTTCAGGGTTTTCGAGGGTGCTAAAGCCGATAGTGAGGTCAAAATAAAAATCCAAGATGGCGGCTGCGATAATTCATCATGGGAGTCGTTTTCATGGTTTTCGAGGATGCTAAAGCCGATAGTGAGGTCAAAATCAAAATCCGAGATGGCGACAGCAAAAAATTCAAAGATATCATCATGGATGTCGTTTTCATGGTTTTCGAAGGTAATAAAGATGATAGTGAAGTCAAAATCAAAATCCAAGATGGCGGCTGCAATCATTTTCAAAATGTTCATCATGGATGTCGTTTTCAGGGTTTTCGAGGGTGCTAAAGCCGATAGTGAGGTCAAAATAAAAATCCAAGATGGCGGCTGCGATATTTTTCGAATTGTTCATCATGGGAGTTGTTTTCAGGGTTTTCGAGGGTGCTAAAGCCGATAGTGAAGTCCAAATCAAAATCCAAGATGGTGGCTGCTATAATTTTCGAATTGTTCATCATGGGAATCGTTTTCATGGTTTTCGAGAATGCTCAAGCCAATAGTGAGGTCAAAATGAGAATCCAAGATGGCGGCTGCGATAATTTTCGAATTTATCATCATGGGAGTCGTTTTCATGGTTTTCGAGGATGCTTAAGCCGATAGTGAGGTTAAAATCCAAATCTTATGATCGCATAGAGTGTTCGAGAGGCAGTAAGCGCGTACCTAACACAATAATATTTTGAAATTTCATATTTTTATCTAAACTGAAAAGTTTGTTTTGGAATTGAAAAATTCTCTTTGTCTTGGATAGTTTTTGTGTTTTCATCATGGGTGTCGTTTTCATGGTTTTCGAGGATGTTAAACTGATGGCGAGGTCAAAACGGGAATGCAAGATGGCGGCTGCGATAATTTTCGAATTGTTCATCATGGGAGTCGTTTTCATGGTTTTCGAGGATGCTAAAGCCGATAGTGAGGTTTAAAATCCAGGAGGGCATAAACGACGTCACCGAAGGCCTGCTGCGTGTCGTCTGCGAGATGGGCTGTAAACTTTTTCGACCGATCAGGAATGAACGTAAGTCGGAACTTAATTACCAGCGAGACTCTAGCACTGATGAGGAAACGCCGAGAACTCACAAAGCCACACAGGCTGAGAGTCAGGTTCTTAACGGGGAGGTCAAAAAGCAGTTCATAGGTACGCGATACTCGGAGTGCAAATAACCGAATTATAGAGCAAGCTTTAGCTCGGAATAAAGGCTCGAAGGTATTTGCCAAGCCCAATACCTCCCGCTGTTGCCGGACAAAGCTCAGAACGTCACAAGGCACCACCGTCACCCCAAAGCCAGAGATTCTAGCTGAAGTCGAAAAGTTCTACGGAGACTTATATGCTCAAAAACCTTGCCCACCTCAGGCCCACGGCGCGGATGACCAACGGGCCAAACTGACACGCCATCTCACAGACGAGCTTCCCGACATTGACATGGGTGAGATTGGAATGGCACTCAGGCAGCTTCACCACAACAAAGCCCCAGGGGATGACAGAATAACCATTGAGCTGCTCAAGGCAAGAGGAATACCTATCTTGACAGAGCTTGTAAACTCTTCAATTCCGTCATCCACACTTGCATAACACCGGAGGCATGGCATGAGAGTGTGGTAGTATTATTCTTCAAAAAGGGCGATAAAGCGCTCCTTTAAAACTACCGCCCCATCTCACTTCTGAGCCATATCTATAAGCTGTTCTCGAGGGTTATTCTAAATCGTCTCGCCCAAAAATTCGATGATTTTCAGCTACCGGAGCAGGCCGGGTTTCAAAAAGGTTACCGCACCATAGACCACATACACACCCTTAGGCAAGTGATTCAAAAGACCGAGGAGTATAACCAGCCTCTGTGCCTAGCGTATGTGGACTACGAGAAGGCTTTCGATACCGTCGAGACCTGGGCTGTTCTGGAGTCCATGCAGAGATGCCTCATCGACTGTCGCTACGTTGAGGTGATGAGATGTCTGTATAAGGCCGCAACAGTGACCGTCTAAGTACAAGAACAGAGCACAAAACCAATCCAACTGTTTACAAACGCGTTGGAGGACGTTTTCAAGACGATTGATTGGAAAGGACGGGGTGTTAATATCAACGGTCAGTACATCTCACACCTCCGATTTGTGGATGACATTGTCATCATAGCAGAGTCTCTGCAGGAGCTGGAAAAAATGCTGAACAGCTTGAGCGATTCTTCAAGGCGTGTGGGTCTCGGAATGAATCTGGCTGAACAAAACCAAAGTCATGTTTAATGGTCACGTCACCCCGAGACCTGTAATCGTGAATGATGCTGCCCTCGAGGCGTATTTCCCTTTCCGTGTTCAACTGGCGACATCGGTCTCGCGAAATCAACACGCTTTTGTTTTACTACGGAATCCTACGATCCCGTGTTCAATTCGCGTTAACTGAGCACGCTTTTGCGATCAAGCAACGTTAAAAGAAGTTTTACAAAATAGTGTGTACGAGCGCCCTCTACATCTTACTAAACTCTCGGTTATTGTGTTATTTTTTTTTTTATTAATTGTTTCGATCAAAATTAATAAATAAATAAAATAGGTACAAATAGATACCTATATTTTAGAAACTTTAATAAACTTGAGTAGGTACCTACATAGAGTTCATTCACTAGCTTACTTACTCACTCTATAGGTGTGTTTAAATTTTCTCGATTAAATTGTTTCAGTTAGTTTTTAGTCGACAGTAAAATTACTATATTATAAATCAAATAGTAGAGTAGCAGGTCCTACTTCCGGGTGGTTTAAAAAAAAATAACCACGAAGAGTAAACTCTTCTAACCTAAATTGTCCGAGTCGGGGTGCCAGCGAGTCCCGAGCTCGCTTCGCTCGCTCATAAAACTACGAAGCACATTTAAAGTGTTCAGTTCAACTGCACACGATTTTGTTAAACCTTACCCAGCGCCACTTGATCACAAAGGCGTGCTCAGTTGACGCGAATTGAGCACGGGGTCGTAGGATTCCGTAGTAAAACAAAAGCGTGTGGATTTCGCCAGACCGGTGTCGCCAGTTGAACACGGAAAGGGAAATACGCGCCCTCGAGGTTGTGCAAGAATACATTTATCTAGGCGAAAGTGTACAACTGGGCAGGCACGACTTTGAGAAGGAGGCACCAAGAAGAATACGCTTGGGCTGGGCGGTATTCGGGAAGCTGCGTCATATCTTTGAATCATCGATCCCACAATCCCTTAAAACCAGGGTTTACAACCAGCGTGTCCTACCCGTAATGACTTACGGAGCCGAAACGTGAACACTTACCATCGGCCTGGTCCACAAATTTAAGATTGCTCAGCGTGCAATGGAGAGAGCAATGCTCGGGGTTTCTCTGGTGGATAGAATTCGTAATGAAGTCATTCGCCAGAGAACCAAATGTAGAACGAAATGGCACGTCTGTAGACGGACAAACGGCAGATGGAGCAAACATGTGCTTGAGTGGAGACCGCGAATGGGCAAACGTAGTGTAGGACGCCCTGCTGCAAGATGGGTCGATGATTTAAGGAAGGTGGCTGGCAGTGGATGGAGGCGGCCTGCCCAAAACCGGGATGGTTGGCGCTCTTTGGGGGAGGCTAACGTCCAGTAGTGGACGGCAATAGGCTGATGATGATATAAAGCTGATAGCGAGGTCAAAATCAAAATCCAAGATGGTGGCTGCGATATTTTCGAAATAATCATCCTGGGAGTCGTTTTCATGGTTTTCGAGGATGCTAAAACCGGTAGTGAGGTCAAAATCAAAATCCAAGATGGCGACTGAAAAAAAACATTTTTTTTATATTGGATGCCGTTTTCATGGTTTTCGAGGGTGCTAAAGACAGTGAAGTCTAAATCAGAATCTAAGATGGCGGCTGCGATCACTTTTGAATTGTTCATCATGGGAGTCGTTTTAATAGTTTTCGAGGATGCTAAAGCCGATAGTAAGGTCAAAATCAAAATCAAAATGGCGACTGCAAAAAATTCTAAGTAAGAAATACTTTCAAAACACGACCCCGCGAGCTGCTTGCAGCTCGCGCAACGCGCAAATACTAGTCAAGAATATAATGCTGGTTTTGACTTTCTATTTTGATAAAATATCATAATGTTTTAAGTCAGTAATTTTAACCTTTTTTTCTATTTAGATTCGAGAAATATCACAATATATTTAATTTCTTAACACCACAACTATTACAAAAATCGTTCCAGGTGACAATTCTTCGATTTTCGAGCGATGCAATACTGGTACTTAACCTCCAAAAGTAGATATTATTTTGAAAAGTGTATTCCATCATTTTTACAGCTTATTACACAACATCTAGTCATTTTACATCAATAAATGGTTTTTTTTCTGAAAATTCCTTTGATTTTACTGTTCTTTGGGGACCAAACTGTCATTTTCACTTTGACACTTGCCTTCCCCATTTAGAACCTCCTCCTTTTTTTGAATTTAGTCAAAAATTGTTGACGATAAAAACCTACCTATCCCCTAAAAACATACCTATAAAAGCTGTAAAAATAAAGTTGACAAACTTACATTTGCAGTTGTCTCCGATACATTTTGTTTAAGAAAACATGGATATAACTACATTTTATAAGTTGGTCGACTATTACTCGTAAAGTTGTAAAGCCTACTTAGTCATGATAATTTTCTTTTAAACTTCGTTATATATACTACTATTGTGAATTTTTTCACACCCCCAAACATAACCGTTTAGCTGGTAGAGGGGGGGGACACTCGAATCGAGCAAAATTTAGCAATTTAAAGCTTAATATTTCACAAACGAATTTTTTTATCAAAAAATTGTTAATGGAAACTATCATTATTTTTTAAAGGCCTATTAAATGATACCCCACACTAAGGGGTACGCGAGAAAAAAAAAATTCTCACTTTACGTGTAAGTACTGGAGGTACCATAAAAAAAATATTTTACGAGATTTTATTTTACCACTTTTTTGGCACAACAAATCCGTATATTTACACCAAATTACAGCTCTCTAGTACTGTGCGTCTCTGAGCTAAACTGCGGACAGACGGACGGACGGACGGACGGACGGACGGACGGACGGACGGACGGACGGACGGACGGACGGACGGACATGGCGAAACTATAAGGGTTCCTTGTTGACTACGGAACCCTAAAAATGCAATGTGTAGGGTACTTATTTCGATTTCTACTCATAATGGTTAACTTTGATGTTAAGTTCATAGTTTTCGTAACATTTTGGTCATCTTTTTCAGCAAAGTTATCGATAATTCCCGAATTTCAGGAGTTTCAGTTGCTAATTTCTAAATATATAGGTATAATCCATGTTTTGTTTGGCGTACCTAGTTATCACTTATTTATAGTGAAGGCTGGTTAACCTACTATTGGCGACTGTGTAAGTTCTAGTACCTAGTTATAAAATTATATATACTGCACACAAGCTGTTAGAAAACTTTAATAAATAGATAAATAACTCATCCTACCCGGACAAAAAGTGGTGACTATTTCTAACTACTTACATAGGTTTTAGTAGTGAGTGGTGATGGGTGGCTCGGTTCAACGAGCGCTCATCGGGGTGCATCGCATCAACGTAGGCGTAAAGCACACGGCCACCTAGTAATACAGGTGTAAAGCACCTATTTGTGAGCGTTTTCTTTGCAGTTCATTGCATTCATCTCATTAGTTTTAACTAAAAGCTCAGCTTTTTAATACTTAGGCCCGTATTACAAGCGAACGTCACTAAATACTCAAGTATTACTTAAAACTAGATTCAAGGCATTTGATTGGTTGAAATCTAGATTTAAATAGAGATCAGTGCTCGAGTGTCGTCCGGGCTTTAGTCTGACTTCCCAAATGTTAATGAACATTTGCCATAAACATTTTAATTTTTTGCAAGACAATTTTTTTATTATTAACTTACGTACCTACCTACTACCTACAATTTTATTAACTTACCTCAGTACCTCGACATCCAAAAATATATGCCCAATATTTTTTTTTTTTTTAGCTAGTTTGTGCCCATGCACGCCGCCATTGCGGCGGTAAGACCCCTCTTTGAGGAGTGGCTGGAGAGAAGTCATGGCGTCCTGACCTACCGCTTGACGCAGGTCCTCACCGGACACGGAAGTTTCGGGAGGTACCTGTGTCTGATGCGAAAGGAGGAGACGCCTGGGTGTCACCACTGCGAAGATCGTCCGGAGGACACGGTGGAGCATACGGTGCAAGACTGCCCAGCTTGGGCGGAGCACCGACGTGTCCTCACGGCTGTGATAGGCGGAGACCTCTCGCGCCCGGCATTGGTTGCGGCCATGCTGCGGGGCGAGACGGAGTGGGAAGCGGTCAGCTCCTTCTGCGAGGCAGTAATGCTCGTGAAGGAGGAGGCGGGCCGCGAGCGAGAGAGGACAGCGTCCTCCCTCCGCCCCACCCGCAGTGGTAGACGCCCACGGCGACGGGCGTCGCTTGATGATCTCCGGCCACCGTAGGCGCGGGCATGCGGGCAGCGAGTAAAGGGCAACTCGCTGCCCGACCAAGGGCCATGCCCGGGTCGACGGCGCGTTGTGTCCCACGCGCGCCTCAAAGAGCGTCAGCATAATGACGGGGCCCCCCTCTCAGAGGGCCAAAGCCTGCCGGGGTCGCGGGATTATTCCCTTACCGTAACCCCGGAACATAACAGGCTACCGAAGGACACCGTGGATTTTAGTCAGTAGAAGTCTGACAGTCCCTCCCGCCCTGCCCGGGGTTGGAGGACTCATTTGATGATTTTATCACGCTAAAAAAAAAAAACTAGTTTATGCCAGGTGAATAATAAAACATAATAATACCTGGTTCCGAACTCCTCGACATCAGAGTATACTTACCTGAATCTGGGTTTGTAGCTGCAAAAGAGATCAATGAGACTGGTCTTCTTTCTGGTAGATATTTTATACATACTTAGGTATAGAATCTTGGTTCCACGCAATATTAATCCTTAGAATAATAATAATAATAATAATTAATTGATTTTTCGTATAAACAGAATATAAAACGTGTGCATTCAACAATAAAAACAGAAATAAAAATTTCTTCATTGTTGTGACAATGAAATATAACGAAAATATAACGAAAAAAACGAAAATGAAACCATACTAATGTCACCATCACCCGAATGATTACAAGAAGCCGGACTAAACAGCAACAGGCACACCCACCATCTCCGGACTCGTCGCCGAGCTCCGCCTCGCAGCCGCCGGGACGCGCCTCATCCGAGTACGTCGTGTCTCCGGTCGCTGCAGCTGCGTCGAGCTCCAGCGACGAGTTTTTCTCCCCGCCGTCGTCACCGCCACCACCGCGACGACGAGGAAGAGGACGGCCACCAGCGGGCTTGGGACCTCGAGGCCAACAGGCCCCGAATAGGGTCCCCGCTGCCGGTGGAAATGTGTCGCGCATGCGATGGACCCAGTCCATGAATGAAAACGTCATGCGCGCATATTATGGGGCTACTGAGGGGGGAAGCAGCTTGACTGCGTACCGTGGTCGGATGCTCTCTCTGTTTCAGGTGCTTGAGCCAGGTATCAGCGTGTCGGCACAACGACTTTCGGATCAGGTGCGGGTCATTCAGCGTAACTGTATGCTGGATGACACCGTACTTGATCGACTACGCTCGGATTCACGGAGTAACCGAGTTATTCCTGCTTCACCAATGATCGCGGTGCAGCAACAAAGTTCTTCCAGTATGCCACCGCGACCCGATCGCGTTTGTGAAGAGGATCATGACGAAGTTATATCCGTGAGTACCCAGTGCAACGCACAATTGAGGAGCGCTTTGGAGAGTGCGTTCCGGGAGTACCGCTCCGTACCACCGGAACTTAGACCACGTTTACCTCGTTTGCCTATGCACAATAAAAACAAGGCGCTTATGTGTGCTCTAGACTCAGAGCTGTCAAATTGTTTTGACAGCAGTAAGGATCTTGTTGATACCCACTCAATTCTGTACTGTGCAGCTGTAGCGGCATGTCGTGTAGCTCACGTCAAATTCCCTGACACTGACAGAGCTACACGACCAAAACCAGCGGCTCCAGCTAGGCAGTGCAGGATTGAACGGCGTATCGGTGAGGCTAGAGCACTCATCGGCAAATTGCACTGCTTCAGGGAGGGTAATACTCGTCCTAGAGTGATGCGTTTTGTGAGGCGGGCGTTCGCGGGAATCGAAATCGATCCTCGTGATTATTTGGCCCGCGTCACAGAACGTATCGACTTCCTGAAGCAGAAGATTTGTGCATGGGCAAACCGTATTCGTCGGTACAAGCGACGAGTGGAGCGGTACACTTTGAATCGCACCTTCCAAAGCGATGAAAGGTGGGTCTATAGGGCTTGGGAGCGACCGGACCAAGGTGTGGCTGACACGCCCCTGCCGGATGATGATGCCATGAGTTCATTCTGGCGCAGCATCTGGTCGGTGCCTGTCAGTCACACTGAGGGCGATTGGATCAGGGATGTTGAGCGAGCATGCGATCACATTCCAGAAATGGGGGCTATCACCATCAGCCCCCAAGACGTAGCTTGTGCAGTCCATCTGTTGCCAAACTGGAAATCTCCAGGGCCGGATGGGCTGCACAACTTCTGGATTAAATGGATCAAAGGATCGCACGTTCGCTTGGCATCCCAGTTCCAATTAGCTTTAGAGTCAGGGTCGCTACCCCAATTCTTAACAACAGGAGTGACCCACCTGCTCTATAAATCAGGTAGTACTGCGGAACCCAAAAATTATAGACCGATCACTTGTCTACCAACGGTCTATAAAGTTCTTACATCCATCCTGAGAGCTAAAATCAATCAACATATTGTGACTAATTCCATCATGTCCGCTTCTCAGAATGGATGTAGGAACGGGTCCCGCGGTACTAAGGAGCTCCTCCTCATTGATATGGCCATTAGCCAACAGGTTCGCCGCTCCCGAAAGGATCTGTCCGCATGTTGGATAGATTATAAGAAGGCCTATGATTCGGTACCCCATACATGGCTCATGAGGGTGCTAGAGTTGTATAAAGTTAATGTAACTCTACGTACCTTCCTGTTGTCGTGTATGGGGACCTGGAAGACAGTCCTTCGCTATCCAGGATGTCGACAGATACGAGGTAGCGGCGAACCGATAAGGATTGAGCGCGGCATATTCCAGGGTGACAGTCTGAGTCCTTTGTGGTTTTGCCTGGCCTTGAACCCACTCAGTACATTACTGGAGGGTTCGGGGCTAGGATATCGGTTGAAGAGAGGTGGTCAGGTCATATCTCACCTTCTTTACATGGATGATCTGAAACTCATTGCCCCCAACAACTTGCAACTGATGAAGCTACTGAAGGTAACAGAAACTTTCAGTAGCGCCATCAGGATGGAATTTGGTGTGGACAAATGTGCAGTCATGCATGTGAAGCGAGGGGAGATTATGGAATCAGAGGGAACTCAACTCTCGGATTCCATACACCTTAGATCCCTCTCTTCAACAGAGACCTACAAATATTTGGGTATGTCGGAAGCATTAGGCATCAATAATGCTGACATGAAGGAATCGTTGAGGGAGCGCTTCTTTAGCCGCCTGAATAAGGTACTTAACAGCCTTTTGTCAGGTGGTAATAAGGTGCGCGCTTTCAACGGTTGGGTCATGCCGGTATTGATGTATTCTTTCGGCATACTCAAATGGACTCAGACAGAACTTGACGCCCTGGATAGGAGAGTCCGTTCACTGCTGACTGCAAATCGGATGCATCACCCGCGGTCGTCGGTGATGAGACTGTATATCCCGCGGAAGTGCGGGGGTCGTGGCTTCTTAAATGCTAAGACCCTGCACAACCGTGAGGTATGTAGTCTCAGGGAATATTTCCTAGAAGCCGACGTGGGGATGCACCGAGATGTGGTCACGGTGGACAAGGGTCTTACTCCGCTCTCCTTGGCTAACGAGAACTGGCGCAAACCTAAAGTATTAGACACTAATGATCGTAAGGAGGTATGGCAGAGCAAGGAGCTTCACGGACGCTATTACCGGGCATTACATAATCCCGATGTAGACTTTTTAGCATCCGTATCCTGGTTGCGCTTCGGTGACCTGTTCGGAGAGACCGAAGGTTTTGTCTGTGCAATTATGGACGAAGTTATGATGACGAATAACTACCGGAAATACATTGTGAAGGATGGTACGGTTGACATATGTCGGGCATGCCACCGTCCGGGAGAATCGATTCGACACATTATTTCTGGGTGTTCTCGTTTGGCTAACGGCGAGTATTTGCATAGACACAACCTCGTTGCCAGGATTATCCACCAGCAACTTGCTTTGAAGTACAATCTTGTGGAATCGGAGGTGCCGTACTATAAGTATGCGCCCGACCCAGTTCTCGAAAATGGTAATATCTCGTTGTATTGGGATCGACCTATCATCACTGATAGGACTATTGTTGCCAATAAGCCTGACATTGTGGTGATAGATCGATCGGAGCGTCGCGCAATAATTGTTGATATAACGGTCCCGCATGACGAGAACCTCGTGAAGGCAGAAAAGGATAAACAATTCAAGTATCTTGATCTGGCTCGCGAGGTTGTTGACATGTGGGACGTGAATACGGCAGTTATTGTGCCGATAGTCGTATCTGCCAATGGCTTAATTGCTAAGAGCCTCGAACAACACCTGAGGAGGCTCTCGCTGGGTAGCTGGATCAAGCGCTTGATTCAGAAGGCAGTACTCTTGGACACGGCGCGTATTGTTAGGAGGTTCCTCTCTCAAGAGCCCTGACCACCGGCAGCCCGGACCCTGTTCCCGATGCTGGTGGACTGCTATTTTTTATATTATTAAATGTTTTTAGTTTGTTTTTTATAAAAATATTTAAAAATTTAATTAATAAGTGTAAAAATAAATAAAGAGAAATAATAATAATATTTCACAACTATCACACAAGGCCATCTAGTCCCAAGCTAAGCAGAGCTTGTGTTATGGGTACTAGACTAGACAACTGATAAACATACTTATATATTTCTAAATACATACATATTATAGATAAATTACACCCAGACACAGAACAAATGATCGTGCTCATCACACAAACATTTGTCCTGGGTGGGAATCGAACCCACGACCTCCGGCATAGCAGTCAGGGTCACTAACCACTAGACCAACAGGCCAGTCGCGAAAAATGGTCGACACTCGCGTCTCACGATGCCCCTTTGTTCTGTCCTCTGTACGACTCACCTGGGCGTTGCGACGCACAGTTTGGGTCCGCCCTGGACTATACAGTATAATATCTACCTTTTCAAATAGAAGTAGAATTTCCCAAATCGGTCCAGGAGTTATCAAGAAATCGGGGAACATACATTAAAAAAAATTGGAGTAAACGAGACTAAAGTCGATTAATAAAAAGAAAATAATTGATTTCGTATGTAGATACGATACATATACCGCTGATACGTTAGGAAAGGAACCTGTTTTTAAACATTTATAACTATACCTTTGTTATTACCTTATGCACAAACAAGCTAAAATAATGAAACTAACCGATAATATTAGTGATACTAATGATGCGAAACCAAAATTTGCTCACGGAAATGTTTGATTTGCTACTATTCCTTCGCATCAGTTAATTACCAGTTTTGGAAATAGAGAGACAGACCAATACCTACGGGGGCTTATGCGTTAATAACGTGGGGAAGGGGAGTACATAGACAACGTTGCTAGTGTTTTATGAAATACATGGATGCGCAGATACTGAGCACAGACATAATTATATCGAATGTCAAGCCAATGGTCAAGCGTCCGCCACAATTACTTATGGGTCAGGTAAACAAAGGTTGCTGTAGCCTCCAATACTTGATTAAATACCTTTTTATTTAACAAACTGTCTGGCTTCTGATCCTGACAAAAGGTTAGGAAGGATGGAAAAGGGTGCAGGTAGCGGCGTACGTCGATAATTTCAAAAGTATGTAATTAACATTTTTTCATTTTGAAATGTGTCTTAATTTACTATTAGATCTACTTATTTACATATTTGTTGCTGCTTTTGTAGAAACAGTTGAATATGTAAGTACAGATAGTTAGTAGTGTAGGTAGGTACTGTATTATGAAATACACTAGTACCAAATTAATGAAAACTACATATATATATATATTTTTAACACTAACTGTGAATTTTAAAATATCAAAATTACTTCAACTAACAGTAATTTTTGGTGGCAACTGTACCTGCTTTAAAAAACTGAAATCTAAATTGCATAAACGCGCACTACTTAGGCACTTATTTTGTAGTACTTAAGTTGTTTTAATAAGATCTTGAATTTTTTCGAATGAAATAAACAGTTGCCTACTCCCCAACCCAACCCATCGCCTATCGGGCACAATTCCAACTCGCCCCTACTTCTTAAGTCAGCACTTGTCTGTCTTGGGAATCGAACTCTGGAACTCACTAAACTGAAATAAATTACATTCATGGCTGCGGTAATGTGCACGAAAAGGCTTAGGAACGAATGAAAATTCATATCTCGAGAGAGAAATGAGTGACCTTGTTACCGAGTGGCACTGTCGGTATATCTGTAAGTCTGTACACTTTAGCTACCTACTGGCAGTTACAAGTCACTTTTAGATAAAAGTGTCGATCCAATTAGCCGGCCATTCCTCCTACTCTAGCTGATAAAATGCCGGAATGTTTTTATTTCTTTTATAGCAACTGGAAACGAGCGTCATGGTCGCTTCGGCAACTCGGCATGACCAACAACAAACGCTACCGTTTTTAATTTAATTTTCAATTTACTGTCGGAGGCACCTTCCCACTTCTGCATACCTAGTACCTATCCAACTTTTCGTACAAAAACAACGTGTTTGAAGTCAAGAATTAGAAGTTCATGTTACCGTCACTTAACGCCTGTTTATTTCAACGGGAACTAAATCGCTAATGAATGGGAAGGTAACGCGCTAATGTGTTTCAGCAAGTCATTGGAAATGTATTAATAACTTTTATCGATGATGTTTTTAACACGGCGTAGTTAATGATTTATAACTTTGCATAAATGTCACCATGGCTAACAGTAATAACACTAATAACTTTGGCTATTAATCGAGTATGGGTCGAGCCCATGATATCTAACTACCACAAAATTATAAAAAAACGTAAGTATTTAATTATAGAACTCGTAGGCATTTTGTGTAGTATTAGACCGTAAAACAGAGGATCAGTTTAGTAACAAAACTCTAGGATTAAAACATTAAAAAAAAAACAAGTTGATGCAAAAAAGGAGATGAGTTTTTGTATTGGGGCGACCGACCGGAGCGTGTGATGCCTGATGTACGGTTTGACCTCACATGTTGGGGTTGGTTTTCAATGAAATAACCCAGGTTTTAGGTTCTCTCACGCCACCACTCATTTCCATCATCCATCACATTCATAAATTAAATTGAATCATCCTTTCATGAATATCTATTAACTTGAGCCATTATGGGAGCATAACTTTGATGATTTGTGTTCACTTTGTTGTGGCCTTTCAATTTCATGGACCGCAGTAAGTAATTTAAACTGAGGACGTAAGTTATAAATCGGAACACAAGGCGATATAAATGGCACCTGACTGACCGAAGTAGTTTCTCAACTAACGCTCAGAGTTATGTTTTGTTGGTTGTCTTGATGGATAATAGATTTTCAGTTTAAATAAAAAGGACTTGATTTATTTTTGGAAATGTTTTTTAAAAGTAAAGATATTTTGACGATGTTTTACTAGATTACACACACGGCGTAATTTTGTTATTTTTCTGATGTAATGGGAATATCATACTGTGTTAATCTAGGTTTCGAAATATCTGTGAGAACAATCATCCAAATCCATTAAAGAAATGTGTGAAGAGTAGGCAACGAAGACCTATCCCATCCATACATTCTCACAATAATCCGCATTCATTATTATTTTCATGAGAATACTTAATCAAGGGCTAGTTTTTTTAAAGGTAAGGTAAATTAAAAGAAAACTCTTGGATAAAAATAATATTTCCTCTGCATATTTAAAAATATTTATACACACGCAAATTCCTTACAATTAAAATGATGGCACATGTAATTTTTAAATAATATAGTCATTATTTATAATAAACAGTTCTTGATCGGCTGGTATTATACAAACACATATTGATTATTATAAGCGGTCAACCATTAAAAAAGCAGTCAGTGGTAGTCTGTGCCTGTTGATGGCAACGAGGCATGGGATGCACCGGTGAGCATATTCGAGAAGAAAAGTGTCATTTTTAATTGGCCACTTTTTCATAGTACTGCTTTCTAGCGTTGAGTATCTGAATGTTTGTAGTAAACCGCCAAGGAACTTTGAACCGTAGTGCAGTCTACTCAGTTGCGTTGTTGTTTTGCGCGTCGGGGTATTTGGCCTGGAAGCGCCACCGGTCGCGCCAGCAGTGCACCTGGTTGCGTATGCGCGACACGTCCGCTGCGTACGTGCGACAGCAGCCGCCCACATACCGTATCCCCAAGTCCAGCCACTCCTGGACGAAGACTTCGACTGCCTCGCACTTGTCGCGGTCTATCCACCTGTGAGGAACAAATAATTAAAGTTAATACAACCATGATTAATAATGATCAAGTAGTTAAGACATGAGCGATCTTCTTTTGTAATAACTCAGTTTTAATTTAGGTATAAACAAATTCGCAGATTCTCTGACAATTAGCCAGTACTACTAATGTCTAAACAAATGAAAATATTAGTATTATTACTCTACGGTCTACAAAGTAAGAAAATAAAGTCTGAGGCCAATTCGTAGCTGAGGCTACGCCGTAGCAGCGTAGCACATGGTAGTGCTACGGTCTACGACTCTGCGTAATCGTTGCTACAAACTGCCTATAATGCGGATAAAATGAAAGCCACATAATATTGGACTGAGTACATTAGAGCAGTCGGTTACAGTTCCGCAGACAAAACTTATGTAAGTGTGTAGGTCTAATTTCATTAGCAGTTTCACCTACATTAGAATAAGAAATCTTGTCAATTACATTCACTTGGGAATATACAGCTAAGTCGTAGATAAGTTATCCTACTCGGAAATCTTACCCTATTTGAGGGTTGTATTTTTCGCCCGAATTGGGGTAAACGATAAGCGGAATGGGGTCGTGTGGCCGGTCGTCGTTGAAGCCTTTCATGAGGTTTGACACAAAGGACGGCGCGCAGCAGTTCACTCCCACGGCAACGAGCTGGTCAGGGTTCGCTTCCCAACATTTCTTTGCTACTTTTTGGAAGCTTTCACCGTGAGCTATGCTTTGATTGTCCTGTAAAGAAAAGTTCCGTAGTCAGTAATGGCACATAAAATAGTAAGCGGGATTTGTCGCCGTATTGCGACAATAAAATGAAGATTCGTCTATTTGGAAGTACACAAAACAGTAGGTAGCTACAATGTTTCGAAAGTGCTTATCGTTTCGTGAAAGTTGTAAAAGTTCGCTAGATGAGGAATCTTACATCGGTAGGTATTTGTAGGCTGACTAGCAAATAAGCTGCGATAGGCTTTCTAGCTAAGTTGTAAAGTTTATAGCAGGTACCTACGTAGAGATTTATAAAAAGAGCTCGGTGTGCCTTTAGACTTATTTTTGGTAAAAGTGTTTCATTAAAAAGGCAGATAGAAGTTGACATTTAAATGTAGTACCTGTTCAAAAACAAATGTTCCGGTATGTAGGTACGTGAGTTGTTTTCGTTTTCAAAATGTTTCTCTCGCAACAAAATTTTTCTATCAAATCTTTTATCAAGGTGATCGGCTTTTTGTTCCCGATTCGTGCTATTCGTACGAACTGAATAACAAACTCCATTCGAATATTTTGTACCTAGGTATTCACAGAGTGCCAACCCACCGTGTTCAGATATCTATGTACAAAAGTAAATAACCCTTCCGCAGAGCCCCCAGCCCCAACAAGCCAACGTGTCAATACCACGCTTCCACAAATCGATGATTTTTGTTATTTTAGAAATTCAAAATTGGTTTGGTGCAGGATGGAGAATTTATCGAAGCTATTACGTGACTCATCGATCCCAAGTTTTGAATAGGCGAGCCTGGTTATGGTTGGCAAGATTTCTTTATGCTCTTTTACGTCCAATGTTACTGAAAATGTCAGGAATATGAAATTATGTGGTTATGGTTAATATCAGAAAATTTCAGATTACACGCTTACCTTACAACTGAATGCGATCCAAGCCTTTATGTGAGGAAACTCCCGAAGAAGGTCGCATAACATTTCGGCTTCTTCTTGACAAGGAATCGTCTCCAACGCCAGGAGATCGACTCCCGCCTGCACCAGCGCCTGGATCCGAGGTCGGTGCCAAGCTTTCATAGTCTGTCATACAAATAATAACACATTATATTGATATTATTCGATTTTTAACCGACTTCAAAAAAGGAGGAGGTTTTCAAATTTTCGGAATCTTTTTTTAAAGATTACAACTAAGACAATTCATAAATAAGGTATTTAAGAAAACAATAAAACATCTTGAAATTAATTAAGGCGCACATTTTGTAACTTCATGTTTGTTTCAGATAGCCATTTGTTCTAGGTTTCGTTTATTAACTGTCCACCCCAGCCAAATGCTGTCGGTACAGGAAAAAAAACAAGAGAAATGGAGTGGAGTTTTTCATATTGCCGATGTAAATTTTAATTTGCAGGCAACTTTACGGCCCTCTTTACGATTTAGCTGCCGCTTTCAATGGCCTTTATTAGGCTATGCATTCACGGCTCTCCGGGTTCCGTAGGAATGATCGAGTGTTGGATTTAATAGTTTTTACTGAAGTTACATCAAACATTTATAATTTCTATTCTGAATTTAAAAAAAATTACTATTATATTAAATTTTGAATTAAATACAGTAAGTTATCCGTTTTCAAGCGAAATTTTCTTGCTACGAGAAT
The DNA here is from genome assembly GCA_036375495.1 of Agrotis segetum. Taxonomy (NCBI): domain Eukaryota; kingdom Metazoa; phylum Arthropoda; class Insecta; order Lepidoptera; family Noctuidae; genus Agrotis; species Agrotis segetum. The sequence goes on from JAQSVV010000054.1 coordinate 978,039, forward strand.
TTATATTATGAAAATAGTGTCTGCAGATTCATGAAAAATCGTCTCAATTTTGCCGGGAAAGTACAGGTAACTTTATACTTGGTATGGGGAGAAGTGAAAGCTGTTTCTCTTATGCATACTTTGAAGCTTTTGTTCGGCGTATTGACATGATTTATATCTATAAAATGTAACAATGGGAGATAACATCGTACTGTTTTTTTTTTCTTAATCTAGCTACTCGTATTTTACCAAATATATGAAAAAAATTATAAACAGATAAATATAAACTACTTTCAACATAAATTTTATTTATTTGACCACTTAAGTAATACAAAATTAGCCTGTAAATATGTGCAGAAACAAGCCAAACTTGCTGCTTTAATTAAGTCAGTGATAGTGTTCAGCTCAATAGGCCCATGCTATTAAATCACATACTTAGTTAACGGCAAAAAATTCAAGTGATGGACCAGAAGTGCACACAATAACTGTATTTTCATTTAAAGGTATATACGGTACGTACCGTATCTGAAACAAAAAGGAACCCTAAAATCCAACGGCATAGTTAATGTAGAATAATAAAAATACTCACTCTGTGAATTCGGAGCTTTTAGTTAGAAAGCTTTACCTTTAACAGTTGAACAAGATCGATTCAACCGATTGCCGCCCTAAAAGCACTCAGTGACAACATATAGAAATAGACAAAGAACCAATTTGCCGCCGGCCAAATTCATTAATTATTGACTCCATCTAAGCGAACACTTTTATATAGATAACTTTCTTTCCTATTTATATAAAATGTCTAGAATATTGGCCCTAATAGGTGTACAGGTAAACTATCTATCTTCATTTTAAAAGGCGATCTATATCGAAGTTACGTAAAAATTTAATAAGTTATTCAGACAAGCTCGCTCCATATAGAGAACATAATCTGTTGTTGCCGAATACGTGATTTTTATATACAATGAAATAACAATTTGTGCTTGTGTTTTTATTAAGAAAAAAGTATTTTATTTAATATTTGATTGGACAAAATTGTTTGCTCAGATTTAAACAATTACTGCGACATAAAATATTAAAGATTACGGTAATTGAATCTGTGTTACCTACCTCTACAGACGTAGTGTCCGCATAGCTGCCATCATACTCGGAGCCGTCGTGCAGATGGGCCCCGTACGGCCCCACCGACCCCACGATCAGCGGGATACGATCTAAAGGAACAGGTAATTACCATAAATACACCAAGTTCTTATTTACAACATCTCTAACGCTATGCTCTCCGAGAATACACATAACTTCCAACCCTTGCAAAGTGTAATTAATGCGTGCTTGCACCCGACCCTTGCCGCCGCGGACCCTACAATCTTTGTTTACAGCAAAACACAAACATTCTTGAAATTTTATAAATTTAAATAATAAATTACATCTGCTGTACCGTGACTTTACCTTGTTTCAAGAATCTCTATGTTTAGTACCAAAATTCATTTAACAAACAGGTGGAGGCACAGGTACCTATTACGTTCTAAATAGCCACTTGTCATTCTAAAAAGTTATACCAGTCATAAAGTACATGATAAACCCGTGATAAAGATTTAAAAGCGTATTTTCCAGTGGTTTTATAGCCTATTTGCCTGTTTACTAGAAAATGAACGAGGACTTGAGAAATGAATGTTAAAATTAGATATTTGCTCCGAGGGCACTTTCATTACATCGCTTTTCGTTTGACAGAGTGTCATCGTGGGTATATTTAAAAAATCTTCTTCGCTCTTTTGTGTTTGTTAGCGTAAAACAGATTTCAACGCTTGTAACTTTGCACATTTCGTTTTACTTATAAAATATGTAAAGTGTAACTGTAAGTATTCAGATACAGACAATTGATATTATTTATTTGACGAGTAAGGTCATTTTGGAACGTTGAATGTGAAAATTTAATTAAAATCATCTACATGATATTGTACTTCTACAAAAGTAATTTCTCTTCAATGGGCAAGGAACCATTTGTCATTTTCACTTGATCTTTTAAAGTCTCCCATTTACTGCGGAGGCCTGCCTCTCGCGGCATTCATTTATGAAATATGTCACGCCATTCAGGTTCGCGTATTGTAATGTGTAGCTGCGTTACCGCTCTGTACGTAGTCCTGGTACTCCTCCAGGTACTGCGAGCGCGCGCGCTTCGCCAGCTCCACCGCGCGCACGATCAGCTCGAAGGCCTGCTCCGCCGTCACACCCAGGTGCTCCACGAATCCCTCGACTGATGCCTGGTAAGTATTTGTTATTACTAAATCTGCTCCCGCTGCAAAATAACCATAAAACACATTTTATAGCCCACAAACAGTCATAACGTTGGGCGCATTAATCACATTAAACACAGGCCGGTATTTAATGAAAACAAATGAATCCCAAGATTAATGTCTTCAACCAAGCTACCGATATCTCCATGCTTTTCCTGTCAACGCTAGTTAACAGTTCACATACTCGGAGTCGATATTACGAAACTAGTTCGATAAATATGGCTAAAGTTAAACTTTGTTAGTATTACGGACTGTGAGCGGGGTGCGGCTAAGAGGCGTAAACAATTAATATTATTAAAACTTAGTAATGCAACACGAGCCCGGCTTGTTCAATATTACGGAAGCGAGGTCGGCAAAGGAACCGTTCTCTGTCGAAGAAAATAATTATGTAATAAATAGAAGACGGCGCACGGCTTGCGAATGGAAAGGTATTAGACAGACAAGGTGATTAATGGCAACAACGCTGTGTATCCGGACTTGTAGTTTGTATACGAGGCGCCTACGGCGGTGCGGAGTCGCGCCTCCTGCCGCCTGCCGCGCTGTTCTATGCAAATGTGAAGTAGTTAGTAGATGAGGGAGAAATAGCGGCATCACTTGCCAACTTGCTACAGCGTCAATCATAATAATCACAGCGGAACAGCTGCGACTTACATACCGGCAAAATATACGTGTGCTTGCGACTTTATGGATTACATTCTACATAATCTGTCTACAGTCTACGTAACTCTGTGTATTACATGTAGACTCTGATAATAAATGTTATAACTGTGATACTATGTACATCATGCTATATCCTATAATAGCCATGAACACACATCTGAACATTATGTACGGTAGTGACAGTGCCTAGTGACTGTTATCTTATGTCCGGCGTTCCAACGAGACGAGAGTGCAAAGCGTTCATGTTTTCACAAAGTGCACGGTCATATTTTATATTTTTTCACATTATATCTTCTATAAGAGGCACCAAAGCAAGGCAGTAGGCTTTTCCCTCCAGGGAGTTATTTGCTTGCAGACACTTTTCAGCTTTTCCTTATGAAAAGAAACGGTCCGTTTTGTGGCGAAGAAAAGCGCTTTCAGAGGACGATGACACGAGACGAGGTCGCACTCTCGCTGTCAGATGCATGAACATGACTACGAGCTAAAAGCGACCTAACGTGTAATTCGTCAAAACACGCATGTAAACTTGTACTTAGCCGCAACGTTTTGCGGACTATATTGTAAGTATTTGTGTAACTTCGCAGTCGTTTGCGGGTTTTGTAGAACTGTGTTTCAATTCATTCAAACGTGTCAGTAACTGTTCCTTTTAAGCTTCAATTTTCTACAACTTGGAGTAGTGGGTGTTAATGTTTTGACGTTTAAGTATATTCAGTTGGCTTCTAAGTATACTTAGCTACCTATATTGGATTTAAAACCGTTTCTGAATTTAGCATACTGCATACAGTTGTGTTAAAATGTAGTAGAAGTGGGTGTTTATACTGTTTATACAATTTAGTTCTGACACGTGTCCGCCCACCATTTTTGCAAGACGTTCGATGATGCGCACTCAGCCACGTGGCATAATAAACCACTAATTAATTATTGAGATAGCAGTTCTATTATTAAATGAATTTTAGCGAAGATTATTCTTGGGAAACTGTAACCTTTTAAACAAACACATGCACACTTTTGTGTCGCCCATTTTTATGTAGGTGTACACCGCTAGAACTATTTTCCGCCTGCACAAAGCACGCCTCATTAGGTAATTTATCTATCGTAGAGAAAAATCTATTCAAATACATATAAGGCGCATTAATATTTTTTTGAGAATAAAATGTTACCTCTCAAGAAGTCGAGATGAGTGTTAACGACCTCTTCGGGGTGTGTGTAGAGGAAACGAGCGCTCCAGAGCGGGTCCCCGTCGATGACGTGCCCCACATGGCAGGACAGCTGTGTTGAGAACCCGCCGTCCAGCACCACCACTTGTGGTGGCTCTGGACCCACGCCATTTGTCGGTGTCATTCTTCAAACGATGCTGACCTGAAAGGATATCATTGTTGGATCTTAATCGTCGAAAATATAAAGGAATAATTTTGTAGTAGTAAGTAAGTAGAATTTTCATATTTCATTAAAATCTATCAAAGAATTGTAAGGGAAATTTCCAAAGAGAATCATAGTAAAAGTCTGGCTCCGATTGCCTGCTAAAGCTGAGTTGCAAAAATTGTCGCAAAGCGCTTCGAGTAAAGCGGGACTGTCCAGCGCTCTTTGAAACTTGCTGGCATCCATTGAACCGTGCATCCAGATAGGATATGTATTCGTAAAATAGCTATATATCAGTATTCCGAGTGAACGTAGTGCTTGTCACTTCATTCTAGACGTAAAATGTGCAATCGACTCTGCGTACCGACGAATATTGGCGATTCAAATATCCTTCATCGCTCGT